>CM029019.1:33550203-33940383 GCA_016801055.1 Panax notoginseng
CCTTTTTTGGATAAATTAAAAGGAAAACTTAATGTTAAAGCAACAAGTGTCGTTGGAACAAGTCAGTTAGTATTGCTGAATTGGTATATTTTACTCTGTTTGTATCAATATTATTTGGGAAGATAATAGCCTACAACCATTATTTTCATTGAATATTATTTATAGCTTGTGACACATATATTGCAAGATTATTTAATTTATAAAGCAAAACAAACCCTTCACCGATAAATTTGGTATGCGCCTGGTACACACCTTGTTAGGTATATGACTTTTTTGAACAACAAAGTTGCCACGCGCGCGTATGAAAGTCATCCTAAGTTTTATTTTTTGTTAATTAAATTTTCTAAGTGTTTGATTATGTTAATTATATTATTTGGACAAAACTCCCTAAATTGAGGCATGTATATAGATTTAGTAGGGGCAAAAAAGTTAGAATATATATAAAATATTCCAAAATAGAGTAAAATGTCATAAAATATTTATATAGAAAAATTTAATTTAGAAAGATTATTATATTTGAGAAATTGGATAAAATTTGCTCCAAGTAATAGAATTGAAAAAATCGACTTCTTATATCTAGATGACCCAATTGACAAAAAATGAACTTTGGAGGAGGGAGCTCCTTTACATGTGTTTGAAAAAAAGGATATGAGACAGTGAAATATGACTCTACAAACTAAACCATATTCAAACTCTAGAGGAGGAATCTCGTTTAAATATATTCTTTATGATAGGACTTTGGAACCTTCTAATGCGACAGTTGCAGTAGCATTCTCAGCCATTGCCTGACCTGGGGGCACAACCAATAATGGCTCCTCATGTGCGCTTTTGGCTTGATCACCAAAATCAACAAATTTAACACGGAAAAAGGCAGAAGGGGTATTAATTTTGTGTCGCTTCCTATTAGGATGTGACCTCATGCGGCCCAAAAGGGCTTGCTGGTTAGAAAAGAGTGGTGTCAAATATAACACTCCCAAACAATCACTAGTGACGACAAAACAGCTATGTTGGCATGACCATTAGGGTTATTTTGTTGTTCCCATTACTCCAATTATTTTTAGTAATGTGCTAGTTATGTGCATTTTAATTATGATATAGTTGTCAATTTGACTATATATAATTGAAGTCTTGACACTTGAAGTCTCTCTTGTCGCTTAGTACTACCCTTTGGGACCTTTTTATTTTTAAAAGATAATTATACCTTATTATTTAAAGTGCACATGATCATCACATTAGTTGAGATTGAAAAGTATCTACTCAACAATAAAAAATCACCGGTTGTGACGGTAGTATAACTATATTGGCATTAACATTAGGGTTGTTTTGTTTTTCCTCTTGACGTGCCATTAATCTCAAAGTGGACAATAGATTTTGGACATAACAAAAGGGGCAGGAAAGTAAGATAGATGGTAGGACAAAATGAGAATGTTAGGAACTGATCTATATCAATCCAAAGTATATATAGAGGTGACAATGAGGTAAAATATATATAAATTTCACATTCCTTATTAATATTAGCAGTACTCCTACAAGGTACCAACCTGGATCATAATATTGGTTTACTTTGGCAAGCTGATTTCAAGCACTTCATAATGTTGATGCACTTAATTAGTGTAGTCTTTTAGAATTAATCTCCACTAAAGAATTAAGTATTTAGTTTATTATAAATAATTTCTTCATGTGCATTTTTTGGATAAACTAAAGAGGAAAAGCAAATGTTAGAGTACACAAGCGTCATTAGAACAAGTCAGTTAGTATTCGCTGAATTATTATATTTACTCTGATAGTATCAATATTATTTCGCAGATAACAACCTTCAGCCATACATTTTCATTAAATATATTTATAAATGTGACACGTATATTGCAAGACTTTTTTAATTTATTAAGTAAAACATACCCTTCACTGCCAAATTTGGTATACGGACAGTATACATCTTGTTAAGTATATGACATTTTTTGCATGGTATATGAATTTGGTATATGCATGGTATATAAATTTTTTTTGCCCCACAAAGTTGCCACGGGCGCTGTCAGAAAGTTAGCCCTATATTTTATTTTTTGTTAATTAGGTTTTCTTTGTGATTGATTTGTGTCAATTCTATTATTTGGACATAAACTCCCCCAAATTAAGGCATGTGTAGATCTAGTAGGGGCAAAAAGGTCAAAAAACTATCTCAAATTAAAAAAAAAACTAAAATTTTGAATTTTAATAATAATTTTTTGAAAAAATATAAATTTGGAATAGAGTAAAATTTCATAAAATATTTATATAGAAAAAATTAATTTAGTAAGATTAATATTGTATGTGAGAAAATGGTAAAAATTTAGTCTTAGTAATAGAATAGACAAAAATCCACTTTTTATATCTAGAGGACCCATTTGACGAAAAATTAACTTTGGCGGTGGAAGCTCGTTTGCATTCGGTATGAAGAAAGGATATGTGACAGTAAAATATGACTACAAACTAAACCCTATTCAGACTCTAGAGGAGGACTCTTATTTAAATATCACTACAACAAAAAGGCTTATCAGCGACCGCACATCTGCGACCGCATATAGTCGCAGATGGGTATCAGCGACCGGATGCAGTCGCTAATAGTAGTCGCAGAAAATCTTGTCGCTAAAAAGACATCAGCGACCAATAATAGCGACCGCATTATTAGCGACCGCTATCAGCGACCTCAACTGTCGCTATTCTGACTCATGCTGAGTCATGCGTCAGACGTGATGTGGCACACGTGTCAGCGACTGGTAATAGCGACCGCATGCGGTCGCTGAAGTAGAAGCACCTTACTCGGTCGCTAATACTGTATCAGCGACCGCACGCGGTCGCTGACTTTGTTTTTTTTTTTTTAAATATTTTTCCTGTTTTATTGATTTCCCAAAAATAACCTGCTTTGTACCTGCTTTTTATCCCAACACACAGCAGTATATATAAGCATCCATCCATGATAACTACTATATGATAAACATCCATCCATACATACAGTCCAAAGAATGAATCTAAATCAACACAACACAATACAATCGTAAACATCCATATAATAGAATCGTAAACCAATACAGTCCAAAGATAAGTAGTTTAAAAGATTACAAGGCTTTAAAAATCTAAAAAACAAGTCTAACAAGGCTTTACAAATCTAACATGCATGACTGGTCTAGCTCTTCATGGATCATTCAAATTAGTACCCTGTAATTAACAAAAGAATAAAACATATATGTTACATGTGTTGATACTGCTATGACTTGGAGAAAGCTAAATAATAGACAATGTACGTAATGAAACATTAAAAGTACCTGGTCGCCACCCTGATGCTGTGATGCTGCTGCTTCCGCCACTGCCTTTGCCAAGTCATCAGGATTCAGAGAATGCAGATGCCCGCCCAGTATAAGAAGAAGATCACGATTTTGACAGATCGCTCTCACACAGTCAGCAGGAGTATGATAGGCTGGATGACCTGATGACTGTGTAGACTGTGTAGACTGGGTAGCAGAGCTGCCTGTGCCACTGATGGTCGGGCGTCGTCTTTGTCCTTGACCTTTAACATAATTTTTCTTCACGACGGACGCCCTCTCCCACAATTCTTGATCAATCGCGGACGCGGGGTGCCTTCAGGATAGCGCTCGTTCATTAAGCCCTTATAAGTGTCCTGTCAGAAGGTCAACAAATAAATAGTTAAAAATAAATACGAAATGCTAAAAAACATGACTATAATATATTTAAAGTTAACTTATTACCGCTATCTGAACAGCATCAGGCAGACCATCACGGGTGGCCACATACACATCTAACCAATTGATAGGTTGACCTTGAGACTCAGACTCCTACAGTTCATGTTCTCATATTAATATGTAAACATATGATATTTTAGCTACAAAACATGACTGTAAACATAAAGACAAATAACTAAGCCAATAAGCTTGTTATACATACGTACCCTAGCAGCAATATGTTGCAGCTGAGATATACTGCCGCCCTTGTACGTGTCTTTTGCCTTTTCGCCTTCAGATACACCTGAGGATCTGTTCGAGGCGGCAGTCTTACGTCTCTTGACCCAGCTCTCAGCTCTCCACTGCTCACACATCTGCACCCATATGGGATGTGCGCACCACCAGGGGCAATGCTCATGCATATACTGCTCACCCTGTCCTGGATGGTCAATCTCAGCATTGTGCAGGGCTTTCTGTCGTTCTTTGTTTAGATTATCTTTAGTCCGGACGGCGCACTTCTGCCAGAACAGTGCTTGAATAACTGATGCATGTGCGTCGTCCCATCTATACCGCTTCTGCAAATAAAACAACAATAATAATATTAAAACTACTATAATACCATAATCCAACATTACTAAACTATTAGTTGATTAACTATGTATTATCTATCAGAGTGATTAAATAAATATACCTGAAATTCAGCCCAAACTGCATCCTTATGGGCGAGAGGTGTGCTCGCCCATGTAATCACTGGCGTAGGCCAGTTCTGTAAGCATAATTGTGAAATGCACTTCACAATTTTACTATCTTGAAAATCACTACAATATACAATAATTTACATTAAAATATATTTATAACAATGGAAATATTAAACCCTTATATATACACGATGTTTAACTTACGTGCTTTCTGGAGGAGGACGGATCTGTATAAGAATGCGATCATCCGGATTAGCCGGGGCCTTCGGCACATGATTAGGGCCCCGACCCAACCCGCGCTTTCGTGCAACAGGTTCAGAAGACATCTATAAATAAAAAAAATTAGGATGTTAGTATGAAATTATGAATGACAATTAATTGTATGAAATAGTTAACTACGATTACCATAAGTGAAAGGTACATAAACATGACTGCAAAATAGTTAACTACAACAACTATAAATGATATAGTTAAGGATATAGAGAACATTCCTATATAGAGAACATAAATGAAAGGTACATAATTATGAACTAAACATGAACATGAACATAAACATACATTTTGTACAATTAAAACTAAACATACATTTTAATGAAAATCGTTGTCTGATGAGTCAGAATCATTTTGTACAAGTATCGGAGATTCATAACCATCTTCAGATTCTGTGTCAGTGTCAGTCAATAACTCTTTCTCAATATCACTGTCATCCTGCACAATAACTGTCTCGGGATCAATTCATCAGGTTCATCTCCACCCTCTAACTGGATTACATCATTGTTGTCCTCTATATTTATTATAGGAGGTCTCTGAAGCATTCCTCTTGGTAGAAATCCCCGTCTATTACTTGGACACGACTACGCGCGGGAGTATGAATTACAACTTGCCAATCTGTAGGCGGTCTAACCCTTTTCCTAACTGGACTGGAGTATAGTATACTTGTATTGTTTGAGTTGGTAATACAAACGGTTCGTTGGAGTACGCAGACCTATGGAGGTCAATATCGACGATTCCATGTCTGTCAACACGTATCCCTTTTTCTGAATCAAACCAATGGCACTTGAACAAGTGAATATGACCACCGTACGTGCCCTTGTACGACAACTCTACGATTTCCTCCAACTCCCCATAAAAGGCACGACCAAGCTCATTGTAACAATCTCCTTGGACACACACTCCAGAGTTCGTTGTTCTTTTACCGTGCTCATATGCCTTTGTGTGAAATTCACAACCATTTATTTTGTAACCATTGCGGGTGACTTGGTCCCTGTCTGGTCCCATAGCTAGGACTTGTACATTAGCCGGAATCGTTGATCCCTTAGTCAAAGCCTACAAAAACTCCATCTTATTAAATGAAGTCATAGTTAACATGGAGTATATATATATATATTACGTGCTTAAAAATTAAACTTACTTTGTCCTTTAGCCAAAGTGCAAAGTTTTTATCCTGATTGATTTGAACATCTTTATCAGTTATGCCGGGATGCTTCACTTTTAACTCGTCATCGTACAATCTATACCATGTTATAAACATTAACATATTGGAATAAATTGTCAACTTAAAAGATAAATTATCAAGTTTACATGTGTACCTCACAAATTCGTCAATCTCCTCGCAATTGAGAAGAATGTAAGTATGTGCAGTATGTAATTCTTGCTCAGAGAGGAATATGCGCTTCCCTTTTCCATAAGCGCGGCCCGATAGACCAAATACAGATAGTCGACCATTTAGTTCAACATTTCCCCCATCATCATGTCTCGATACTCGATTGGCCTTTGTCAAGACTTCGTCGGAAAATAGTCTGAGACAAACGTAGATATCTCATCGAAACTGTATGCCTCGCATATCGACCCCTCGATATAAGCTCTATTCTTAACCTTTCTCTTAAGGTTTCCCATCACCCTTTCGAAAGGGTACATCCATCTATATTGAACTGGACCCCCAACACGAGCTTCATAGGGAAGATGGATTTGCAAATGCTCATGGAGTCAAAAAAACCAGGTGGGAATATTTTTTCCAGTTTACACGTGATCTCTATGATGTTCTTCTCAAGTACAGACATGTCCTTCTCATTTAATGATTTTGAACATAAGTCTTTGAAGAAACGACTAAGATCCGTCAAAGCATCCCATATTGGTTTATCAAGCAGATCCCGAAATGCTATAGGCATGAGCCTCTCCATGAACACATGACAGTCATGACTCTTCATCCCTTGCAATTTCCCACCCGTAACACACCTTGCAATGTTTGATGCATATCCATCTGGTAGTTTCAGAGACTTACCCATGTGCATACATCTTCAACTTGCTTTTTGGACAATGTGTACTTTGCATGCGGTTTGACAATCTTACCATTAGGAGATTCGTAAAGTTCTAATCCAGGACGCTTACAAATATCTTTCATGTCCAAACGTGCCTTATCGTTATCTTTTGTCTTCCCCGTAACATTCATCACAGTGTTAAACACATTGTCAAACACATTCTTCTCAATATGCATCACATCTAGATTATGACGAATCAAATTTGTAGACCAATAAGGCAGTTCCCAAAAGATGCTTCTCCGAACCCAGTTATGAGATTCGCCAAACCCATTGATTATATTTGTGGCATCAACCTTACCAAATGGGATAACCGGCAATCTCATCACACGATCTCGCATCTCCGTTCCCGAAAATCGCGGTGCAGGTATATCATTGTCTACTTTCCCTTTCCTGAAGTGTTCTCTATTTCTTCGAAATGGGTGATCTACCGGTAAGAACCGACGATGACAGTCAAACCAACAAGGCTTTCGACCTTTTGATAGATTAAACGACTTTGTATGCTCCATACAATACGGACAAGCCAACTTCCCGTGTGTACTCCATCCAGCTAACATACCATAAGCTGGGAAGTCACTTATAGTCCACATAACCGCTGCCCTAAGGTTGAAATTTGTTTTCGTTGCAACATCCCAAGTCTGTACTCCATCCTCCCACAATACCTTCAACTCGTCTATAAGAGGTCTCAAGTAAACATCTAAGTTCTTTCCAGGACTCTTAGGACCAGGAACCAAGAGTGAAAGAAATAAGTATGGCTGTTTCATACACATCCAAGGTGGCAAGTTGTACGGAGTAACAATCACAGGCCAACATGAGTACGGAACAGCTGAGTGGCCAAACGGATTGAAACCATCGGTGGACAATCCAAGCCTCACATTTCTAGGTTCCAATGCAAATCCAGGATGTGCTAAGTTGAAATCTTTCCAAGCCTTCCCATCTGCGGGATGATTTAGTTCTCCATCTTTAGCTGGAGATTTCGCATGCCAACTCATATGTTCAGCTGTTCTTGAAGACATGTACAATCTTTTTAGCCGATGTGTTATTGGAAAATACCTTAGAATCTTAAACGGTATACTTGATTTTTTTGTAGTCACACCCTCTTTATTAGGCCTAAACCGATCATGACTGCAAAACGTGCACCTTGTCATCTGTTCATTTTCCTTATAAAACAACATGCAATCGTTGGGACATGCATCGATCTTTTGGTATCCAAGACCCAACTTCTTCACCATTTTCTTACAAAAGTAATAGTTACCAGGTAATTTCTCACCGTCAGGCAACATACTCTTAATGGCCTTCAAGAGCGACTCAAAACACTCATGGCTCATGTTGTGATCAGCCTTGATGTTAAGTAATGTCGCCACTGCAGACAATATAGTGTGTTTGGTGCAACCATGCCACAATGGCTCGCTACCCTCGTTTAACAACTTAAAGAATTCTTTGGCATCAGAATTCATAGGTTGTTCTCTGCCTTGCTCCCAATCAAAATCTGGCCATGCAATATCATGAACCATTTCATTCATACGATGAGTACTACTGCCAGAATTATGTACTTGTGTGATGCCACCATCTCTTCTCTGCCCATGTGCCCACCAGCATTCTTCGTAATTTCTCATGAACCCAGAAACAAGTAAATGATAGTTTATCATGTCTCTATCCATATAATTTACATTCTTACACTTCAAACATGGACATCGTATCTGCGACTTACCATTCATACATTCCGGGTGACTATACGCATACTCCAAAAATACTTGGCAACCAGCTCTAAATTCAGCTGTAGCACCTATCTGGGCACTTGACTTTCGTCGTGCCATCCAACTACGGTCTAAATAGAGGTCCATGATTGCACGGTACCTATGTTGACATGAATTTATTGTATTCCCTTGTTAGAGATTTACAATTCAGCTCAATCCCATTTATGATGCTTATAAATACATATAGATGTATATATACATATATAACATGAGTGTGCATCATATATGATTATTCGGGAATTGAACAAGGATACATGCCAAAACAACCTAAAGACAATAGATTCCTAGGGGTAGAATATGAATCATTGCATCATGCATGGTCTGCATATGATAGGACATTAGGTGATGAAAATATCTTGATGGTCAAGTTTGAAGAACAACCAATGGAATTTGAAATGTGTTCTAGAAACTATAACGATGCGTATATCAAGATTGCAGAAGAAGGCATACTATTAGCCCCTGTGAATACGAATGCATATATGGCCATTTAACTTATATATGAAGATTTAGACAAGTATGTCTTCTCGACTGTGAATTATGGATAAACTTCTTTGAACCTTCTTCTTGATTGAATTATGGATAAACTTAATTCCTAGTTATGTTTTATGTCATACTCATGTTCAAGTTATTGGATTGGTATAAGTATGATCATATATTACAACCAAGGTTTTGGGTTAAGCCCTAATGTTCAAGTTATATAGCCATTTGACTTATATATGAAAAAATTTCGGCAGAGAGTCCCCTATAATATGAATTATCCACATGCACGAGGGCATGCATACTTGACCAATTTCAGGGCATAATTTAGGAGAATCCAATATTAGTAACAACAATAAGAAGCCCAAAAATTGTCCCAATTTCAGCAATATCAACAACAATTTATCTAAATTTCAGCAACAATATATTCAGCAGTAATGTTATATTCAAAATTTTTCCAAATTTCAACAACTGTTATTCAGTAATAAAAAATTATCCAACTTTAGATAATCTCATATTAAAACATGAAACCTAATCATGCATGTTCCCAAATTATTCTTGTGGTGTAAAGTGTGTGTATATACTTACAAAATTATACATATATGATGTATGTGTGTATATATATACATATAGGTATCAATCAACTCATAAAAGAATCTCTCTTTTTAAATTCATTGATTATCCCAAAAGTTTCATACCCATTAGGGTTCTACCCATTTTGAACAAGACACTGTAAATTTACCCATTTTGAACAAGTCACTGTAAATTAAACTGGATTTTCAGTCAAACCCATTTGGATTTTCAGTCAAACTCAAATTAAACCAAAAAATTCAAGAAAATGGCATCTAGAAGCAGAACATCAACACATTCACATCTTCAGAAAAACAAATCATGCCCATTCAATCAAAAATAACAGAAAAATAGTTTAATTTAGGGATTAATTAAAGGGGTTACCGGCGGTGGTGAAGGCGTCAGCCGGTGATGTCGGTGGTGAAGGCGTCGGCAGTAGCGGTAGTTTTCCTCCCTCTTCTCTTCTCTTCTCCTCCTACTCCCTCTTCTCCCTCTCGTCAGTGTCTCCCCTTCTTTTTTTTCTTCAGTACTGATCGAGCGAACTGCTGAACTTGATTAAGTTCATGAGAATCAGCGACCGCCATCAGCGACCGCATGCGGTCGCTAATATTTAATGACGTGGACATATCAGCGACCGACCGCGGTCGCTGATAGAGAGTGGTCGCCCCGCCAAAGTTTCGCACCAAATTTTAGGAGGGAAATTCATATCAGCGACCGAACAGCGACCGCATGCGGTCGCTGATATGAACTAGCGACTAGAATCCTATCGGTCACAGATAGCAGTCGCTGTTACTATTATCAGCGACCGGATACGGCGGTCGCTGATATTATTGGTCGCAGATGGCGCTTTTTCTTGTAGTGTATATTCGTTATGATAGAACGTTGGAAACTTCTGATGCCACTATTGTAGTAGCATTCTCACCCATCGCCAGACTTGGCATCACAACAATTAGTGGCTCCTCATGTAACGAATTCATAACGCAGAAGGGGGATTAAGCTTGTATCACTTCTTATTAGGATGGGACCTCATGTGGCCCGAAAAGCTTGCTGGTTAGAAAAGGGGTGGTGGCAAATATAACAATCCCAAACCGTCACTAGTGGCAACAGAACAGTTGCGTTGGCATGACTATTAGGGTTGTGACGACCCGAGAATTCGGATAGCCTTGAAATTCAATTTTTAATGAGAATATCTAATAAATAAATTTTATTGATAATATTATGTGTTGTGTGATTTAGGTCGATTAATGGCCTAGTTTACGTGTTACATGATTATGTATGAGTGTTTGGGAGTTTTTGGGAGAAAATATTTTTTTCTGAGAAAACGCTAAAAAAGTATTCAAAACGCAGAAAACGCTAATAAAATGTTCTTTTTCGAGAATTTCGTATTACCTCATAGTGTTTATTTGAGAAGGAGAGATGAAATCTCTATGTTTTTTTCGGAAAAAGCCGTAAAAATAATATATATACGCTTAAAATGCCTTTTTCGTTTTTTTCGACTTCTCGAAATACGACATAGCGTTTATTCGGGAAATGGAGATCGTTGGCGAAATAAGATTTTCAAAAATCAAAAGTCGATTTTTTGACTAACCGAGCAGGTTACGAAAAACTAACTGAAAAAGTTAGAAAATCTAACTAAAAAGAAAATAAAAATAAATTTTGGTCTACCTAAGCCTAGGATTTGAATGGCTTGGTTAGTAATTGAAAAGTGCTTGAATAAGGTTAAGCCAAGGGTTTAAAAAGCATAGGCTATGATTGAGCCTAGGGTTTTTAGTGGTTTGACTAGGGTTGAGCCATGACTTAAGCTTTATGGTTAAACCTTTAGACTTGGAGCCAATAGAAAGATTTAATAATTATCCCTTATGGGATAAAGGATGATGAAAAGTGGATAGGCAAGGGGGAGCTTGTGATGACTCATGTACCATAGGTGGCAAGCTTATCTCTTAATGATTAAGTTATCTTAACCATTAAATCTTAAATATACCATTATACCCCCAACTCTTGATTTTTTTATAAATAGCCGAGACAATTAAACTAGTTATATATCTTTTGTTCATTTCATCTTATTCTTCTAAATGTTGGGAGAGCAAGAGAGAAATAGAAAGAGGGAAGATAGTGGACGAGAGAGAGTGAGAGAGAGAGAGAGCAAGGATCAAGGTCGATCATCTTAAGTAAGTAGAAGAAGAAGATCATCAAAAGGTAAGCTTAGAACTATAACTCTTCATCTCTTTGATTTTTATTCTTTTGAGTTGATTAGTTGTTGGTGGTTGTTGATTAATAGAAGATAATGGATGATCTTGAAGATATAAGGGGATTATGAATATATTCCAAGTGGAACGGAGAAAAAAATATGCTATAAAGAAGTTATGGCGAAATTTTCCTTAAAAGATGTTAAAACATCAAAAACTATAGCTTAAAATAACTTTCTGTCTAAGTTACGAGTAGTTAACGCTTCCAAAAATTCTTTCTTTCTGGGGTTGTGTAGTTGGGTGAAAATGTGAGCCGTAGGCTCAAGAACGAGCTCAATCCAACTTTGGATGAGTTAGTTGTGACATATAGAAAATTCAATGTTAAAACTTCTTTCAGTGATAAATGGCTTCCGAGGAACTTTCATGAAAATTTTCCGATCAATTAAAGAACCTTAAAAATTATTTAACCCAGGGGATGTGTAGAGGATGTTACGAGCAAGAAAATGGCTCAAGAACGGACTCATTCCAATATCGGATGGCGAAGTTATGGAGCGACAAAGTAGGTGCGACAAAAGTTACAAATTAAAATTGAGTTTGCGCATCAAGGGTGGAGCGTATATACGCTGGTGTACGTCTGGTTCTTGTCCTTGGGCATATATACGTCACCCAAAGACTAATTTTGGGCGTTTATACGTTGGTCAAGTTTTAGGCCAAAATAAGCTCTGACGTGGTTTAGTAAATTAAGCATAACTCTTTCATATGAACTTCAATTGAGGTGATTTAAGATGATCTAAAAAAAGCTAAGAAAGTAGAACTATAACTTTAATTCAATACGAATTGAGAGTTAAGGTTGGGATAAAGGTTGAAATTGAGCCTCTTTAGGGCTATAATGTAATCGGGGGCAAGGCGTGTGATTTCTTCGGAACACCGTGACGCCAAACCATGTTTGTCTAATATTTTCGAGTTCTAAATAATAAAATTTTAAAATCTTGTCTAAAGGAATGTAAACCAAGGAGTTGTAGTCGAATTGGACGTATCAATCATACATAATGGTGTGTCGTTTGGGCGTTCGGGTTAGATAAGTCGGGCGTGGGACGTTTGAACGAAGTCAAATGTTAATGAACTTGAAAAATATTTTAATTCTAATGAAACAAAAAATCCAAGACATGAAGTAAAGTTAACGTAAGCTGGTAATCAACGTCTCTATTTGACTAATTGGTATGTGTAAATGAACTTGAAAGTGTAGGACATTTAAAGGACGAGTAAAGTAAGTAGTAAAGAACGCTTAAGGCAAGTTTCTTAACCTGCACAAGATAATTGTTTTGTGCAAGTTTCTAACTCTTGTTTAATTGTTGATATTAAGAAAGTTTTGTGACTTCATTCACTTTGTTGAACTGAATGCAAGTTTTTTAAGCTTTTTCAAATTTTATTAACTAAGTTTCCTAACCGCTGCAAATGTTTATATTTGTGTAAGTTTTTTGTATGATGTATAACTTTTGTGTTATGTAAAGGTTGTATAATACTTGTACGTATTATTTTTTTTCTGTGCAAGGCATGTGTTTAAATGTTGGAATTTCATTTGCTATATGAAATTCATTGTACGATTTGTGGAAAAGAGTTATCAGTTATTCAATTCGACTTGATCAATTATTGAATTATTCTAATCAGAATATTTTTTGTTGATGATATTATCGGTGATAATATTAGTACAATTCTAAATTGTAAAGTAATATTGGATGATGTATTAGTTAAGGTCTTCGTACCTAGGAGTAGAATGAAAGATTCCGCATGAGTTTTGTAAGGATATTATGTTTATTCTTATGATGTAATAAGATGTTTTGGATGAGTAACACCATAATTCTATTTTGAAGATAGAACCGAGTTTTGTGGTGTTACAAGGGTTGTTTTGTTTTTCCATCTACTCCAATTATTTTTGGTCATGCTTGTTATGTGCATTTTAATTATAGTATAATTGTCAACACTAGTACAAAGTAGTAAATAGAGAACACTTAAACCACAACGTTTTTATAAAAAACGTTATGGTATTTTTTTTTCACAATATTTTTTAACAAAACGTTGTAGATATATATGCAAAAAAGCTATTTATTTAAAATGATATTTTTTTGTTTCAATTAGATAAGGTTTTTTTTTAAAACGTTATGTAAGTAAAAAACACGGTGCAAAATGTGAGAGGGAGAAATGAAACGTGAATAGCAAAGTCATCGAGACATAAACCGAACACTACAATACAGAGAGAGAACCCCACAAAAAGAAGTGAACCACAGTACTAATACAAGAGTTGCGAAACAACATCTCTTCACTCGGGCTAGAGTTCTAAATCTCATTTTTAACCCCCTTCCTTGTTTGCGCTCACTAATATTGAGGAATAGTGAGTGAGTGAGTGAGTGAGTGAAGGGTTTGGGGGAATATGTCAGACCTAGACAGGAAAATAGAGCAGCTGAAGAACTGCGAGCCTCTCAAAGAGTCGGAGGTCAAGTCTCTTTGCCTCGTTGAAGAGAGCAACATTCAAAGGGTTGATGCACCTGTCATTGTAATTCACCTATACACCCTCCCTCTTTTCTCTAAGTTTATTCTATTCACTGTCGTTCTTCAATGTTGGATTCATTCAAAGGGTTAATATTATGTATCGATGTTAAAAGAGTTCACCAGTCTTGATTTTTAGGTTATTGGATCGATCTAGGTTCGGTCGGAGGAGGACCATGAATGAATGACTAAATGACTTAATCCCAGATGATTTTGGGAGAAAGTGGAGGATCAATTATTAGGGTTTTAGAGGCTTCAAGAAGTTGAAACAAGGTTTTTCTACTCAAAACTTTGGTTTACTTTGTTGAATCTATGGCTTTCATGTTGTACTACATTTTGTCTCTACTTTACGCTGTGTATTTTCTTTTTATGATTAATGAAGTATCTTTTGTGGTTACTTTTATATGGGTTTGTGAAGTTAATTGCTCAATTTCCTTGGTTGACTGCTTCGTTTTTAGTTGGATTTGTTTTGGGTTTTTTATTTTCCCTATATAAAAAATTGTTATTTTACTAACAGTAATTTGAATTTTTGATGGGTATAAGTTCCTTTTTTAGCATATATTTCTGTTTGTTTGATGCAGATAATTTCAAGGATTAATTGTTTTATTTTGATTGGGGTCATGTGACTTCCAAAAAAATAAATGAATTGAGTACATCTGCTTCTCATAAGAAGATTATGTTCTTGTGCATTGGTATGTTGGTATTTGAATGCTGTTGAGTTCTTGTGCATGAATAGGAGAGCTCTGTATAAGAATCTCTATTTTGTTTGAATTTTCTATCTAGGCACAATTAACACATGCTTTTCATTATTTTGTTTTTCAGGCAGGTGATACTTTGATACAGCTATATCATAATTTCATCATCGACTTTGAGACTAAAATCAATCTTCTCAAGCTTGCTCATTTTGCGGTCATAGTCTCTTGGCAATATTCTGAGAAAGAGGCTGCCATTAGTTATCTTGAAGGGGTGATTGAGAAGCTTCGGGCTACTAGAGAAATGCACATAGAGGAGCCTGTCCTTTATATCAAGATGCAAATTGCTATGTTCAACCTTGAGAAAGGAGACCAAAAGGAATGCAAAAAACTACTAGAAGATGGGAAAAGTACATACCAGCTATTATTGGATTTCATCTCAATACCACAAATCTAGTCAGGAATTTGTAGAGTTCTACAAAAGTGCTCTTCTATATTTGGCATACACCTCAGTAGAGTCTCTATCAGAATTGTTTAAGCTGGTATGCAGTTAGTTTTTGTGTTTCTTCATTGGACTCTGTTAATGTAGTTCTAGCTTGGCTCAAGTGTTTATTGTTTGGTATTGCTGGATTTTGGGTTTTGATAAATTTCTTCAACAAAGCAAATTCTTACACTTCTATTCTGAACATATAATATGATGTTTGCAATATTATCCGAGCTGAATTCTTTAATTTTCTATGAACTTTAAGAACAAATTGATGTATGATGTTGGAATGACATGTTCAGTTATAATGAGCATGTTCAATTGTTTAATAGTCAGGAGAAAAATTGTTAGAAGAGTTTTTCAGTAGTTGTAAGCTCAATGATTGATATATATATATATATATATATATATATATATATATATATATAGTGCAATTTGCTTAATGTTTCCTTGAAATAACTCATATCGAGCTATTCGTTGTTCACAGCGCAAAATCAATGGCTGATTTTAAATTAGTCATGTGTTTTTCCTTAAATCCTGCAGGAGACAACTATAACCACCATTCATGTATTTCTTTATGAAAATTACTCAATGCAATTCCTTGTTTGGTTTACAACATGTTCATGACCATTTCAGTTTTGGACCTTTGTGTGCATATTTGTCTGTAAACTACTTAAACAGATTCCTTTCTGCCTATGACTTACATGTGTAAGCAATCTTTTTAAGTTATCTGACCATACCTTTTATTTTTATTATTGTTAATCCTGACCTGTAGTTAATCAGTGACTGCTAAGGTAACTAATCATTCCATCACATAATTAGAAATGTCATATTATACTCTAATAATAGAAATGTTTCTTTAATTTTGTAATGGACAAAAAGGAAAAGGTTTCTCTAATTTTGGAACAATGGGTAGTACTATTTTTCTATGGTCATATTTCTTCTTTGGTAATATAAATGAACTGTGATTCCTATGAGATACATAAAAATAAGCTTGGATTCTTGAATTTCCTTGTAAAACTGGTTGAAGTCAACTTTGTAGTGGTGTTATTGTATTTAGAGTACTGGTATTGTATGTGGGGGAGTTGCTACTTAGCTTGATTCTTATGTTTATAGATACCTGCTCGAACTAGCTCAGCTCCTCCAAATTTGGATGAGCAGAAACGTGAACAGGTTTGTACATACTTTTCCTTTGTGGATGTTGATTAGATGGTAATGTTACCCACTTTTAAAAATTGCTAGTTGTACGGATCAAATATTGGGATGTATAGATTTTCTGTCTATATGAACAGAAAGTAAAAAATATGAACATGGAAAAATCTAGTGGCTACCATGAAATAGAGTTACTCCTCCCCCTCCAAATATAAAGGTTTATATTTGACACATTTTGACATAATTCTCTTTAATGTTTGTAAAGATCATCTATAAAATTAAATTATTGTGTCATATGCCTACCTTAATATTCTACAAGAAATAGTACTTTTTCTTTAAGAGGGAGTATGTATACAAAAATATTACATTGGTATACTGTTCCATACAGGTTTATACAGAGTATAAACCTACCTAACCAACATGTTTTAGTTCTGACATTGATGTGAAATTACTAAGCAATGAATTGTAAGTTGATTATATACAATTTGAATTCTATATGGACATGATTAAATTACTAAGCAGCACAGTTTGTCTTATGGGTCCTGATACGAGGCATGTTTAAATTACTACGTAACAATTTGAATTCTAAGTTGATCATATTGAACGATCATTAATTTTGATATCATTGTGATAAATTGTTTAATGTTCTTCGTCCTTGCTCTTTGATGCTCTGTCTGGCAGGCTCATTATGATTCTTTAAGAGCTGCATCTACATTGCAAACTCTGACAATTCTGAAACAACAGTTACCTACAAAGAATGCTGGCACTGTTGACCAATCTAATGTTGTTAAGGCTCATCTAGTGTCCAAAGCAAAAAGAGATGACCAAGTTTTCGCTGGCCCACCTACAACTCAAACTCAAAAGTGTTCTATTCATCTGATCTCTGGGATGCCTATGCAAGTGCCATTTCACCAGCCATAGTTGCCGGTTCAATTTGGTGGGCCTAAACCGCAATTGCAGTCTCAGGGTATAGTGAATACTTCATTGCCAATGCCCTTACCAATGGGAAATCCATCTCAAGTGCAGCAGCAAGTATTTGTTCAAGGTCTTCAACCCCATCTGATACAAGCTCAGGGAATCATGCATCAGGGACAGACTATGAATTTCTCATCTCAAATGGGTACCCATCTAGGCTTTTTTGCACATGCTTAGGTAGTAGCTTAATTTTATGGATAGTTTGGTTTATTTTGTGGTTTATTTTGTGGATTGAAAAGTGAATTTGAGATGTATATATGGATAGTTTGGTATATATTTTGTGGATATAGTAATTTAAAACTGTAAATGAATGGTATTATTGGGATGTATTTTGAATGTTGATACATTTTGTCTTTAAATTTAAATGAGAATTTAGACCTTTTAGCTATATATCATGACATTAGCATATTGCAAGTGCATTGGTAATATAGGTGAACCACAACATTTTTTTTTTTTTTTTATCTATAACATTTTAAAAATATTGTATATTTGTATAAATAAATGACACCTTTTAAATAGATGACACATTATAAATGTTGTGTAAATGTGCCTAAACATCGTCTGATATATTAAACTACAACATTTTTAGTCAGAAAACGTTGTGGAATCATACCTTCTACAACGTTTTCAAGCATCTACTAATTTATGAAAAACAAATCTACAACGTTTTTTTCTTAAAAAACGTTGTATAATGTGTCTAACTACAACGTTTTAAAAACGTTGTGTAAGGGTGTCAAATAGATGACACATTTAACCACGACGTTTTTCTGATTGAAGCCACAACGTTTTTTCCGTGTTATCTATTTACTGTTTTGTAGTAGTGCAATTTGACTATATATAATTGATGTCTTGATATTTGAAGTCTCTCTTGTCGCTTAGTACTACCCTTTGGGACTATTTTATGGTTAAAAGATAATTATACCCTAATTATTTCGAGTGCACATAATCAACACATTAGTCAAGATTGAAAACTATCAACTCAACAATAATAAATCACCAATCGTGACGATTGTACAACTATATTGGCATTAACATTAGGGTTGTTTTGTTGTTCCCCTTAACTTGCCATTGATCTCAAAGAGGACAAAAGATTTGGGAAATAACAAAAGGGGCAGGAAATTAAGATAAATGTTAGAGCAAAATGAGAATGTGAGTAACAGAACAATATCAATCCAAAGTATATATAGAGGTGACAATGTGGAAAATATATATTAATTTTACATTCCTTATTAATGTCAGTACTCCTGCAAGGAACCAACTGGATCATAATACTAGCGCACTTTGGTAAGCTAATGTTAAACACATACATTATAATGTTAATGCACTTGATAAATGGAATCTTTTAGAATTAACTTGCAATAAAGAAGTAAGTATTTAGTTTATTGGAAATAATCTCTTCATGTGCATTTTCTGGATAAATTAAATAGGAAAAGCTAATGTTAGAGCACACAAGTGTCGTTGGAATAAGTCGGTTAGAATTTGCTAAATTAGAATATTTACTTTGATAGTATCAATATTATTTGGCAGATAACAACCTTCAGCCATACATTTTCATTAAATATATTTTATAACTTTGGCACCTATATTGCAAGACATTTTAATTTATAAAGCAAAACATACCCTTCACTATCAAATTTGGTATATGCTTGGTATACATCTTGTTAAGTATATGGCTTTTTTGCATGGTATATAAATTTTGTATATCCATGGTATATGACTATTTTGTCCCACAAAGTTGCCACAAGCGCGGTACGAAAGTCATCCCAAAATTTTATTTTACGTTAATTAGGTTTTCTAAGCCGCTGATTTGTGTCAATTTGTTATTTGGACAAAAACTCCTCCAAATTAAGCTTGCATATATTTAGTGGGGCAAAACGGTCAATAATCTAACTCAACTTAAAACAAATTTTGAATTTTAATAATTATTTTTAGAAAAAGTAAAAATTTGGAATAAAATTTTAAAAAATATTTATATAGATAAAATTAATTAAGAAAGATTATATATTATATGGGAGAAATTTGATAAAATTTTGTCCAAGTAATAGAATTGACAAAAATCCACTTCTTATATCTAGACGACCCACTTCACGAAAAACGAACATTAGAGGTGGAAGCTCACTTACATCTGGTATAACAAAAGGGATTTGAGACTGTGAAATATGACTCTACAAACTAAACTCTATTCAGACTCTAGAGGAGAAATATAAGACCCTAACTTTTATGAATAGAGATGAATTTTTCTCTAAATATTATTTTAAATATTATGGTGTGAATTTGATATAATGTTATAGTTGTGTGTAATATTTATAAATTTTACAAAGTAAGTAAGTTGTCATAAAATATTCGATTGGTCGGGGAATATTCTTTTTAACAGGGAATATTCGTACAACGACACAATCATTGGTGGACCCCACAACGGAATTATTGTCGGAGTTAGAAAACGACAGAAATATCTTTTTATAAAAATAACGGCAAATTTTTTACCGTTAACTGTTGAAATACCGGTGATAAAAGTACGGTAATACGTGTGGTTGCATAGTAGTACACGGTATTTGATGCTTACGTGAGAAGTCAATCAGTTATACTCAATTATTGCTACAGTAATTGATGCATTGTATCTTACATTATTGATTCTATTATTGTCACAGTATTATCTGCATAATATTTTATATTATTAAATCAATAATTGAGATGACAAGTTATTCATATTATTATTTACATTATTGACAATGTCTAGAAAGTTCTGTCGAGGAAAGGGGTTTAGTCACCTAATTGCGCGCCAATAAGGAGAAATCCTTATCGGAAAGCCCCCTCTTTCCAGGGAATGATCTGGTTGTTAATATTGCAAGTTATATTATTGATGAATAAATATTGTTAAAAATATTGAGGAGATTTTTATAATGTAATTATTATAAATTTGGCTTATTATATGGACCCCCATCTACTCATTTTTCAAAATAGTGTGTTATAAGTGTGATAATATATATATATATATATATATATATATATATATATATATATATATATATATATATATATATATGATGAGTTGGTGGGGGGGGGGGAATCACAGGAAAGAAAAGAAAAAAAGGATGGCATGAAATGGAGGGAGTTTATATCTATAATATATATTTTATAAGTTTTGTTTTTTTATGAAAAATAGAATATATTATATTTTATTATGCATAGTATTTGCATAGTGAATTCATAAAAATTTTCAACCGATTGAATTGCACTTGTGAAACTTCTACTATGCGTCTGTTTCTAAATAGTATCCTTCCATTCTCCTATAAATAGGATGTTTAGTTTAGAATTGAAAATCACACCAGAATCAGATAATTCTTCTTTTATAATATTGTGTGTATTCTTTCGAATTTTAGAAAGCTTTGAGTGTAAAAAATAGTATAAGTTTTTTTTAAGAATATCCCCGCCCTATCAGTCAGAAGTACTCTCTTTTTAAGGCAGGAGATATTATTTTTGTTCAATATTCGTAAGAAATAATATTTTCTTTCATACTCTGTAGTATGTAAGTAATATTATTTCGTTTTTGATTTCGAATTTTACACTTATTTTGCTAAAGTATTGTTTCTATACTCCGTGAAATTAATAGAATATCCTTAAATTTGCGCTTCATCTAGTATCTTTTCATGAAAATATTATTCTGAGTATTCTTGATAATTTTAATCTTTTCATGTCGGGGTACTATTCACGGGGTACTATTCCCAAAGTATTATTCACGGGATACTATTCACTTGGGTACTATTCACCCGGGGTACTATTCATGATAAAAATTAATTTGTTTTCGGTCCAAATCATTTTTGATAAAATATTATTCTTGAATTTTACTCCACAAAGCAGTATCATGTTGATAATTTGGACATTTATTGAATTCTGGATAAATTGAGTTATAAATCTTTAAAATTTATCCTTTACTTTCATTTAATTGAATTCTTATATCATTGTCATCATTCTCATGCATATATTGTGATGAAAGTCATCTTTGACCCGTAGTGCATAAATAGACTGTTGATTGGTATGATTATGACCAAGGATTATTCGGTATTATCATGACCTGTAATGTTACAAATGATGTGATAAAAGTTCTCATTGGCCCGTAGTGTATTGATGGACAGTTGTTGGTATGATCATGACCATTGGTGATAACACGAATATCCTTGGCCCGTAGTGCATGGATAATTCGTGGATGTGATAATAATGAATATCTTTGGCCCATAGTGCATGAGTAATTCAGTGATGTGAATTATTTATTGAGCTGAGTCTCAGGGATAAAATTGATGATAAACTTTTAAATCATAGAAGATAGTAGATATCATGCTCTACTTGACTCTTCTAATGGATTGCTTGTTCCGCTACAGTTAAACTTGTTTTTTTTATTGTATTCTATCAGTTTAACACTGTTGAATGCTTACGATAATTTATTTTGCATTATCGTAGTCATAATATTTCTTACTGGGCTAGTTGAACTCACCCTTTTACTTTCATTGTTCTCTTCAGGAAATGAGAACGTAACTGAGACTAGTCGGGGAACAGAGTGATGGTCCGAGATGGTGGCTATAATAGTCCTCACTATTTTATGAAATAGTGTGATAATAAATGGATATTATCTAGAAGACAATATTTTTGTCAAAATTCTTAGTTATGTTTTGTCGTATTTTACACGACAGTTGTATAATTAAGTTTGTATTTAAATTCTGTACCATGTATTTGGCGACTCAGAATGGGTGATGTATACCTATTTTGGGAGCGTCACAGTTGGTATCAAAGTTTAGGGATATGATCCCTAGCTGAGATATGAAACTAGAACTAGGAGGGAAAAGACAGGTAAATTCATCGCTAGTATGACCTACCTAAGCTTATTTGTGATTTAATTGGTCAGTCAGAATATAGGAGTATTATGTGGCATGTCAATTAACCTTTGTTTTGCGGCAGTGTTTAAAAATGACATCCGAGAATGTTGAGATAAGCAATGGAGCACATGAGACCGTTGAGTCAGCGACGATCAATAACCAGGATAATGTGCATCAGGAAGACAATAATCCTTAGGTAAACAATAATACCGACCAAATGATGAACTATGGGATGTTCAGAGGCTTTTTGCAATTCATGCAACATCATGTGAGAGAGACTCCTGTTCAAAATGTAGGTAGAGGCACTGGCAACTCACGGATGGTCACTGCTAAGCAGTTCAAGGAGTTAGGACCACCGGAGTTTTTGGGAAAGCCAGAACCACTTAAGGCAGAGACGTGGATAAAGTAGATTACCAAGATATTTGATGTCTTGGGATGCTCCGAGGAGCAAAAGGTTCTCTTTGCCACCTTCATGTTGCGAGCAGAGGCAGATTACTGGTGGGAATCTATAAAACGTACTCAACCTGCCGCACTGAAGATGTCTTGGGAGAAGTTCCAAGAACTGTTCAACGACAAGTACTTTCCCGAAAGTATTCGTCACGTGAAGGAGGTGGAATTTATCAAGCTGGAAAAAAACAATATGACCGTGTCGCAGTACGAAGCTAAGTTTTTCGAATTGTCCCGATTTGCGTTCCACTTGGTTGATAATGAGGAGAGAATGACGCGAATGTTTCTGTGAGGTTTGAAACCCGAAATACGTCAATACCTCATTTCTCAGAAATCGTGTTTGTATTTAGATTTTGTAAATAGGGCTCAGTTATTAGAACGCGATAATGAGTCAACCTAACCAAGAGAGAGCAGCTGACAAAACGATAATACCAATGGTAGCAGTCATCGAAGCAGTGATAATAAACGTGGAGAAAATCAACATGCCAGATATGGTACCCACTTCGGTGGTAATTCTGGCCAAGACAATAAAAGTTAAAATTTCGTGAAGATGAGATTAAATAATGATGGAAAGACGTCAGCACCACCACCCGTTGTTAAGGAAGGAGAACGACCACCGATTGTATGCTTCAAATGCGGAGGGGAGGGACACGTCAGTCTAAACTGCACGATGCAGTCCAAAGCATGTTATAATTGCAGAAGAGAAGGTCACCTAGCCCGATTTTGTCGTGAAGTAGCCAAGTCCAGTTGGGATGGTGACACCAAATGCCGTCCCAGACAAGTCAAAGTCAGTAGTTCAAGGGAGAGCATTTGTCGTGACCTCCCAAAAAGCGAGAAACCCGAACAAAGTTATCACGGGTAAGCTAATCATAAACTCTTGCGAAGTTTATACCTTATTTGATACCGGTTCTACCCATTCTTTTATTTCTCCTAATTACGCTCAACGTTAAAATTTAACTTTAGAGAAATTAGACTTTGACTTATCTGTTGAAACTCCGTTGGGAGAAACCTTCATTACATCCACTGTTTATAAATTTTGTTTGATTCAAATCGGCACCCTCACATTACCTGTCGATCTTATCTCTTTGAAAATATTTACATTTGATGTGATTTTAGGGATTGATTGGTTAACTACTCATCATGCAAAAATTGATTATTTTCGTAAGGTTATTAGCTTTCATATTCCTAACCAACCTATTATGCGAATTCAAGCAACCAAACCACTAAATTCACTCACTGTCATATCAAGCCATAAAGCTATTCGTTTATTGAAAAATGGATGTCAAGCTTTCTTAGCCCATGTCACAGATTTAAACAAAAATACGTCAGATTTAAATGATATTTCTATTGTTAATAAATTTCCTGACGTATTCCCTGAAGAACTTCCTGGCCTACTCCTAGAGTGTGAAATCGAGTTTTGTATTGACCTTGAACCCGGTACAAAACCCATTTCCAAAGCCCCATATCGAATGGCTCCTATTAAACTTCAGGAGTTAAAAACCCAACTGCAGGAGTTGTTAGACATTGGTTTCATTCGTCCTAGTATGTCTCCTTGGGGTGCTCCTATTCTATTTGTAAAGAACAAAGATGGGAGTATGCGACTTTGTATTGATTATCGGGAGTTGAATCATGTCACCATCAAAAATAGGTACCCGTTGCCTCGCATTGATGACCTATTTGACCAGTTGCTAGGCGCTAAATTCTTTTCAAAGATCAATCTTAGTTTCGGATATCATCAGTTAAAGATTAAAACTGATGACATTCCAAAGAATGCTTTCAGAACTCGGTACGGGCATTACGAATTCCTAGTCATGTCTTTTGGATTGACTAATGCTCCTGTTATCTTCATGGATATGATGAACCGAGTATTCAAACAATATTTGGATTATTTTGTGGTTGCCTTTATTAATGACATCCTCATTTACTCCAAAAGCCGTGTAGATCATAAGCAACACTTAAGGCTGATACTCCAAAAGTTTTATGAAAATAAGTTGTATGCCAAGTTGAATAAATACAAGTTATGGCTTGAGGAAGTAACATTCCTTGGGCACGTGATATCGAATCACGGAATATCTATTGACTCGGCAAAGATTAAAGCAATTCAAATCTGGAAGCAACCTAAGTTAGTAACCAAAATACGTAGCTTTCTAGGCTTAGTTGGTTATTATCGGAGATTCGTAGAAGGATTTTCTCGAATTGCTACTCGATTAACTCAGCTGACTCGAAAAGATATAAAATTCGGTTGGAGCGAGGAATGTGAGAAGAGTTTTCAAGAACTCAAGAGGAGACTCATTTCAGCACCTGTTCTGACAATCACATCTTGTTTGGAGGGATTTGTCATCTACAACGATGCTTCAGGTAGAGGGTTAGGATGTGTTCTCATGCAACATGTGAAATTCATAGTCTATGCCTCACGACAACTCAAAGAATATGAAAGGAATTATCCTACTCATGATCTAGAGTTGGCAGTAGTCGTTTTTGCGCTTAAAATCTTGAGGCATTACCTGTATGGGGAGAAGGTGTAGATCTTTACCAATCATAAAAGCCTCAAATATTTCTTCACCCAAAAGGAACTCAACATGAGGCAACAACATTGGCTCGAGCTATTGAAAGATTATGATCATACCATTCAATACCACCTTGGAAAAGCGAACGTGGTAGCTGACGCGTTTAGTAGAAGATCATATACGAGTATGAGTGCGATATTGTTAACGCAAATGCCCATTTTGTATGGATGGAGATAGAGTTAAAGAATCTAGGGACCCACGTGATGATGGCAAATATACGAGTAGAACCAAATTTAATTGATAAAGTTAAAGCTACTCAAGCTACGGACCTGGAGTTGATGCGTATGAAGAAGAAAGTAAAAGAAAGTGCTATTCCGGAAGCAAGAATCGATGAAGAAGGAATACTTCAAGTCAACTCCAGACTTTGTGTTCCTAATGACTCTGATTTGAAGTATAAAATCATGATAGAGGCGCAGAACACACCGTTTGCAATCCATCATGAGAGTACCAAAATGTATCATGATCTTTGACATACATTTTGGTGGGGTAATATGAAAAGAGAGATTGCAGAGTTTATCTCAAGGTGTCTAACTTGTCAACGTGTCAAGGCAGAGTATCAAGTGTCAAAAGGTCCATTGCAACCACTTAAAATTCCAGAATGGAAGTGGGATTACATTACCATATATTTTGTTACTGGTCTTCCCAAGGTTTCTTAAGGCATAGATGCAATTTGGGTCATTGTTGATAGATTGACCAAGTCTGCTCATTTCTTACCTATACGGAAAACTTATACACTTGAATGTCTTGCTCGTATATACATAAATGAGATTGTATGACTGCATGGTATGCCAATATCCATAGTTTCTGATTGAGACCCAAGATTCACTACACGATTTTGGGTTAGTTTGCAAAAAGCTATGGGCACGGATTTACGATTCAGTTCGACATATCATCCTCAAACGGACGGGCAGTCGTAGAGGACTATTTAAACTCTTGAAGATCTATTAAGACTTTGTGTCCTTGACTTCAAAGGAAGTTAGGACAAGTTCTTGCCATTGGTGGAATTCTCCTACAACAACAGTTATCAAGCAAGTATTGACATGGCTCCATTCAAGGCGTTGTATGGACGTAAGTGTCGTTCTCCAGTATGCTGGGACGAGGTGGGTGAAGTAACGTTATTGGAACCGGAGTTGGTATGTATGACTATAGAAAAGATTCAAATGATCCGACAACGTATAAAGGCCTAACAAGATCAACAAAAGAGTTATGCTAATCTTCATCGAAGGGACGTAGAATTCAATGTTGGAGATCATGTGTTGTTACGTGTTGCTCCATGGAAGGGAGTTACGAGATTTAGGAAAAAAAGAAAAGCTCAATCCGATTCATTAGCCCATTCAAAATCCTCGATCAAGTAGGAACGGTGGCATATAAACTCGCTTTACCGTCAAGTATGTCTCGTGTTTATAACATTTTTCACATATCTATGTTACTTAAATATATGGAAGACCCAAACCACATTATTGAATTAGAACTAGGTGAGATAGCGGAAGATTTAACGTATGAAAAGGTACATGTTAAAATTTTAGATAAGAAGGAACATATTTTACGCTCTAAGGTTATACCTCAAGTCAAAGTTTTGTGAAAAAATCACGATGTTGAGGAAATGACTTGGGAGTTAGAATCGGAAATGAAATCAAGGTATCCTCACATCTTCGTCATACCATGTACGTACACTAATTTCGAGGACGAAATTTCATAAGAAGTGGAGGTTGTAAGACCCCAACTTTTATGAATAAAGATGAATTTTTCTCTAAATATCATTTTGAATATTATGGTGTGAATTTGATATAATGTTATAGTTATGGGTAATATTTATAAATTTTATAAAGTAAGCAAGTTGTCATAAAATATTTGATTGGTCGGGGAATATTCGTTTTAACAGAGAATATTCATACAACGGCACAATCATTGGTGGACCCCACAACAAAATTATTGTCGAAGTTAGAAAATGACAGAAATATCTTTTTATAAAAATAACGGCAAAATTTTTACTGTTAACTGTTGAAATATCAGGTGATAAAAGTACGATAATACGCGTGGTTGTATAGTAGCACACGATATTTGATACTTACGTGAGAAGTTACTAAGTTATACTCAATTATTGCTACAGTAATTGCTATATAGTATCTAACATTATTGATTCTATTAGTGGCACAGTATCATCTGCACAATATTTTATATTATTAAATCAATAATTGAGATGACAAGTTATTCATATTATTATTTACATTATTGACAATGTCTAGAAAGTTCTGTCGAGGAAAGGGGTTTGGTCATCTAATTACGCGCCAATAGAGAGAAATCCTTATCGAAAAGCCGCATCTTTCCTGGAAATGATCTGGTTGTTAATATTACAAGTTATATTATTGATTAATAAATGTTATTAAAAATATTGAGGGAATTTTTATGATGTATTTCTTGTAAATTTAGTTTATTATATGGACCCCCACCTACTCATTTTTCAAAATAGTGTGTTATGAGTGATAATATATATCTATATATATATATATATGATGAGTTGGTGGATGGGGGGGGGGGGAATCACAGGAAAGAAAAGAAAAAAAAGGATGGCATGAAATGGAGGGAGTTTATATATGTAATATATATTTTATAAGTTTTATTTTTTATGAAAAATAGAATATATTTTATTTTATTATGCATAGTGTTTGCATAGTGAATTCAGAAAATTTTTGAGCCGATTGAATTGCGCCCGTGAAACTTCTACTGTGTGTTCGTTTCTAAATAGTATCCTTCCATTCTCCTATAAATAGAATGCTTAGTTTAGAATTGAAAATCACACCAGAATCAGAGAATTCTTTTTCCATAATATTGAGCGTATTTCTTTCGAATATTAGGAAGCTTTGAGTGTAGAAAACAGTATAATTTTTTTTTAAGAATATCTCTTCCCTACCAGTCAGAAGTACTCTATTTTTAAGGTAAGGGATATTATTTTTATTCAATATTCGTAAGAATTAATATGTTCTTCCATACTCTGTAGTATGTAAATTATATTATTTCATTTCAGATTCCGAATTCTACACTCATTTTGTTAAAGTATTGCTTTTATATTTCGTAAAATTAGTAGAATTTCTTTAAAATTTATGTTTCATCTAGTATCTTTTCACAAAAATATTATTCTGAGTATTTTTGATAATTTTTAATCTTTTCATGTCGGGATACTATTCACGGGGTACTATACCCGAAATACTATTCACTAAGGTACTATTGACCCGGGGTACTATTCATGATAAAAATTGATTTCTTTTCGGTCCAAATCATTTTTGATACAATATTATTCTCGAATTTTACTCCACAAAGCAGTATCATGTTAACAATTTGGATATTTATTGAATTCTGGATAAATTGAGTTATAAATCTTTAAAATTTATCATTTGCTTTCATTTAATTAAATTCTTATATCATTATCATCATCCTCATACTTATATTATGATGAAAGTCATCTTTGGCCCGTAGTGCATAGAAGGACTGTTGATTGGTATGATTATAACCAGAGATTATTTGGTATAATCATAACCTGTAATGTTACAAATGATGTGATAAAAGTCCTCATTGGCCCGTAGTGCATTGATGGACAATTGTTGGCATGATAATGACTATTGGTGATAACACGAATATCCTTGGCCTGTAGTGCATGAATAATTCGTGGATGTGATACTAATGAATATCCTTGGGCCATAATGCATGGATAGTTCAGTGATGTGAATTATTTATTTAGTTGAGTCTCAGCGATAAAATTGATGATAAACTTTTAAATCATAGAAGATAGTAAATATCATGCTCTACTTGACTCTTCTAATGGATTACTTATTTCGCTACAGTTAAACTTCTTGTTTATTATATTCTATCAGTTCAACACTGTTGAAGGCTAACGATAATTTATTATGCATTATCTTAGTCATAATATTTCTTACTGGGCTAGTTGAGCTCACCCTTTTGTTTTCATTGTTCTCTTCAGAAAATGAGAACGTAGCCGGGACTAGTCGGGGAACAGAGTGATGGTCCGAGATTGTGGCTATAATAGTCCTTACTATTCTATGAAATAGTGTGATAATAAATGTAATGAGGACTCCATTTGAGTTTGGATATTACTTGTCTAGAAGATAATATTCGTGTCAAAACTCTTAGCTATGTTTTGTTCTATTTTACACGACATTTGTATAATTAAGTCTGTATTTAAATTCTGTACCATGTATTTAGCGACTCAGAATGGGTGATGTATACTTATTTTGGGGGCATCACAAGGAATCTTGTTTAAATATATTTGTTATGATAGGATGTTGGAACCTTCTGATGCAATTATTGGAGCAGTAGCATTTTCAATCATCTCCTGACCTAGCGGCACAACCAATAGTGACTCCTCATCTGCGCTTTTGGCTTGATCACCAAAACCAACAAATTCATCACAAGAAAAGGAAGAAGGGGTATTTAACTTATGCCACTTCCAATTAGGACAGGACCTCATGTGTCTCGAAGGGCTTGCTGGTTAAAAAACGGTGGTTGAAAATATAAAACTTCCAAACCGCCACTAGTGGCGGCAGAACAACTGTGTTGGCATGACCATTAGGGTTGTTTTGTTGTTCCACTTACTCCAATTATTTTTTGCCATGTGCTAGTTATGTGCATTTTAATGACAATGTAATTGTCAATTTGATTATATATAATTTATGTCTTTACACTTGAAGTCTCTCTTGTCGCTTAATACTACCCTTTGGGACCTTTTTATTTTTAAAAGATAACTATACACTCATTATTTAGAGCACACATGATCAACACATTAGTTCAGATTTAAAAATATCGACTAAACAATAAAAAAATTTCGGTTTTGACGATAGTATGACTACGTTGCATCAACATTAGGGATGTTTTGTTGTTCCCCTTGAGTTGTCATTGATCTCAAAGTGGAGAAGAGATTTGGGACATAACAAAAGGGGCAGGAAATTAAGATAGATGCTAAGGCAAAATGAGAATGTAAGGAATAGATCTATATCAGTCTAAAGTATATAATATAGATGTGACAATGTTGTAAAATATATATTAATTTCACATTCATTATTAATGTCAGTACTCCTACGAGAAACTATGACAACCCAAAATTTAATAAATTCTTGAATGATTAAATTAAAGGTTAAAGTTTAAAATCTAGAGTGGAAATAGAGGATTTATTTAAAAATTTTAAGAAAAACCTATGCGGTTTAATAATTGAAAGAGAATTGAGAAAATATGGGTTGTGAAAATCCAAAACCCTAGAAAGAATTTATATGTACTTTTGGTACAATAGTGATTCCAGGGATGGAATAATTATAAGGGGGAAAAATGTGATAACCTAGAAATTTTGCTTAATTCATGAATTAAGTATAATCAAGGATTTAGGTCACAAGTTAGATGTGGATATTTTTTTTAAATACTTTGTGACTTATGTGAAATATGTATATGATTAAATAAATAAATATATTAAGTGTATATATATATATATATATATATATATATATATATATATATTTAATAAATAAAAATTAAATAGAAAGTTACATAACCTAATTATACATTAGGTATGTGAATTAAATAACTTAAGGATTATAATATGGAAGAATGTTAGTATCTAAAATTTATACCAACCTAAGAGAGTAATTTTATTATCTCAATTTATTATTTATTTTAAACATAATTAAAGCAAGTCTAATTAGGTTATATAATTTAATCCATGTAAGTGATTATTTAAATTCCAAATAAGTAGAATTCAAACCCTAAGTAAATGATTAGGGTAATATAAAATTTGTGTATTGGACCCATGCTAATTTACATGACCCAAACATTTTTAATTAAAGAGCCCAAACTATTTAAATGGGAGCCCAACCTTTGGCCCAATTTACATGGATTATCTAGAAGCTAAATAACCCAAAATTAACAATTAAAATAAATATAAAAGGGGGCTAAAGGAGGGGGGATGCACCAGGTAAAGGAGGGAGTAATAAGCATGTGGGGTAATTTTTTTCTCAAAGCTTAAGTTTACACTCTAATGCCATGTGTCACCCTAAAACTGTAAGACCCCGAATTTTATGAAATAAAAGTATTCAATTTTTCTATTCAGTAAATGGTTAAATTGATAAATGTTAAAGTTAAGGGTGATATATAAATTTTTTTCAAAATACACAAGTGGTTATAAAATAATTATTGTTGTCGGGGAATATTCGTTTGGTCGTGGAATATTCTTTCTGTCGGGGAATATTCGTACGACGGCGCAGCCATTTGTGGGCCCCATAACAGAATAACTGTCGGGTGAAAAAAATGACAAATTTGAGTTTTTACAAATAACGACGTAGTTGTTACCGTTAACACTGTTGGAATACCTGGTGGTTAAAATACAGCAATACGCGTTATTGCACAGTAGCACACGGTATTGCACAGTATTTTTGAAATTATTGATTCTTACGTAAGAAGGCACTACTCAATAATTGTTACAGTAATTACTGTTCAATATTTTATTTTATTGATTCAATAATTGCTACGTTGAAATTTTATATTATTGTTGTTCAATAATTGTCACTGCACAGTATTTCCCATTATCAGATCAATAATTCATATTATTTGAATAATATTATTAGATAACATTATTGGCAATGTCTAGAAAGTTCTGTCTAAGGAAAGGTTTGGTCATCTAATTGCGCGCCAGTAAGGAGAAATCCTTATTGGAAAGCCCCCTCTTTCCTGGGAACGGCCTGGTTGTCATAAATGTGATTCTGTAATATTATTTGTGAATAATTAATTATTGATTCATATGATAAGAAAATATTTATTTTATGTGGATATAAATGAGGGATATATTTTTGTGGTTAAAAAATGAAGGAGTTAATGTTGAGGTTTTTATCAGTATTTTTGTCGGAATGGAGGTATTAAAAATCAGGATTTTTGGAGATATTTTGCGGGGGTTATAATTTTTAATCCGACCGTTGGATCGTGGTAATTTTTGGATATGTTATACATATATAAGTTGAGTATATGTCCATAAATTTTGAACCGTTAAAAATGAACGTATGATTTGTTATGAATTTTACGAGATGACTGGTTCAGAAATTGTTGAATTTTCGGAGTTTATCATTTTGGTAGAAAATTCTAGAATTGGTGGGCCCCACTTGTGGTTGGTGAAGAAATGTGCTGAATTATATTTCAAATGTGGTGGGTGGGAATAGTAGCAGGTAAAGCCATCAGGTTGCAGGTCAAACCTACCAAAATTTTCCTATAAATAGAGGGCTAAGTTAGAATTGAAAATCACACCAAAAACATAAGCTTTCTCTCTTTCTCTCTCTATATTATGAAGCATATTTTGTGAGTATTTAGATACTTTGAGAGTTGCTATTCAGTGCAAGTTTCCTTCGGCTTTGCATTCTAGTCAGAAATACTGCACTTTTGAGGTAAGGGATTGTAAGGGATAGTAAGGGATTTTAAGGGTTGTTATATTTTCCAGTTTCGTAATTTTTCTGACCTTCAAAAAATTCTAGAAAAATTTGAAATGATATTTTGATGAGTTTTCTTGATTGTGTCCAAAAATGGTGATTTTTGGATGTATAGGTTGAGAGTTATGAATTTTATGAGAAAAGACTATTTTAAAAGTAACCGCTTATAATTCCTTGTGGTTAACTCCAAAATTGATGAAATTTTTATTGGGAGTACATGTATATGATAGAAGTATACTCTGTAAATTTCAGAATTTTTAGACAAAAATATAATTTTTGATAAATGTCTAAATATTCGGCTATTTTGGCCATATGAAAAATAGTAAATGACTTTTAAAAATTCTGAGAAAAATATATGTTCACTATGGGACTATATTATGCTAAATCTCAGAAAAAAAATATTTTTGGAACTGATTTGGTATTTTTCATAAAAATGGTCTAGCTATGAGTAAATGAATTAAATATGTTTTGTGAAGAAAGAAAATTGGAAAATAGGATTTTATGGCTTGAGAATCTTATATGAGGTATATGCAGATTTTTGATGAGGGTTTTGGTTATTGATGATGAAATTGTAAGAGTTTGCATTTTATGATGATTAAATGCATTAATTAGTAAAGTGTAAACAATTAAAATAAATTGTTTATAAATTTAAGTAATGTTATTCTTTCAATATCATTATACCGAAATATTGGTATGAATTTTATTGTAGAATTTCTATCTTTTGTGTCGGGGTTACTATTCATGAGTTACGAATATTACTCTTGAGATTAAAACTATATGTTGATCATATTATTTTTATCATCATATATAACATTTTTATAACCCTGATGTTAAAATTCTCTTTCACTGGAGTGTAAAGATGGGTAGATTATTGGTATGATCATGACTAGGGTTCTCTTTGGCCTGTAGTGCAAAGTTGAATTGTGACTGGTATGATCATGACCATTGAATTTATAATTGAATATCTTAAGCTTAAGTGCAAAGGTGAATTGATCAACATGGTTATAATTATTGTTTATATAAATTCTGAAATGATTATATATTTCTTTGAGATATGAATATATTTGGCCTATAGTGCAAATATGAATTGTTGATGAATATCTTTGGCCTGTAGTGCAAAGATGAACTGTTGTTGAATATCTTTGGCCCGTAGGGCAAAGATGGTTTGTTGATGAATATCTTTGGCCCGTAGTGCAAAGATGGATTTGTTAGTATGATTATAAACAGGAACTGTGATTTGGTATAACCATGATCTTTGATGTTTCAGGTAAAGACAGGTGATGAAAATATTCTTCGTCCTGGGTGCGAAGAAAAATTTATAGTTACAATTATGATTATGAGTTATTCATATGATTGTGGAAAGGAACTGTTGAGTGATGTTACAGGGATAAAACATTGTTGGTAGATTTTTAACATGGAGAAGATAATAGACTTTATAGTCTATTTGACTCTTCTAATGGATTGCTCGTTCCGCTGCAACTATGGTTGAAATTTTTATCATTTACCATATGTTCTAAATCTCTGATTTATTGTTGATGAAGGCTATTGATAATTGAATTATCTTTAGTCATGATATTCTTTACTGAGCTAGTTGTGCTCACCCTTTTGCTTCACAATTCCTTTCAGGTAATAAGAGTGTAGCTGGGTCGAGCGAGGGTAACAAGGAAATAGAACGGTGGTCATCATTTAGTAGTTATATTTGGTGAAGAAAATAGGGTGAGGCGAACCCAACGTTGGAAGGGTGTTTTGTCACTATCATACAAGATGTCTAATGACATACAATCTCGTGTCATCATAAGACCGGGTTGTGCTCATCCACTTGCTGAGAATATCTATGAGCACTACCTATATAATCTTGGTGTTTGTTTGAAGTATAATTCTCAATTAGAGACAGTGGAGATAATGATAGGTCAAGAGAAGACTCACCATTGGGAAGAATATGATAGTAATCTTCTCATTTTTCTTTGGGGTCTACTGGGTCAACCAAGGATAATTCTGTGGCCATATGATATCTATCATAACCTAGATGCGTGGCCTCCCATGTACGAAGGTTTCCTTGAGCACTTCCCAAAGATTCTAATTTCTAAAACAATTTTTGACTATACCTTTATGTAAGGTGTTATTGTGAGGTGATGTCCACGGTTGGAACATGAGTCACATTTGGTATATATTTGTATCCAAACTCACAGCATATGCGTTGTTGTATTTTGCACGACAATTGTTGTAATAAAGTTGTAGTTATTTTCTGTACCATGTATTTGACGACTCAGAATGGGTTGGGTGGAATGGACCTATTTTTGGGTTGTCACAAAAACCTTGCTCCAAATATTTTGTTTAGATTTGCAAGCAACATAAGAGAATAGAGAGAAAGTATGGAAGATTTGTGAGAAATCATATACATATTATATCTATACATTTTATCCTCCTATAAATGTCTCTCACTTATTCTGCAAGCAAGTTTCTTCCCATTTCTTCCAAAAAGAGAGAGAAAGAAAATAATAGAGAGAGAGAGAAGCAAAAGGGGGATGTCGTGGAGCTTAGAGAGAAGAAGGTGAGTAGCTTTGGTTCATGACTTAGAGCTCCATCAACCACTTAACAAGAAGAAGAAGAAGAACCGTGAAGGTTTAAAAGTTTACTAACCTTAAAACCTATTTTAGATCTATGTTTACTCTTACGGTTGTTTTAGATCTAGTGATGAACTTATGTTCTTAAACTCTAGAATACTAGATCTACATGTTTTATGACGTTTCATGCTTGGATCTTACTATTTTATGTGTTGATGAGCTTTAAAAGGGAAGAAGTTGCAAAAACTGTTTTTGGGTATAAAACCCCAAAAATCAGTCCACTTTGAGGCTTTACCGTTTAAAATCTATTATTTTTGTGATCCGTCAACGAGGTGTATTAGATCTATGATTTATCTGTTAAATCCAACTGGTAGCACTCAAAAATATTAAATGATCAAGTCGTGGCGTTAGTTTTGGCAAAATAGTCCCTACCGACCAAAAAATCTAGAAAAAATGGGAAAGTTTCTGGCCTGGTTTGGCGTGAACTGTTTTGGCCAGTTGTGTTGCTCTAAAAATCATGCTCTTTTGTGGTATGATAAAATGTTAAATTAACTAGGTCATGTCCAAAGATGGGAATTTTCGGATGTCTAGAATGGGAGATATGGCTTTTACATGAAAGTGTAATTTTAAAAGTAAACTGTTAGAACTCGAGTTGTATTACTCAGAAAACAGTGAAATGTTTACAGCAGCTTGTGTATAATAACAGGAGTCTACCGTGTCAATTTCAGAAGTTTTGGACAAAAGGATAATTTATGAAAAATGTTACTATTTTGGACTGTTTTAGCCTATTAAAAAATAGAAAACGAATTTGGAAAATTGCAAGAAAATTATTTTGTGACTAAAATATCATATACTGATATTCCCCAAAATATAAAAAAAATAATAAGTTGTTTTGGTATTTTTCATGCCTATGAGTGAGTTAAGAATAAATGAGAAAATTAAGTTATATTGAGTTATAAAACTTAGAAATGTGATTTTAATGATTAAATGATCATTATATGATATAATAAGACTTTATGAGGGTATGTTGGTCATTTTTAATAAAATGTTATATGAATGGCATGTTATGTGTGTTAAATAAATTAAATAGTAAGAGATAAACAATTAAATTAAATTTTCTATAAATGAATAAATTATTATTAAATAATTAATAATATTAGTGAATGATCAAAATATTATTAAATGATTAATAATATTAGTAAGTGATTAAAATATTATTAAATAATTAATAATGTTAGTGAATGATTAAAATATTATTAAATGATTAATAATATTAGTAAGTGATTAAGATATTATTAAATGATTAATAATATTACTAAGTGATTGAAATATTATTAAAGGATTAATAATATTTGTAAGTGATTAAGATATTATTAAATGATTAATAATATTAAAAAGTGATTAATATATTATTAAATGGTTAACAATATTAACAAGTAAATAAAATATTATTAAATGGCTAATAATATTAGACGAGAGTTTTAATATAATGATTAAATAATTAAAATATTATCAAAGAATGATAATATTACTAATAAGTTAAGGAATTATCTAATGTTTGATAATGTGACTAAATATTAGATAATTTATTTTAAGAAAAGTTGAGTTAAGATATGTTATGCTGATTGAAAGATCAATCTTATTAATGATAGGTCTTCTCTAAGAGATTAAATTAGATTGCTTAGCGGTAATCGTCGGGCAAGGCAAGTTCCCTAACTCAAACTCGAGTTATTATTTCAAAGCATGTTAGTGGATAATTATTGTTGATTATTCCACATCTATGATTATTGATTCGCACTTAGTGCATGTTGCATATGTTCATCAAGTATGAAAGGTTGTTACCTTGATTACCATAAGGTTCAGTTAAATTTGTTCATGGTCATTGTTGACCACTCCGCATTATTGATTCAGTCATTCAATCATTGAAATTGATTCATGCCCTTTCATAATTATTATATTGTTGAAAAATTCAAAAACTTATTCATTATTTCAATCATGATATATCTTTATTATATTTAAATTTGCTCGCTAAAGTAGTTGCTCACCCTTGCTATATCATGATAACTAATTTTAGATTTAGACGAAGGCTCGAAGAAAGACAGAGGCAAAGGCAAATTTTAAGAGTAGAGTATTATATATTTAAAACTATTAAGTTATCTGATGCAAATGACATTGTAAACCTTTTAAGTTATTGAAGGTATGTATTAAGTTAAGGTTGTAGACCTTGGGATAATGTTGTAGAAACCTTTGAAATAAACAAAGAATGTATATATATTTGGCATTAATTATATTATGTGTATAAAGATGTTGTATTGTGACGCATCAGGTCCGAGGTAAAAGGGGCTCAGATTTGGGGGCGTTATAAAAACCAACTTGGATCGTAATACTGGTGCACGTTGGTAAGTTGATGTCAAACACTTTATAATATTGATGCACTTAATAAGTGGAATCTTTTAGAATTAATTTCCAATAAATAAGTAAGTATTTTTTTATTATGTATAATCTCTTCATGCTCATTTTTTTAGACAAATTAAAGAGGAAAAGATAATGTTAGAGCACACAAGTGTCGTTGGAACAAGTCAGTTAGTATTTTCTAAACTAGAGTATTTACTTTGACAATATCAATGAAACAACCCGGGTCAAATCCCGAGTCCGTAATAAATCTCGGGTCAAATTTCAAGTCCGAATCGAATCAAATCCATCAAAATAAGGCCTCAAACCACTGGCCCAATAGTATCTTCTTGGGTCATCTTAGCCCACCACAGGCTCCCAAAAGGTCATGACTTGAAGGTACTATTGGTAGTAACTTATTTCCTTATATGCAGACAAATTTTTCTCCTATCTTTCGATGTGGGACTGGGGTGTTACAAACTCTCCCACTTAAATTTCTAACGTCCCCGTCAGAACCGATCACACACACGGCCCAAAGATCTTTGCCTCTCTAGCCATTGTGGGATAATACCGGCTGGCTTCGTGTCCCTACCTCCGGACCTCCATCTCTCCATTGTGGGATAATACCACCAGCCTTCATGTCCCCACCTCCGACAACTCGATCGGATGACCCGACCCGAGCTTTCAAGAGTCGAATTTGATACCATATGAAACAACCCGGATCAAATCCCGAGTCCGTAACAAATCTCGGGTCAAATCCCAAGTCTGAATTGAATCAAATCCATCAAAATAAGACCTCAAACCACTGGCCCAATAGTATCTTCTTGGGTCATCTTAGCCCACCACAGGCTCCTAAAAGGTCATGACTTGAAGGTACTATTGGTAGTAACTTATTTCCTTATATGCAGATAAATTTTTCCCCTATCTGTCGATGTGGGACTGGGGTGTTATAATCAATATTATTTGGCAGATAACAGCCTTCAGCCATACAATTTCGTTAAATATATTTACAACTTTAACACCTATATTGCAAGAATTTAATTTATAAAGCAAAACATACCCTTCACCGTCAAATTTGGTATATGTTTGGTATACATCTTGTTAGGTATATGACTTTTTAGCATGGTATATGTGATGACCCCAAAAATCGGGTATATTTCTCTTCCCGATCTTTGTGCATTAAATGCTATCTTGATCTAGCTTTAAAATATTATTCAATGTTAAAATGGCTATAATGTGAGATAATTTAAAACTTATATGGCTTTCTTTCTTTATTTCCATGAATCATAACATTCACGATTACATATTTCATAATCATATTTATTGAATGATTCCTTTTATCAGAGTGATATGAGTATATATAACTCATTTCTTAGCTCATATCTTGTCTTATACAGTATCATTCCTATAAAACATTACTTTTTAAGGTAATTGCCAAACTGTATTTCAATCTTACACAAACATTTTTCATTTACCGAATAACTCAATATTTACACAACTCTAATTTACACATATCAAAAATTGTCATTTCGATATAATATAGTTCATACTTAAAGGAAATAACTTTCCTGCATGCAGGCCTCTATTCTTTATCATCCGGATAGCAAGATATCGTGTTGCATATCATACCTGCAAAAATTATATTTTTGCAAGACTGAGCTCGACAGCCTAGCAAATCTAACAATTTTCATGCTTCATATAACACGTAGTTTCATGCTGAACATATAACTCATAATCCTTTATAACATTCATGCATCATCACTTTAAACAATATATGTTCAGAGCATATATCACATATATATTGAGTTTCATAACTCAATCAGCTTAGTCATATATTGACTTTCACATTTTATAGCATGTAACATGTAATTCAACATATTCTTAAAGATCTCATAAAATAACCAATTCATAGAATCACAAAGAAACTAGAAGAAATACCTCAAGCGTCGTTTAACATTATAGCTATCTACCTTGCAGTGCTCCTATACAATTTAAGTGTCCACATATATCAAACATCAGTCATACAATCCATGCAATTTAATGCAATAGCTTAGTTTATATCAACTTTATCTCATTCATTGATTTCATTCATTCATTTACTTATTTTTCAGTATAAACTATATAACAGTGCTATCTATGTAAGACCCCAAATTATTAATAAATGAAATTTAAATTTTCTCTATTTATTATTTTGAAATAGTAAGGGTTGATTTGATTAATGTGGTTAGTTATGGGTAAAATGCGCAAATATTTTTAAATAAGTAAGTGGTTATAAAATACTCATTGTTGTTGGAGAATATTCGTTTGGTCGTGGAATATTCTTGCTGTCGGAGAATATTCGTACGACGGCGCAGCCTTGTGTGGGCCTCATAACGAAAAGCGATTGGATGAAGAAAACGACAAAAACAAGTTGTTTATAAATAACGACGTAGTTGTTACCGTTAATACTGTTGGAATATCCGGTGGTTAAAACACAGTAATACGCGTTGTTGCACAGTAGCACACGGTATTGCACCAATTATTGATTCTTACGTAAGAAGGCACTACTCAATAATTGTTACAGTAATTACTGTTCAGTATTTTATTTTATTGATTCAATAATTGCTACTTGGATATTTTATATTACTGTTGTTTCAATAGTTGTCACTACACAGTATTTTTCATTATCGGATCAATAATTCATATTGTTTGAATAATATTATTAGATAACATTATTGGCAATGTCTAGAAAGTTCTGTCTGAGGAGAGGTTTGGTCACCTAATTGCGCGCCAGTAAGGAGAGATCCTTATTGGAAAGCCCCCTATTTCCTGGGAACGGCCTGGTTGCAAGTACTGTAATTCTGTAATATTATTTGTGAATAATTAATTATTGATTTATATGATGAGAAAAATATTGATTTTATGAGGATATAGATGGAGAAAATTTTTAATGTGACAATTGTTGTAAATTAATATTTTATCTTTTTCTGATAAGATAATTCATTTAAATATATTATTTTAATAATATATTAATGGTGATATTTTTACAATGAATGTGGGATATATGAATAAATGAGGAGGAAGAGTATTTTTATTGGATTAAATGTTTAACACATGTTTTGTGTGTTGGTGGACACAATTCTTGATCGAAAATTTATTATAGACTGTAAAATCACCCGTTTATGGATTTCGGTCAATTTCTATTTGGAATTTGGAAAAACTTTCTTCTGTAAAGTTGTAGAGAATTGAATTTCCTATAAAAACACGCGAGATTCGAATTTTCTAACAAAAGGGCTATTTATTATGAATTATTGAAGTTTTGAAGTTCCGAAATAATTAATTTTTGGGAGTTTTAGTTAATTATTTTGAGAAAAACGTTTTTTATTTTTTTTGGACATCATAAACATGTGCAAGGTGGCTGATTTCAGATTTTCTAAGGTGGGCTTGAAAATTTATATATATATATATATATATATATATATATATATATATATATATATATATATATATTAAATTTTCTGCTTTGGTGTTCTAAGCATTTTCCTATAAATAGGGCGCTTAGGTTAGAATTGAAAATCACACCAGAAATACAAATTTTCTCTCTACTTCTCTCTCGATATATTGAGCGTATTCTTGTGAGTATTTTAATACTTTGAGTGTTACTATACGATGCAAGTTTAAGTCATAGCCTATATCCGGTGTTTCAACTAGAAGTACTGTCTTTACGAGGTAAGAGATGTTATTTTCTTCGTAAATGATATTATTTCTTCAATATCATTATGCCGAAATATTAATTGGAAATTTTTATCAAATTTGGAACTTTTTCATGTCGAGATTACTATTCATGAGTTACTATTCACGAGTTACTATTCATGAGTTACTATTCATAAGTTACTATTCACGAGTACTATTCACGAAACATGATGATATTTTTTGTGAAATTTCTGTCTTTTGGTGTCGGAGTTACTATTCACGTATACGTCACTATTTACGTATACGACACTATTCACGTATACGACACTATTCACGTATATGACACTATTCACGAATACGACACTATTCACAGAAAAATTAAATTTTCTTTTCTGTGTCCAAGATTGTCTGTTATAGTTCCTATCTTTGATTGGATCTATGTTTTGGTCTTTATTCTTGAATTTTACTCCACTCTGGTTATTTATGAAGTATTTTTGAACTTGGATTGTTTAAAGTACTAATCCTTAATATTTGTTCTTTTGTTTCACTGGATTCGTTTTCTTTAAAATATTTTTCATCATCCTCAGTCTTAAATGATAATATAACTGAATATCTTTGGCCTGTAGTGCAAAGATGAATGATTTCTTGATGAATATCTTTGGCCCGTAGTGCAAAGATGAATAGGTGTTGAGATGAACATGACCGACTGATTAATATCTTTGGCCCGTAGTGCAAAGATGTACAGGTGTTTAGATGAACATGACCAACTGATGAATATCTTTGGTCTGTAGTGCAAAGATGAATATTTAATTCCAGATATATATTGATTGATGTTACAGGGATAAAATATCGACGATGAACTTTTAAATTCATATATAGAAGATAGTAGTTTGCATTCTCTACTTAACTCTTCTAATGAATTATTATTTCCGCTGCGAATATTGATTTAAAACTTGTTGTCTATTGTATTCTATTAGATTTTTCCCTGTTGAAGACTAACGATAATTTGTTCTGTATTATCTTAGTCATAATATTCTTTACTGGGCTAGTTGAGCTCACCCTTTTTCTTGTTGTTCCATTTTTCTTCTCAGGAGGCGAGAATGTAGCGAGTACTAGTCGGGGTGTAAAATGATGGTTCAAGACAGTTATTTTAGTAGTTCTCACTATTTTGTAAAATAGTGTATCAATAAGTATAATGAGGACTTAATTGAGTATGAATACTGTCTAGATGACAATATTTGTATTTAAACTCACAGTATATGTGTTGTCGCATTTTGCACGACAATTGTAATAATAAAGTTGTAGTTATTTTCTGTACCATGTATTTGGCTACTCATAATGGGTTGGATGGATTGAACCTATTTTGGGGGAGTCACAATTGGTATCAGAGCTTAGGGATATGATCTCTGGCGGAGATCGGGGAATAGTACTAGGAGGGGAGAGACGAGTAATCCTTCGCTAGTATGTCATACCTAAGCTTATTTATTGGTCAGTCGAAGTATATGGTTAATATGTGATATGTTAATTAACCCTTGTTTTATGGCTGTATTTAAGAATGGCAGCTGAGAATATTAACGGTGGAGTTAATGAGACCGTGGAAACACCTTTAATCACCACCTAGGGGAACGTGCAACAGGAAGATAATGTTCCTCCTGTGAACAACACCACTGAGCAGACGATGAATGATGAGATGTTTAGAAGTATTTTGCGGTTCATGCAAAACCAGACGAAGGAGATTCCTGTTCAAAATATAGGAAGAAACAATGGCAACGCACAGCTGGTCACAGCCAAGCAGTTCAAAGAGTTGGGACCACCAGAATTTAAAGGAAAGCCGGATCCGATCATGGCAGAAACGTGGGTCAAGCAAATTACCAAGATATTCGATGTCTTGGGATGCACGGAGGAACAGAAGGTTCCATTCGCCACCTTTATGTTCCGTGGCGAGGCAGACTACTGGTGGGAGTCTGTGAAACGTACCCATCCAGCCGCACTCAGCATGTCTTGGGAAACGTTTCATAAACTTTTCAACGAAAAATACTTTCCTGAAAGTATTCGCCATATGAAGGAGGTAGAATTTATTAGACTAGAATAAAACAACATGACGGTGTCCCAATACGAGGCGAAGTTCGCAGAGTTATCCAGGTTTGCACCGCATTTGGTAGAGAATGAGGAACTAATGATGAGGATGTTTCTGAGAGGTTTAAAACCCGAGATTCGACGATATCTTATCTCTCATAAATTTTCTTTATATTCAGATGTTGTCAACAGGGCTCAATTATTAGAGCGAGATAACGAGTACGGTCAACCGAGGGACCACAGCCAGGATTATACAGTCATCAGAACAATGATAACCAGTGGAGAAAGAAAAATACGGACAAGAGCGGCAACCACTCTGATGGTAATCGTGGCCATGAAAATAGAAGAAGCGAGTCGGGAGAAGATTTTAAAAAGAGGAGATTCAACAATGACAATGTGAAGACGTCAGCACTAGCAGTAACTGGTTCCAAGGGAGGAGAACGACCACTGGTCATATGCTATAAGTGCGGAAAAGAAGGACATATCAGCCTAAACTGCCCACAACAGTTTAACGTATGTTATAACTGTGGAAAGGAAGGATATATCGCTCGAGATTGCACTGTAGCGAAACCAAGTCCAACGGGAGTGGTGATTCAAAAAGTTGTCCAAGAAAAGTCAAAGTCAACGGTTCCTGGAAGAGCGTTTTTCGTGAATGGTCAGAATGCGAGGAACCCGAACGAAGTTAGCACGGGTTAGTTAATTATAAATTTTTGCGAAGTCTATACCTTATTAGATACCGGTTCTACCCATTCATTTATCTCTCCTGCTTATACTCAACGTTTAAACTTGACTATTGAGAAATTAGACTTTGACCTATCTGTGGAGACTCCGTTAGGAGAAACTTTCATTTCATCCACTATTTAAAAATCTTTCTTGATTTAGGTTGGCACTATCACATTACCTGTTGACCTTATCTCTTTAAAGATATTTGCTTTTGATGTGATTTTAAGGTTAACTACTCATCATGCCAAAATTGATTATTTTCGTAAGGTTGTTAGTGTTCATATTTCTAAGCAACCTGTTATTCGAATTCAAGCAACCAAACCATTGAAGTCAAACTCTTTAAAATCAAGCCATAAAGTCATTCGTTTATTGAAAAACGGATGTCAAGTTTTCTTAGCGCATGTCATGGACTTGAACAAAAATACGTCAGATTTGAATGATATTTCTGTTGTTAGTAAAATTTTTGACGTATTTCCTGAAGAATTTCTTGGCTTACTCCCAGAGCGTGATATTGAATTTTGTATCGACTTTGAACCCAGTACAAAATCCATTTCTAAAATCTCATATCGAATGGCTCCTATTGAACTTCAAGAGTTAAAAATTTAACTGTAGAAGTTGTACCCGAGCCTTTATCTGGTGACTTCTTTTGTGGAATGCACCGAAGCTAGACTCTCCGTAGGGGTCGCCATATTTATGCGGTAGTAAACTGATAGGTGTCATTGTGACGTGCTATCTAAGATTGGGATATGAGTCATAGTTGAGAGAAACCTAAGTCAGTAATCGAAATACGTAGCTTTCTAGGCTTAGTTGGTTATTATCAAAGATTTTGTGGAAAGATTTTCTCGAATTGCTACTCCATTAACTCAATTGACTCATAGAGATAAAAAATTCGAATGGAGTAAGGAATGTGGGAAGAGCTTCGAAGAACTCAAGAGAAAACTCAATTTGGTACATGTTCTGACCATACCATCCTGGAAAAGCGAACGTGGTAGCTGACGTGTTGAGTAAAACATCGTATACGAGTACAAGTGCGATATTGTCAAAGACCCATTTTTGTATAACTTACAAATGATAGAGATAGAGTTGAAGACTCTAGGTACCCATGTGATGATATACGAGTAGAATCGATTTTTATCGATAAAGTTAAAATCGCTCAAGCTACACACCTAAGTTGATGAATATGAAGAAGAAGATGCAAGAAGTTGTTATTCCAAAAGCGAGAATTGGCGATGTGAGGGAAGCTCAAACCTTCGATTTATTGGTCCATTTGAAATCCTCGATCGAGTAGGAACTGTGGCCTATAGACTCATTTTACTGCCAAGTATGATGCGTGTTTATAACGTTATTCACGTATCGAAGTTACGAAATTATGTGGACGACCCGAACCACGTCATTGAGTTAGAACCGGACGAGATAGCCGAAGACTTAACGTACGAGGAGGTACCTGTCAAGATCTTGGATAGGAAAGAGCATGTCCTACGCACGAAGGTCATACCACAAGTTAAAGTTTTGTGGAGGAACCATGCTATTGAAGAAATGACCTGGGAGTTGAAAACGGAAATGAAAGCGAGGTATCCTCATCTTTTCGAAACGTCAGGTACGTACGTCAATTTCGAGGACGAAATTTCGTAAGGAGGGGAGGTTGTAAGACCCCAAATTATTAATAAATGAAATTTAAATTTCCTCTATTTATTATTTTGAAATAGTAAGGGTTGATTTGATTAATGTGGTTAGTTATGGGTAAAATGCGAAAATATTTTTAAATAAGTAAGTGGTTATAAAATACTCATTGTTATCGGAGAATATTCGTTTGGTCGTGGAATATTCTTGTTGTCGGAGAATATTCGTACGACGGCGCAGCCTTGTGTGGGCCTCATAACGAAAAGCGATTGGATGAAGAAAACGACAAAAACAAGTTGTTTATAAAAAACGGCGTAGTTGTTACCGTTTATACTGTTGGAATACCCGGTGGTTAAAACACAGTAATACACATTGTTGCACAGTAGCACACGGTATTGCTCCAATTATTGATTCTTACGTAAGAAGGCACTACTCAATAATTGTTATAGTAATTACTGTTCAGTATTTTATTTTATTGATTCAATAATTGCTACTTGGATATTTTATATTACTGTTGTTTCAATAGTTGTCACTACACAGTATTTTTCATTATCGGATCAATAATTCATATTGTTTGAATAATATTATTAGATAACATTATTGGCAATGTCTAGAAAGTTCTGTCTGAGGAGAGGTTTGGTCACCTAATTGCGCGCCAGTAAGGAAAGATCCTTATTGGAAAGCCCACTATTTTCTGGGAACGGCCTGGTTGCCAGTACTATAATTCTGTAATATTATTTGTGAATAATTAATTATTGATTTATATGATGAGGAAAATATTGATTTTATGAGGATATAGATGGAGAAAATTTTTAATGTGACAATTGTAGTAAATTAATATTTTATCTTTTTCTGATAAAATAATTCATTTAAATATATTATTTTAATAATATATTAATGGTGATATTTTTACAATAAATGTGGGATATATGAATAAATGAAGAGGAAGAGTATTTTTGTTGGATTAAATGTTTAACACATATTTTGTGTGTTGGTGGACACAATTCTTGACCGAAAATTTATTATAGATTGTAAAATCACCCGTTTGTGGATTTCGGTCAATTTCTATTTGGAATTTGGAAAAATTTTCTTCTGCAAAGTTGTAGAGAATTGAATTTCCTATAAAAACTTGCGAGATTCGAATTTTCTGACAAAAGTGCTATTTATTATGAATTATTGAAGTTTCGAAGTTTCGAAATAATTAATTTTTGGGAGTTTTAGTTAATTATTTTGAGAAAAACGTTTTTTGTTTTTTTTTGGACATCATAAACATGTGCAAGGTGGCTGATTTCAGATTTTCTAAGGTGGACTTCAAAATTTATATATATATATATATATATATATATATATATATATATATATATATTATATTAAATTTTCTGCTTTGGTGTTCTAAGCATTTTCCTATAAATAGGGTGCTTAGGTTAGAATTGAAAATCACACCAGAAATACAAGTTTTCTCTCTACTTCTCTCTCGATATATTGAGCGTATTCTTGTGAGTATTTTAATACTTTGAGTGTTACTATACGGTGCAAGTTCAAGTCATAGCCTATATCCGGTGTTTCAACTAGAAGTATTGTCTTTACGAGGTAAGGGATGTTATTTTCTTCGTAAATGATATTATTTCTTCAATATCATTATGCCGAAATATTGGTTAGAAATTTTTATCAAATTTAGAACTTTTTCATGTCGGGGTTACTATTCATGAGTTACTATTCACGAGTTACTATTCATGAGTTACTATTCACGAGTTACTATTCATGAGTTACTATTCACGAGTACTATTCACGAAGCATGATGATATTTTTTATGAAATTTTTGTCTTTTGGTGTCGGAGTTACTATTCACGTATACGGCATTATTCACGTATACGACACTATTCACGTATACGACACTATTCACGTATATGACACTATTCACGAATACGACACTATTCACAGAAAAATTAAATTTTCTTTTCTGTGTCCAAGATTGTCTGTTATAGTTCCTATCTTTGATTGGATCTATGTTTTGGTCTTTATTCTTGAATTTTACTCCACTCTGGTTATTTATGAAGTATTTTTGAACTTGGATTGTTTAAAGTACTAATCCTTAATATTTGTTCTTTTGTTTCACTGGATTCGTTTTCTTTAAAATATTTTTCATCATCCTCAGTCTTAAATGATGATATAACTGAATATCTTTGGCCTGTAGTGCAAAGATGAATGATTTCTTGATGAATATCTTTGGCCCGTAGTGCAAAGATGAATAGGTGTTGAGATGAACATGACCGACTGATTAATATCTTTGGCCCGTAGTGCAAAGATGTACAGGTGTTTAGATGAACATGACCAACTGATGAATATCTTTGGCCTGTAGTGCAAAGATGAATATTTAATTCCAGATATATATTGATTGATGTTACAGGGATAAAATATCGACGATGAACTTTTAAATTCATATATAGAAGATAGTAGTTTGCATTCTCTACTTAACTCTTCTAATGAATTATTATTTCCGCTGCGAATATTGATTTAAAACTTGTTATCTATTGTATTCTATTAGATTTTTCCTTGTTGAAGACTAACGATAATTTGTTCTGTATTATCTTAGTCATAATATTCTTACTGGGCTAGTTGAGCTCACCCTTTTTCTTGTTGTTCCATTTTTCTTCTCAGGAGGCGAGAATGTAGCGAGTACTAGTCGGGGTGTGGAATGATGGTTCAAGACAGTTGTTTTAGTAGTTCTCACTATTTTGTAAAATAGTGTATCAATAAGTATAATGAGGACTTAATTGAGTATGAATACTGTCTAGATGACAATATTTGTATTTAAACTCACAGTATATGTGTTGTCGTATTTTGCACAACAATTGTAATAATAAAGTTGTAGTTATTTTCTGTACCATGTATTTGGCGACTCATAATGGGTTGGATGGATTTGACCTATTTTGGGGGAGTCACAATCTATATTAACAAGAAACAGAAAGCAGGGGCATCTCCCAACACTCAACCATTACGATCTATACTAATCATGTCTTCTATGATTCCTCGTCTCCAGCCAACAATTTATCTTCAGTGACATTTTATCATTGGATCCCCTAAATTGCCAAATAATCCAATCATCATACTTTCTAGGAAGTTTCTTCCTAAAACATATCTTGGCTTGTAATAATTCTAAATATCCTTTAATAATTCTATCCAATGTATCTATTCCTAATGAATAACCACATGATCCATTTCTTGACATTTTTAGTATATTGTGGCTGCAAAAGCCATTCTTCTACCTTATTTCCAAACTCCTTCCTTTGAAATATTTTATTACATAGTCAATTTCTTTACTCCAAGGTTTTCAATTAGTTTGAAACATCTATAGCAATATATGGACAGGTAATGCATCTTAATCCAATATTTGTTTCTTTTAAAAAAATGGATCAGTAGACTTCAACTTCACTAATGGGCTGTTGGACCAAACAAGAAGAGTTTCCATTGATTCCTTGCCAAAACCCCCATGGTTATTAAGATATGCTTCTGATATGAAAGTGGTACATGAACTACATACCATTCACAAGGAAAATTTTGATTTAACCAATTAATGGAATCAACTTTTAGAAGTAATAACAGTAAAGGTTTATCGTTATTATTAGCATTACATGTGTCAAATGTTTCTATATATCTAGTTCCAAATTGGTGTCATCACATTCATCAATTTTATTTGAAATATCAATATTCTTCTAAATTACTTAGTAATCTTTACATCGTTCTATGTTTATATTATACATAGTGTAACTAACATACTTGAACTCGTTCTCGATTGCTAATGTTGACCATAATTCAAAATTTCAATACTTAACATCCTCATTAAATTCTTTATCAATCACATAGGATTTATCAATCAAATTCTAAGTTAGTTGTGCTTAAAGTACATTTTGTTATTGATTTTAACTATTCAAATGCTCAACATCAAGAATCAGAATTGAAAATGAAAAACAAAACCCAAAATAGGTAGCCAACTACTGTTGCTATCTGTTGCTACTACGTTGCTATTTGTTGCTGCCGCTGGGCAGCAGCCCATCTTCATGGCGCAGCCACTTTGTGATTTTGTAGTTTTTAATTTGTAAGTTAGTTTTCCCCTAATTTTGGATACGCTATAGAAACCATAGCAGGCTATATTTAAAAAACACAAACCACCTATTTTGGATATCTTAGGTTGTGACGCCCCCAGAATAGGTATACATCACCCATTCTGAGTCGCCAAATACATGGTACAAAAATCAAATACAAACTTCATTTATACAACTATTGAACTGTCGTACAGAATACGACCATAGTTAAACTGTGAGTTTTAATACAAATATATGCAACTCTCATGGTGCCTCGACCACAACACCTTACAATGGTACCTTACATAAAGGTACAGCCAATAATTGTTTTAAAAATTAAAATCATTGGAAAATGCTCAAGGAAACCTTCATACATGGGAGGCCATGCGTCTAAGTTATGATAGATATCATATGACTCGAAAATTATCCTTGGTTGACCCAATAGACCCCAAAGAAAAATGAGAAGATTACTATCATGTTCTTTCCAATGGTGAGTCTTCTCTTGACATATAATTATCTCCAATTGAGAACTATATTTCAACCAAACTCCAAGATTATATAGGTAGTGCTCATAGATATAATCAGCAAGTGCATGTACACAACCCTGTCTTATGGTAACACGAGGTCGTCTGTCATTAGACATCTTGTATGATAGTGGCAAAATGTCCTTCTAAAGTTGGGTTCACCTCACCCTATTCGGTTCACCAAAATCAACGGTTAAAATGACGTATAAAATATGGCACATTTATCTATAATTCTCAATAAAATTATTTTCATACTTTTTTTTAGGGAAAACCTCAATAGCTATATACCACAGTTCTATTCTCCTATTACCCCCGCTCGACCCAGCTACACTCTTATTACCTGAAAGGAATTGTGAAGCAAAAGGGTGAGCACAACTAGCCCAGTAAAGAATATCATGACTAAAGATAATTAAATTATCAATAGCCTTCGTCAATAATAAATCAGAGATTTAGAACATATGGTAGATGATAAAACTTTTCAACCATAGTTACAGCGGAACGAGCAATCCATTAGAAGAGTCAATTAGACCATAAAGTCTATTATCTTCTCCATGTTAAAAGTCCACCAACAATATTTTATCCCTGTAACATCAATCAACAGTTTCTGTTCACAATCATGTGAATAACTCATAATCATAATTGTGGTTCTAAATTCCTCTTCGCACCCAGGATGAAGATAATTTCATAACCTGTCTTTACCTGAAACATCAAAGATCATGGTTATACCAAATCACAGTTCCTGTTCATAATCATACTAATAAATTCATCTTTGCACTACGGGCCAAAGATATTCATTAACAGTTCATCATTGCACTACAGGCCAAAGACATGCAACTATATTTTAGAAGAGTCAAGTAGAGCATGATATCTGCTATCTTCTATGAATTAAAAGTTTATTATCAATATTTTATCGTTGAGACTCAGCTTAATAAATAATCCACATCATCAAATCATCCTTGCACTACGGCTAAGGATGTTCATTAGTATCACGACCACGAATTATCCATGTACTACGGGCCAAGGATATTCGTGTTTTCACCAATGGTCATGATTATACCGAATAATCCATGGTCATAATCATACCAACAACTGTCCATCAATGCACTACAGGCCAATGAGGACTTTTACCAAATCATTTATAACATTACAAGTCATAATTATACTGAATGATCCCTGGTCATAATCATACCAATCAACAGTTCATCTTTGCACCTTTGGCCGAAGATGACTTTGATCACAATATAAGCATGAGGACGATGACAATGATATAAGCATTAATCAAACGAAATCAAGGATAATTATTAAAAACTTTAAATTTATCCAGAGTTTAATAATATCCAAATTGTTAACATGATACTGCTTTGTGGAGTAAAATTTAAGAATAATATCCATGTATCAAAAATAATTTGGACAGAAAATAAATAAAATTTTCGGGTGAATAATACCCTGTGAATAGTATCCTGTGAATAGTACCCCGACATGAAAACTGTCCCGAATACCCGAGTGAATAATATTTGAGTGAATAGTAATTGGATGAATAGTAATCTATGAATAGTAATCCGTGAATAGTAACTCGTGAATAGTATCCAAACATAAAAAGTGCCTCGAATACCCGAGTGAATAATATTTTAGTGAATAGTAACCTGTGAATAGTAATCTGGTGAAAATATTGATATTTAATAAGAAGTTCATATCAATATTCCAACGAAACGATACTGGATGAAGCGCAAAACTCAAGGATATTCCACTAATTTCAAAGATTATAGAAGCAATACTTACCATAGTAAGTTTAGATTTAAGAATATGAAAAGAAATAACATACGAAACTGCAAATGGATATTCACCTGTCATACGGTACGTAATTCGCGTAGACATGTTATTCCGACATATTAAAGGATGAATACGAAAAAAATAGTATTCCTTATGAATACGAAAGAATTAATACTCCTTACGAATACAAAAGAAATAACACCCATTACGAATACAACAAAAAATATCCCTTCCCTTAGTAGAAGACTGGATACTGCAATAGTGAAGTAAGCAGAATACTCTTCTTCTTGCTCTCTATAGTTTCTCTCTCTATAGTTTCTCTTGTGAGTCTCAGTGAATTAGTGAGAATGAAAGAAGAATTAAGCTTCTATTTATAGGAGAAATGACTAAATAGTAACTAATTTACAAACGGTCCAGATTGATTTACTATTAGAACGGACGGTCCAAATTGATTACTATTAAAACCACAATCGACGGTCAAGATTGATTTATTTTTAAAACCACCACCGACAGTCCAGATTAATTTACTATTAAAACCACCACTGTGACGCCCCCAAAATAGGTATATATCACCCATTCTGAGTCGCCAAATACATGGTATAGGAACAACTACAACTTTATTAATATAATTGTCGTGTAAAATATGATAACACATAAATTATGAGTTTAAATACAAATATTGTCTTCTAGACAATATCCACACTCAAATAAGTCCTCATTATAATTATTGATACACTATTTTACAAAATAGAGAGGACTATTATAACAACTGCCTTGGAACATCACTCCACACCCCAACTACTTCCTGATATATTCTCGCTTCCTAAGAAGAAAAATAGAACAAAAAGGAAAAAGGGTGAGCTCAACTAGCCCAGTAAAGAATATTATGACTAAGATAATATAAAACAAATTATCGTTAGTCCTCAACAGGGAAAAATCTGATAGAATATAATTGACAACAAGTTTTAGATCAACAATTGCAGTGGAAACAACAATCCATTAGAAGAGTCAAGTAAAAAATGAATTCTACTATCTTCTAAGATTTAAAAGTCCATCATCAATATTTTATCCCTGTAACATCAATCAATATACATCTTGAATCAAATATTCATCTTTGCACTACAGGCCAAAGATATTCATTTGTATCACTAGTTGGTCATGTTCATCTAAACACCTGTTTATTTTTGCACTACGGGCCAAAGATATTCATCAGTTAATCATTCATTTTTGCACTACAGCCCAAAGATATTCAGTAATATCATTATTTAGGACTGAGAATGATGAAAAATATTTAAAAAAAAACGAATCCAGTGAGACAAAAGAACAAATATTAGGGATTCGTACTTCGGTTTATCCATATTCAAAAACACCCCATAATATATCATAGTGGAGTGAAATTCAAAAATAAAGATCAAAATATGGATACAATCAAAGATAGTAACAAAAATAGGCATCTGGGACAAATAAGAGAAAATTTCATTTTTCGGTGAATAGTACCGTATTCGTGAATAGTATCGTATACGTAAATAGTAATTCCGACACAAAAAGGTAGAAATTTCACAATAAAATTCGTATCAATATTTCGGCATAATGATATTGGAAGAAATAATATCATCTAAAAAAAAAAATAACATCCATTACCTTAAAAAAATAGTATTTCTGACTGAAATACTGGATATAGTGTTGAAGGTAACTTGAACCATATAGCAACACTCAAAGTATCAAAATATTCACAAAAATACGCTCGATAATATAGAGAGAAAAAACTTCAGTTTCTGGTGTGATTTTTAATTCTAACGTAAGACACCCTATTTATAGGAAAATAATTAGAACACCAAAATAAAAAATTTAATAAAATAATAATATTTTCAAAAAAAATTTCCTACATACACCACCAGTCCAAAACATCAGCCACCCACCCCACAAAAATAAAAAAACGTTTTTCTTAAATAAAACATTTTAAACTCCAAAAATCAATTATTCCGAAACTTCAATAATTCATAATAAATAGCTCTTTTATCAGAAAATTTTGAATTTTATGTCCATTCCATAGGAAATTCAATTCTCTACAACTTTGTAAGTTTAAATTTTTTCATATTCTAAACAGAAATTGACCATAATCTACACACGGACGATTTTGCAGGCTATAATCAAATTTCAATCAAAAATGAGATCCACCAACATGTTTAACATGTTTTTAGCATTTATTGTAACAAAAATACTCTTCCTCCTCATTTATTCATGTATCACACATTCATTGTAAAAATATCACTATTATTATATTATTATAATATAATAATATATTTAAATGAATTAGTTTATCAGAAAAGATAAAATATCAATTTTTAATAATTGTTACTTTTCTAAAAATTCCTCCATTTATATCCACATAAATAAATATTTTTCTTATCATATAAATCAATAATTAATTATTCACAAATAATATTACAGAATCACAATACTGACAACCAGGTTGTTTCCAAAAAAGAGGGGGCCTTTCGGTAAGGATTTCTCCTTACTGGTGCGTAATTAAATAACCTCCCCTAAACAGAACTTTCTAGACATTGCCAATAATATTATCTAATAATATTATTAAAATAATATGAATTATTGATCTGATAATAGAAAATACTGTGTAGTAATAATTATTGAAATAACAATAATATAAAATATCAACGGAGCAATTATTGAATCAATAAAATAAAATATTGAATATTAATTACTGTAACAATTATTGAGTAGTGTCTTCTTACGTAAGAATCAATAATTGGTGCAATACCGTGTGCTATTGTGCAACACCGCGTAGTAACAACTGCGTCGTTATTTATAAAAACTACGTCGGTATTTGTAACACCGGGTATTCCAACAGTGTTAACAGTAACAACTACGTCGTTATTTATAAAAACTCATATTTGTCGTTTTCTTCATCCGATCGCTTTCCGTTATGGGGCCCACAAAAGGCTGCGCCGTCGTACGAATATTCCCCGACAACAAGAATATTCCACGACCAAACGAATATTTTCCGACAACAATGAATATTTTATAACCACTTGCTTATTTAAAATATTTACGCATTTTACCCATAACTAACCACATTAATTAAATCAACCCTTACTATTTTAAAATAATAAATAGAGGAAATTTAATTTCATTTATAAAAAGTTAGGGTCTTACAACCTCCACTCCTTATGAAATTTCGTCCTCGAAATTGACGTACGTACCTGGTATTTCAAAAAGGTGAAGATACCTCGCTTTCATTTCCGTTTTCAACTCCCAGGTCATTTCCTCAATAGCATGGTTCCTCCACAAAACTTTGACTTGTGGTATAACCTTTGTGTGTAGGACATGCTCCTTCCTATCAAATATCTTGACAGGTATCTCCTCGTATGTTAAGTCTTCAACTATCTCATCTGGTTCTAACTCAATAATGTTGTTCGGGTCTTTCACATATTTACGAAGCACAGATATGTGAAAAACATTATGAACACGAGACATGCTTGGAGGTAACGCGAGTCTATATGCCACATTTTCTACTCGGTCAAGAATCTGAAAATGGACCAATAAATCGCGGATTGAAGTTTTCTCTCTACCCAAATCTTGTAACTCCCTTCCATGGAGCAACACGCAACAATACATGATCCCCAATATTAAATTCCACGTCCCTTCGATGAAGATCTGCATAACTCTTTTGTCGATCATGTGCCGTTTGTATACGTTGTCGAATCATTTGGATCTTTTCTGTAGTTATATGTACCAACTCTGGTCCCAACAATGTTACTTCACCCACCTCATCCCAACATACTGGAGAGCGACACTTTCGTCCATATAATGCTTCGAATGGAGCCACACCTATACTTGCCTGATAACTGTTGTTGTAGGAGAATTTCAACAATGGTAAATACTTATCCCAACTCCCTTTGAAGTCTAGAACACAGAGTCTTAATAGATCTTCAAGAGTTTGAATAGTCATCTCTGATTGTCCGTCCGTTTGAGGATGGTATGCCGAACTGAGTCGTAATCGAAATTGGCCATGAAACTTATAAATCGAAATTGGTAAATTAAACTGAAGTTATGTATATTAATTTAAATTAATTAATTTTGCCTACATAGTTATAAAAGTTCTTAATAATAAATTTAATTGTATTATGTTATTAATGATTGGATTGTAATAAAATCTTATTAAATTATTTAGATTGAATGGAGAGAGTCTAAACGAGTCAAATTTAGAGTATAAACTTTGGGTATTACATTGCTTAATCCAGGTACGGATTCTGTACTCTTTCAGCGAGACTCTTTTGTTTTTAATTTGTTCGTTTCGTTATTCGTTTCGAAATTTAGTATTGTCTCTCATAATTGTTCCTTGTCAATTTATTATGATAAATTTATTTTGGCATTATATTAGAACTCATATTTGTACTCTTTAGACTAGTGTATCGTGTCTAAATTTTATTTTGATATTTATAGCGATGTACATGTTACTATATTTTTAGAGACTTGTGTTGATAATTCGTTCGATTTAACATGTACACGTTAGAACCCCTTTGTGTTGATATTTTGTCGCATGTGCTGTGACATTATATTTTTGTTAGAATACCGTAGGGTATACCTGAGCTATAACCACCTGTGGGGGTACCACAGGCATGTCCTCTCGACACCGAGGCATGACACCTTCCGTGGCGGTGTGATCAGTCCACGGTGTCTCCGTTTTGTGCTCCGGTGGGAGTTGGCCATTTGGTGTTTTGTTGTGGGAGGCGTATGGGTCGACCCTAGATTTCTGTTCTATTCTGTTCTGCGGATTGGTGATGTTTGTACCAAACACACCTTCCGATTTTACATGCATTGGATTCGCGGTCCAATGTGTATGATTTGCCTGTGTGGCATTATTTGACTTGCCTGTATGGCAAGGTATATTCTGTTTTGTTTTGAGCTCGGTATGAAATAACACCCAGCCATTTGATTCAACCTATCATTTCGTTGTGTTAGTTTTGTTCGTTTCGTTTTAGTTCGTTTCGTTTCATTTAATTGAGTCAGTTATTTCAGTTCATTATTTGTATTCTATATTCGTACTGGGCATTTGGCTCATGCCGTGTTTTTCTTCCGACAGGTAATCAGGGGAATCAAGGGCAAGTGTGACGAGAGCTCCATTTTATCCAAATGATTTAGAAATATTATGTTTAGGTTGTGATACATTAATTTGTTCAGAATTGTAATAATTATTTTAGATTGTGGTTTGAGACATTTTGATATTTATTATGGATGACTTGTGGTACTTATCAGATATTATGACTATTTTTTTTGTGGTTTTGAGCCTTGCTATTAAATTAATCAGTTTTGTTATGTTTTGAGTAACCTCTCTTTCTATTTCGGAAAGGGGGTGTTACAGGTATGGTCATAATCTTTCAACAGCTCGAGCCAACGTCGTTGCCTCATGTTGAGTTCTTTTTGGGTGAAGAAATATTTGAGACTTTTATGATTCAAATATATCTCCACTTTCTCCCCATATAGATAGTGTCTCCAAATTTTCAATGCGAAAACGACTGCTGCCAACTCCAGATCATGAGTAGGATAATTCCTCTCATATTCTTTGAGTTATCGCGAGGCATAGGCTATGACATTCCCATGTTGTATGAGAACACATCTTAACCCTTTGCCTGAAGCATCTCTGTAGATAAAAAATCCATCTGAACCAGACGGTAGAGTCAGAACAGGTGCCGAAATGAGTCTCCTCTTAAGCTCTTGAAAACTCTTCTCGCATTCCTCGCTCCATACGAATTTTGTATCTTTTTAAATCAGCTGAGTTAACGGAGTAGCGATTCGAGAATGTCCTTCCACAAATCTCCGATAATAACTAGCTAAACCCAGAAAGCTACGTACTTCGGTCACCGATTTTGGTTGCTCCCAACTTTGTATTGCTTCAATTTTCGCCGGGTCAACAGATACTCCGTGTTTTGACACCACGTGCCCAAGGAATGCTACTTCCTCAAGCCAAAACTCATATTTATTCAACTTGGCATATAGTTTATTTTCACGAAGCCTTATAAGTACCAGCTTCAAATGGTGCTCATGATCTTCACGGATTTTGGAGTATATGAGGATGTCATTAATAAAGACAACAACGAATTGATCCAAATATTTTCTGAATACTCAGTTCATCATATCCATGAAAGCCGCAGGAGCATTAGTCAATCCAAAAGACATGACTAGAAATTCATAATGCACGTACCGAGTTCTAAAGGCAGTCTTCGAAATATCCTCAGTTTTAATCTTCAGCTGATGATATCCAGAACGAAGATCGATCTTTGAAAAGAATTGTGCTCATTGCAACTGGTCAAACAGGTCATCAATGCGAGGTAGCGGATACCTATTCTTGATGGTGACATGGTTCAATTCCCGGTAGTCAATACAAAGTCGCATACTCCCGTCTTTCTTCTTTACGAATAAAATAGGAGGACCCCAAGGAGATTAACTAGGACGAATGAAATCGATATCCAACAACTCCTGTAGTTGGACCTTTAACTCCTGAAGTTCAATAGGAGCCATTCGATATGGGATTTTAGAAATGGGTTTTGTGCCAGGTTCAAGATCAATAAAGAATTCAACTTCACGCTCTGGGGGTAGACCGGATAATTCTTCAGGAAATACGACAGAAAATTCTCTAACAACATAAATATTATTCAAATCTGACGTGTTTTTATTCAAGTCCATGACATGGGCTAAGAAAGCTTGACATCCGTTTTTCAATAAACGAATGACTTTATGGTTTGATATGACAGTGATTGACTTTAGTGGTTTGGTTGCTTGAATTCACATAGCAGGTTGGTTAGAAATATGAAAACCAACAACCTTACGAAAATAATCAATTTTAGCATGATGAGTGGTTAACCAATCAATCCCTAAAATCACATCAAATGCAAGTATCTTTAAAGAGATAAGATCCACAGGTAATGTGATGGTGCCAACTTGGATCAAACAAGATTTATAAACAGTAGATGTAATGAAAGTTTCTCCTAACGGAGTCTCAACAGATAAGTCAAAGTCTAATTTCTCCGGAGTCAAGTTCAAACGTTGAGCACAAGCAGGAGAGATAAAAGAATGGGTAGAACCGGTATCTAGTAAGGTATAAACTTCGCAAGAGTTTATGATTAGCTTACCCGTGATCACCTCGTTCGGGTTCCTCGCATTTTGACCAGCCACGACAAACTTATTAAAAAAATTCATGTCAAAACGACGTCATTTTGATACACAGACAAGAAAAATAGTTGTGAGCCATTGAATCTTCTTTTTAATGTATTGTCAACCCCACAACAAAATTCTCACAAGATCCTCACAGAAAAATCCTCATAGAGGATCCGGATCCCGTGCTTCCTGCCCAAAAAATGGGACATATTAGTTGTATATAACATAATATTGTTTTATATTATTAGGTTAGTCATTATTAGTATTTAGTATTTATTTTAGTTAGACTTTTGTGCTGATTTGGAATAGTGGATTAGTGGGAATTAAAAGGACAACCCAGTAGAAGAAGTAAAGTAGATTGAACAACTTACTTGATGAGATTGACACCTCTGTGCTTTCAAAGGTTCTATCCGGAAAGGGACTTCCTTTAGAGGAACTACAATTGGCATATCTTAACACTTTTCGTTTGTACACAGAGCTGTTTTACGAGTTCGCTACACTTCCTTATAGGGAGATCGTCTTCTCAAGACTAATGAGATCCTCTTTTGTTCAAGGTCTAACTATTCTCATTCAAAAGAGAACCCCTACCATTCTATTTAAAAAAATTAAAGCTCATTTTTCTTATTAGTGAATGTTAATAATGAAAGACAAAACTTGTATATTAGATGGGAATTCCTATTGAATTATGATGGATAACAATTTATCTTTCTCGCTTTCGCGCTTTCTCCCAATCACTCGCAAGGATTCCAAAAGGCATTATGTTATTAAGATTTCCAAGGTTTAGCCAAGGATTAGCTCAAGATCCCATTACCCCATTACTCACCTGATATTGTACACAGACTAGTAATCAAAATATCTTGGGGAGTGGATGGGGAGATGGGCAATTATATAACTTTTCTATCATTTACATCTGCTCGTTTTATTGTCCTACATTAATTTTAAATACTTATCAAAAGAATTAATATTGGAAACTAGCATATATGGAATTAGAGCATTGGGTAAATTTGAGTGACGATTTATTTGTGCTTTTGCCCTTTATCTTAGCTTGAAAATCTTTGTTCGAATAGGCTTTTATTCTTTACTATTTCATTTTTATTATAAACTGACTTTTTTTAAATAAAATAATAACTTCAAGATTACCAAAAAAAACCAAGTTATGGAGTATGGACCATTTATACAAAGACACATTCTGATTCATGTAAGTTTTTCTCCAGCAACTCTGAAATCAGTCTTATGTTTTGTTAGGCGACATTATGCTCAATGACTAACAGAAAATATACTTCAAAATATACTTGTGGTATAAATATGGTAACTTTACAGGCAACATATGCTTCTTTAGGCATTTAAGTATAAGTTCAATATTCATTTTATTCCTTACAACATTCATGGGATTAAGGAGAGTGTTGCTGTTCAAAAAAGTTACTTAAACTTTCATTTCAAAAAATTAATTTAGAAGTATTTGCACCCAAATTCGACTAGTGATAATTGTAAAGTGCAAAAGTAATTATAATTCATAAATAAGCCTGGTCAGACAGTTTTGGATACTTTGCACGTCTTTTAGTTCAAAACTTGCATGGAAGAATTAGCAAGAAGGATAAGAAATAGAGCTTGCTATACTATTTTTTCCTTTTGCAGGAAGCAACCATGGTTTACCAAGAAAATGGAAAAATTAAACTACCGGGAACAAAGACAGTTATTGGCACAAATTTAATGGTGTAATCGAGTAACGACATTACCCATCAAGGGCTATGATTAATACGAAGATTGGAGTTTGGAAAACCAAAAAATAACCCTTCACCCCCACATAAATATATTATTGCTAGAAAAGAATTATCTATCCGGGAGCATTTATAGCTAAAATCATTAAGGTGAGTTACCATCCGAAACACATTAGGCTAACAAATATAATAATAGACAATGGCTAGAAAACATGTATACTAAATAATAACTTGATGAATGAAACAAGACATGCACTCTACAAACACAATGAATATGAAACATATCTAACACACGTTTAAAAGACATTTTAAAATGTTTGGTTCTCAAATATATTAGAGATACAACAATCTCTCTATATAATGATAGAGAATGGCTAGAAAACATGTATACTAAATAATAACTTTATGAATGAAACACCACATGCACTCTACGAACACAACGAATATGAAACATATCTAGCACGTGTTTTAAAGACATTTCAAAATGTTTGGTTGTCAAATATATTAGGGATACACCAATTTCTCTATATAAGGTAACCATGTAAAAAATTACATTAGTTTATAATTGAATCGAAATATAGAATAGAGAAAATTACCACTAATTTTATCTGTGAAACCAAGGAGCTGGCATAATTTCGAAATTTGTGTATGCTAACCGACAAACTCTAAAAGACTTGAGAGCTTGCCTGGTTCGAATGCAGAACCCAACCCATAACAAGCTAAAAACTGCAAGAACACAATAACCTCAAGAGAATTCTCTACTCCTGCTATCATTTTCACCTTTCACTTACCCAAAAATTTTAGTGTCGCTTATTTCACAAGCTGTTGAATCCGTGGAAAAATTCTCCTCAACTGCTTCAACAAAAGAATGCAACTCCTTCTAACAATATTCCCTTTAAACACCTTATCCCCCTTATTTAAATGTGGAGGGTAAAAACCCAAGTTAGAAATCAAACCCAAGAGTATAGTAATTATATATGATAAAGCCAGGTTAAAGTTTGTAACTATGATCAACCAATGCAAACACTCCGGTTGTCTGTATCTGTTGTGGACTCAAGAGTGGCTTCCCATGTTAACAACTAGATCGGGTTGGCTTTGCGCAATGACATCCAAGACTTGGAACTTAACTTCGGCAGACAAGTAGATTCAGTTCAGCTCTACTATCTGCCTTAAAAAGTTTTTGCGATACATACAATCAAAGCCATCAAGTTAAAGGGGAAATGTAAGTTGATGGGTTCCCTAATTATAATATTATCAACTGTGCTTCTTTGAAATGTCTACAACCTTTTAAAGTTTACTTGGATGACCAAATATGTTTCAAAATGTGAAATTAAATATTATACGATTGAAATATATTTGGTCATCCAAGTAAACTTTAAAAGTTGTAGACATTTCAAAAAAGCGCAGTTGACAACATTATAAGTAGGAAAACCTATCAACTTACATTTCCCCTCTAACTTGATGGCTTTATTGTATGCAATGCGAAAATTTCTTGAGGCAGATAGTAGAACTGAACCGAATCTACTCGTCTGCCGAGGTTAAGTTCCAAGTCTTGGATGTTGTTGAGCAAAGTCAACCGGATCCAGTTGTTCACATGGGATGCCAATCTTGAGTCCACAACAGATATGGACAACCGGAGTGTTTGCATTGATTGATCATAGTTAAAAATTTTAACCTAACTTGATCATACTTACTATGCTTTTGGGTTTGAATTCTTACTTGCGTTTTTACGTACCCTCGACATTTAAAGAAGGGGGATAAGGAGTTTGGAGGGAATATTGTTAGAAGGAGTTGTATTATCTTGTTGGAGTAGTTGAGGAGAATTTTACGATCAATTCAACAGCTTGTGAAAGAAGCAACATTGAAACTTGTCGGCAAGTGGAAGGCGAAAATGATAGCAAGAGTAGAGAATTTTCTTGACATTATTGGTTTCTTGCAGCTTTTAGCTTGCTATGGGTTGGATTCTGCTTCAGATCCTGGCAAGCTCGCAAATCTTTTTGAGGTTGTTGGTCAGCTATTATGAACTTGTAAAGTTGGTCAGCTAATGTAACACACCCTCAACACATTGCTATATCTTCTCTTCTAGTGTCATCCCAAATGTGTGCTTATAATTATCAATCATATTCCTAATTAATCAATATCGCTTCTAAATAATAAGTATTTATAGATTAGTTTAGATATTCATCAAATCACTCTAACAAATAATTTAAAACGAGAAATTAAATGTTATATATAAGTAATCATATATAAATATAAAAATTTGCAAAACCTTAAATAAAACGTGACATGAACGATTGGAAATTTTGATAAGCATGTACACAGAGAGAGAGAGAGAGAGAGAGATACTAAATGTAATTGCTTATATGATTTCAATATATGATAAGTATTTATAGATTAATTTAGATATTCATTGAATATGTTATATATATATATATATATATATATATATATATATATATATATATAGAGAGAGAGAGAGAGAGAGAGAGATTTGCTAAACTAAACATAACGAGACATAAACGATTGGAAACTTTGATAAGCATGTATACACACAAACACACACACACAAACAGAGATACCAAGTGCAATTGCTTATATGATTTCAATATATAATACTTTTATATATTGAAATCATAATAAGTATTTATAGATTAGTTTAGATATCCATCGAATCACTCTAACAAATTAAAAACAAGAAATTAAATGTTATATATAAGTAATTGTATATATAGAAATATGAAAAAACTTAAACATAACGAGATGTGAAGGATTGAAAATTTTGATAAGCGTATATACACACACAAAGAGAGATAGAGAGATACCAAGTGCAATTACTTATATGATTTCAATATATAATACTTTTATATACTGAAATCATAATAAGCATTAATAGATTAGTTTAGATATTCATCGAATCACTCTAACAAATTAAAAACAAGAAATTAAATGGTATATATAAGTAATCGTATATATAGAAATATGCAAAAACTTAAACATAACGAGACATGAACGATTGAAAACATTGATTGATAAGTATGTATACACACACTAAGAGAGATAGAGAGATATCAGTGCAATTGCTTATATGATTTCAATAGAAATTACCGTCTTTATAAGAAAAAAGATGGAGAGCGAGGCGGGGAGAGAAAGATAGGAGGAGTAGCAGCCGCAACATTTAGACAGGAATATGTGTAAATTATATAGCAAAACCCTAGTGGCATTCTTTATTTCACAGAATGTTTTTGTGTTTTGTTTGATTGCATAGAATTTGTATCCTAGATTTGGATAAGAATTCACGCTAGTGAAAATTCTAATCCACATGTTTCCAATTTCATGTAGTGAAATTGTTGCTCGTATGCATGGAATTAGGAATTTTTTAACTAATGTAGCATTGGGGTATTTTTAATTTATAACTTGTGTAGATTTAGGGGAAAATCGAGTTTTTACTAAGATGGGGTCTAAAAGATGAGTTTTTATAAAATATAACTGTCGTGCTTGGGTATTTCAGGTATTTCAAAGTTTGAATTCTTGGACTCATGAGAATGAAGTAGAGTAGAGAGCTCTTTATAGGTGGAATATAAATAGGGTCGGTGAGTTGGAGTCGAAGTATAATATTCTGAGCCATAATTATGACATTAATATTACAAAATATTAAAATAATGAGAATTGAATAATAGTTAATTCTAGAGAATCACGATGTATCTGTAACGTCCACAAATTTTAAACTCCTTATTTAATTAAATATGTGATTTAATTTTTAATGAGTTAGTTTTGTGAGTCTATTTAAACCTTATGTGGCTATTTGAATTTATGAATTGGTTAAAGGGAGTCACTAATAATTATTTAAATTAGTTGACTAACCCTAAGAGTTTGATATCAAAGAATTGATAGGATTATTAATAATTAAATATTCAATTTATTTGAATATAGTAGCAAGAGCTGAATATATTGATTAATTTCAAATATGAGTAATTAATTGATAATGTGTTAATTAATAATTATTATGAATAAATAATAATTAATAAGTAAGAGATTAATAATTTATGAAATGATTATATGTTTACTTGATTAATTTGTGCAAGCATTCAATAATTTAAACCTTTATTATATGGTAATTAACTATATATTTTATATAGTACAAGGTGACACATTAATGTGTCTATATATTATATATAGACTATATAGTAAGAATTATTACATTCATGAGAGTACATAAATAATCACCAACTTTCCATTGTGTAGTAGCATTAACATATTAAAATTATATTTTGGGAATTAAAAGAAACGAACTAAGCATATTAATCAAGTTGTTGAGATTTAAAACTCATCAGTTACCCAAACAGTGACCAAACAGTAGCCTAACTCTAAACTACGCAAACAAGAGTCGGCAGTTGAAGGCTAGCTTAGCTGTGATCATGAAGAAGGGAGTGGGAGAGATGAAGTTGGTATTCTCTTTTCACCAAACTCTCTCAATCCAATGGTTCCTTCTCTTTCCCGTTGGATATTATATGGTAGACAAATTCATAAACCGTGTAAACCATTCTCTATAAGTAGAGTTCTTTTCTTCATTCTGTAAACTTTGAATTCACTGAGTTTTTGGTAAGTTGCATATAGAGAGTGTGAATTGCTGAGAATTGAGGGAGTATAATCAGAGAAGTGAGGGAGTTCAATTCAAGCTTCAAGGAGGTATAATTTTTATTTTTGTTCTTAGTTGAGTTTTGTCAAAATTATTGCAATTCTCATGAAATCTCTGTTAAGTAGTAGGAATTAGCATGTCTCTATGTTTTTTTTTGAGTTTGTATGTATGCTCTAAAGTATTGCAGTTGGTCTGGTTACAATATGGGCAATGCTTGTTTTAAGGTTCTGCAGAAGCAGAGCCATTTTTTTTGCCTCTGGACGAAGTGGCGCGGCCGCGCCACTTCTATAGCACAATACCGCGCGGCCGCGCGGGGTGTCTGCCTTAGATATGGACTTAGTTATCCTGTGCTATCCTGAACAGGTTAGGTTGGTTGAACCATGCATGTAATTAACCTTAACACATGGAATGAGGTTACTTTAATTGTATGTAGTATGTCATGTTAGTTTGATTTAAGTTTAAGTTTTCAAAGAACACTTATAAGTTTGGAAAACAAACCATGATTTCAAACAACATTATTTGTATTCTAACTTTGTGACCATGTGTAAATAATCTAGATATGTACATATATGAGTATAACATAAGGCATAAGCTTGCTTTATGTATAATAAGTTGTTAACTTGATTTTTATGGTTTTTCTAAAAAAGGAAAATTTGAAGTTTGAAATAAGAAACTTAGTGGACCTTGTAACCCTATGAATTCAGAACTTTTGAACAAGTTTATGTGACTTAGTTATATATATTTCTATGAATATAAATGTGAGTTCAAAGATCTTTGTATGATTAGTAAGTTAACATGAGATATTAAAACTTAAAACCATATTATGAAAGGAGGAACCTAGATTGACCTCGAGAGGTACGAAGGGACCCTTGACGTGTTAATATTGTCTATGTGTGTAAGGATGGGCAGGCTAGGCCAAGCAAGTGATTGCTCAGCTCTTGTTTGAATTGGGAGCCGTGCGGCCGCGCGTCTCCTTAGTACAAATCAAGCGTAGCCGCGCCAGTCTAAAATGAGATCTGAGTTCTGTTATTAAATTGAGAACTGATGCATGCTTGTATGGTTACTCTAATCTGTAATACATGTCCAGTATAGTAGCCATGTGTTAATAAGCATGTTATTGAAATATTCTATAATGAATTAGTGTTTACGACTTTAAAGTCAATAGTGATTTCAACTATGACATAGTGTGTTATAAACTAATCGGGTAATGTAATGATACATGAATAGAAGCATGCTATGTGGTGATTTGATTCTTGTAAGTGTGGACTCATATTAGTTTACACATACTAATTGGAAAGACCGACTTGTTAATGTTAGGTCGTTTCAGCGCAAGTTAATTAAAGCTAGAATTATATTATAACTTAGCAAACAGGCAAGTATCTAAACCTTACACACTACCTTTATTTTGTGCAAATAGGTATATATTTATGCAAGTTCCTAAACTTTTATTCGTTTACTTGAGCAAGTATCCTAAATCCTTGCATTACTTTATTCGACGCATATCATAAGCAAGTTCCCTAAACTTACACAAATTATTATATTGAGCTAGTATCCGAACTCTATTTTATTGTGTTGAAAGTTCCTAGCTTACACAACTTTATCTGTTGTGCAAGTTTCTTATCATGCTCATATTGTATTGAGAAGGTTATTGTTGAATTAAAAGTTATTCATTTAAGCTTGAATCTTAGCATGCTATTAAGTGGTTTAATTACCTTACAATTATTCCACATCGATATTATTGATATCCGCACTTAGTGCACTTGAGTTCGTACAGTCTTGGACTTGTACTTCATTTAAAGTTCTATAATTCTTGAACTGTGTCAGATAGAGTCTGAACCTTTGCTCGGTCAGACAAGTATACGAAGTTTTATAAAAGCTATCCAAACCAATTGATGGTAAGGATTCTTAGACTAAAAGAACACCCCTTCTATGATAGGGGAGTACCCCAGGTATCTAATATAAGATACAAAGAGCATATTTAAATATTATGCATATACATAGTGTACGCGAGGCTGATCCCTTCAAGTACTTATTCTGTAGCTAGTAACCAAAGGGTCAATCAGCTATTGATTCCATTGGAGTGTTATAGTTCAAAGTTTACTTGACTAGCAGTTGTTCTAAAAGTAATCATTATCTTTGCTTCTAATATTCATATTGTTGAATCCTTCAGATATTCATATTGTTGAATTCTTTGTCAGATATTTTTCCCTTCATCATGATATATCCTTATTGTTGTATTTAAACTTGTTGAGCAAACTTGTTGCTCATCCTTGCTATATCATGAAATTATATTGCAGCTAAGCCCGAGACCTCAGGAAAGGACAAGGGTAAAGGAAAGATGTAGAATTGTTTTCAGGAGCATATTTTACTTTGTGCTTAGTTTAAATTACTATTATGTAATATGAACCCTAATTGCTATTATAGGGTATGTTTGTAAGACTTTATTAAGGTTATCGAATCTTGGGACTAATAACACCTTTTGAATGAATGACGTACGTTTATTATTTTCCACATTTTGGTTTTCGTATGTTGTTTAGAGGTGGATGTTTGTATTTTATCGTGATGACCGAACCTGGGTCAGAGGACCCGATTTCGGGGGCGTCACAGGTTGGTATAAAAAATGTAGGTTATAAACGTTAGGAATACGAAACCTAGGTTATAACCTTAGTAAAAAACTCAAGTAGAGTATGTGAGGGATGGGATGAGGAAATTCATCGAGTTTTATTGTGATATTGAAGTGGTTTATTTAAATCAAAAATGATTGATAGACGTCTTAAATTTCTTAATGCTAACATGGATAGCATATCACATAAAACCTAATTGTTTCTTCCTTTCCTCAGATCATGCCGCCTAGGAGACTACAGCGGAATCAGAGGGAGGGAGGATTCGTTAACAATGGTGGAGGGTAAAATGTTGATCCAACGCAGAACTTCGTTAACCTGTTAACTGAGGCAATGAAAAACATACCCCCACCAGCAGCAGGGCAGCCAGGACAGCACTTGGGTAGCTTTAAGGACTTTAAATTGGTAGGACCACCTGAGTTTTGAGGAACCTTGGATCCAATTGAAGCCCAGACATGGATAGAAGAGATAGAGAAGGTGTTTAAGGTCGCACGAGTGGCTATATCACAGAAGATGAGTTTTGCCACTTTCATGATGAAGGGCGAAGCTAAATATTGGTGGAAGGCCAATAAGGGACGAGCAGACGAAGGAGTTATTCCTTGGGACAGATTTAAGGAGCTATTCCTTGAGAATTACTTCTCAGAGAATACACAACAGGATATGGAAGTTAAGTTTCTAGAACTGAAGAAAGGTAGTATGATTGTCACAGAGTACGCAAAAAAAGATTTAACGAGTTGGCCCGATTCGCATCACATCAGTTTGACACGGAGGCCAGGAAGGCAAGGAGGTTTGAATTAGGACTAAAACCATGGGTGCAGAAAGCAGTGGTTATATTAAAGATTAAGACTTACTCTGATCTTTTGAAAAGGGCTATCATTGCTGAAGGAGGTAATGAAGCCATCGCTCGATTTAAACAAGAAAAGAATACCGGTCAGGATGGTTAGAAGGGGGGAAGCAGCGGGAAGCAACCCCAATAAACGTAAATGGAGGGAGAGCCAATCCTCTGGAGGAAATAAGTTCGGAAGGGAGGCCAAGAAAAGTATGAAGTGCAAAAACTGTGGGAGGAATCACTCGGGGGAGTGCATGAAGGGAAAGAGTGTTTGTTATCGTTGCGGACAACCGGGGCACATGGCTCCTCAATGTCCGAATAAGCCGAAGGGAGGATGTTTCTCGTGTGGAGCCACAAACCATCAAATCAAGGACTGCCCGAAGAAAAAGGGCAATGCAGCTAGCGACAACCGCAACAACAACAACAATGGGCTAAACATTGGGGGGCCATCTAGTCAAGCCAACAAAACAACGGCACGAACTTTAAACATAACCGTACAGGATGCGGTGGAGTCTAAGGACGTGGTGTCAGGTATCATTCCGATCAATGATATTGATGCATACGTGTTATTTGATTCGAGTGCTACCTGCTCTTTTGTTTCCGAAGAATTTGCTAAACAGTTAGACTTACCCCGTGAGAGATTAGAACACCCTATGAACGTAGAAGTAGCAAATAAGAAAATTATTCCCGTAGAATGCATTCATAGGAATTGTTATGCTGAATTACGAGGATTTAAGCTCAAATTGGATTTGATGTCGTTTTGTTTGGGGGAGTTCGATGTAATCCTTGGAATGGATTGGTTATCGGTTCACGGAGCAGTTATACACTGTAAGAAGAAGTGTGTACATCTTAAGACTCCGAATAAGTCGAAGGTGGTATTTTATGGTAGTAAATCGCCGAGACAATCTCATTGTCTAACGATGGTGCAAGAGCAGAGATTGTTTAGGAAGGGTTGTATAGGTTATTTGGCTCATGTGGTTGATACTTGACGAGTCGAGGGCGAACTGAGTCAGATACTTATTGTAAGGGATTTCGTTGATGTCTTCCCAGACGAGATTCTGGAATTGCCAACGGATAGAGAGATTGAGTTTGTCATTAATTTGGCACCAGGGAAAGCAACCGGTATATAAAGCACCGTATCGTATGGCACCAGTAGAGATGAAAGAACTAATGGCTCAATTACAAGAGTTGTTAAATAAGGGATATATTCGACCGAGCGTATCACCATGGGGAGCACCAGTCTTATTCGTAAAGAAGAAATATGGGTCGCTAAGACTTTATATCGACTACCGAGAGTTGAACAAGGTCACCATTAAGAACAAGTACCCGTTGCCCAGGATAGACGATTTGTTTAATCAGTTGAAGGGGCCAAAGTACTTTTAAAGGATTAACTTAAGGACCGATTATCACCAGCTGAAAGTGAGGTCGGAGGACATTCCAAAGACGGCATTCAGAACTCGGTATGGACACTTTAAATTTCTGGTAAAGTTATTTGGTTTGACGAACGCGCCAGCAACATTTATAAACTTGATGAACAGAGTGTTCAAATAGTATTTAGATAAGTTTGTTGTCATATTTATCGATGACATTCTAGTCTATTCAGAGACGAAGGACGAACACGACGAGCATCTTTGGATAGTGTTGGGGATATTAAGGAGGGAGAAGCTGTATGCAAAATTCTCCAAGTGTGACTTTTGGTTGCAAAGAGTGCAGTTTTTAGGGTACGTTATCGACAAGAATGGTGTTTCAGTGGATCCAGCAAAGGTAGAAGCGGTTATCAACTGGGAGCAGCCGAAGACGCTTACAGAAATCAGGAGTTTCCTAGGATTGGCGGAATACTATCAAAGATTTATTCGGGATTTTTCAAAACTATTATCGTCGTTGACCAATCTTACCAGGAAGACAGTTAAGTTCATTTGGACGGAGAAGTGCGAAGAAAGTTTCCTAGAATTGAAGAAGAGGCTTAGTCAAGCACCTGTGTTGGCTTTACTGGACAACACGGGAGGGTTTATCGTGTATAGTGATGCATCACACAAGGGTCTTGGCAGTGTACTAATGCAACACGGCAGGGTCATTGCGTACGCGTCACGTCAGCTGAAAGATTATGAGAAGGGATATCCGATCTGGAGTTAGCAGCAGTAGTTTTTACCTTGAAGATTTGGAGGCATTATTTGTATGGCGAGAAGTGTGAGGTATATACGGATCACAAGAGTCTGAAGTATATCTTCACGCAAAGAGAGTTAAACATGAGGCAGTGCCAATGGTTAACATTAATCAGAGATTATGATTGTGAGATTCTGTACCATCCAGGCAAAGCAAATGTAGTGGCAGATACCTTGAACAGAAAAGGCAGAGAGAAGTTATTGAAGTTAACCATTCAAGAAGAATTGGTGAAAGATTTCGAATGACTAGACTTGGAGATTAAGTATCCGATGGAGACCGACGAACAATTATTCACAGTGACAACAAGCCCGACTTTATTGGATAAGGTCAAAGAGGCACAAGAAAAGGACGAAGATTGTAATAACATCAAGAAGCGATTAACTGAAGGTGATAAATTAAAATTTAAGGTTGATAGCACTGGACTGCTAAGATTTGAAGGAAGAATTTTGGTACCGTTAGCACCAGAACTGAGAGAGGAGATTTTGCAAGAAGCGCACAGTACGAGATACTCGATACACCCAGGAAGTACGAAGATGTACCAAGATTTATGTCACCACTTCTGGTGGCCAAACATGAAGAGAGAGGTTGCGGAATGCGTAAGTAGATGTCTAACCTGTCAGAGAGTCAAGGCATAGCACCAATGACCAAGCGGGTTATTACAACCATTAGAGATTCCAGAATGAAAATGGGAGCACATCACAATGGACTTTGTGGTGGGACTTCCGGCAACGCAGAAAGGGCACGGCGCCATATGGGTGATTGTAAATCATCTTACTAAGTCAGCTCACTTTTTGCCGATTAAGATTAAGTATAGTTTGGACCAGTTAGCTAAATTATATGTTAAGTAAATTATCTCGAGGCATGGGGTGCCGGTATCTATTGTATCAGATAGAGATCCGCGATTCACGTCAAACTTCTGGAAGAGTCTTCACGAAAGAATGGGGACGCAACTACGAATGAGTACCGCGTATCATCCGCAGACCGATGGGCAAAGCGAGAGGACAATTTAAACACTTGAAGACATGCTCCGAGCTTATGTGATAGATTTCAAGGGTAGTTGGGAGGATCACCTTCCATTAGTAGAGTTCGCGTATAACAATAGTTATCATGCCAGTATTGGAATGCCACCGTACAAAGCACTGTATAGGAGGAAGTGTAGAAAGCCCTTATGCTGGGACGAAGTTGAAGAACGTCGACTGTTGGGACTAGAATTGGTACAACAGACGGTATAAATCATCAAGGTGATAAGAGCCCGGCTAGTAGCAGCTCAAGATCGCCAGAAGAAGTATGCGGACCTACATCGCAAGAAGAGATATTTTGAATTAGGAAGCTATGTATTTCTGAAAGTTTCTCCCTTGAAAGGGAAGATTCATTTTGGGAAGAAGGGCAAGTTAAGCCCTAGGTTTATAGGACCGTTCGAGATTTTGAGGCGAGTCGGTGAAGTAGCGTACGAGGTACTGTTACCTTCTGAACTTGAGCACATTCACAATGTGTTTCATGTGTCAGTATTACGGCCGTATAAACCGGACAACAAGCACGTTATCTCCTATGAACCAATTCAAGTCGAGAAAGACTTATCGTACGAAGAAGTTCCTGTCCAGATATTAGATAGGAAGGAACAGAAGTTGAGGAATAAGTTTATCCATTCCGTTAAGATTCTCTGGAGGAATCACGCAGTCGAAGAAGCTATGTGGGAGCTAGAAGAGAAAATGAGAGCGAATTATCCTTTTTTATTTGAGTAACCTTATTTTTGCAATTTCGAGGACGAAATTTTTATAAGGGGGGAGGGATGTAACGTCCACAAATTTTAAACTCCTTATTTAATTAAATATGTGATTTAATTTTTTAATTAGTTAGTTTTGTGAGTCTATTTAAACCTTATGTGGTTATGTGAATTTATGAATTGGTTAAAAGGAGTCACTAATAGTTATTTAAATTAGTGGACTAACCCTAAGAGTTTGATATCAAAGAATTGATAGGATTATTAATAATTAAATATTCAATTTATTTGAAAATAGTAGCAAGAGTTGAATATATTGATTAATTTCAAATATGAGTAATTAATTGATAATTTGTTAATTAATAATTATTATGAATAATTAATAAGTAAGAGATTAATAATTTATGAAATGATTATATGTTTACTTGATCAATTTGTGCAATCATGCAATAATTTAAACCTTTATTATATGGTAATTAACTATATATTTTATATAGTACAAGGTGACACATTAATGTGTCTATATATTATATATAAACTATATAGTAAGAATTATTACATTCATGAGAGTACATAAATAATCACCAACATTCCATTGTGTAGTAGCATTAACATATTAAATTACATTTTAGGAATTAAAAGAAACGAACTAAGCATATTAATCAAGTTGTTGAGATTTAAAACTCATCAGTTACCCAAACAGCGACCAAACAGTAGCCTAACTCTAAACTACGCAAACAAGAGTCAGCAGTTGAAGGCTAGCTTAGCTGTGATCATGAAGAAGGGAGTGGAAGAGATGAATTTGGTATTCTCTTTTCACCAAACTCTCTCAATCCAATGGTTCCTTCTCTTTCCCGTGGGATGTTATATGGTAGACAAATTCATAAACCATGTAAACCATTCTCTATAAGTAGAGTTCTTTTCTTCATTCTGTAAACTTTGAATTCATTGAGTTTTTGGTAAGTTGCATATAGAGAGTGTGAATTGTTGAGAATTGAGGGAGTATAATCAGAGAAGTGAGGGAGTTCAATTCAAGCTTCAAGGAGGTATAATTTCTGTTTTTGTTCTTAGTTGAGTTTTGTCAAAATTCTTGCAATTCTCATGAAATATCTGTTAAGTAGTAGGAATTAGTATGTCTCTATGTTTTTTTTGACTTTGCATGTATGCTCTGAAGTATTGCAATTGGTCTGGTTACAGTATGGGCAATGCTTGTTTTAAGGCTCTGCAGAAGCGTAGACATTTTTTTTGCCTCTGGACGAAGTGGCGCGGCCGCGCCACTTCTATAGCACAATACCGCGCGGGGTGTCTACCTTAGATACAAACTTAGTTATCCTGTGCTATCCTGAACAGGTTAGGTTGGTTGGACCATGCATGTAATTAACCTTAACACATGGAATGAGGTTACTTTAATTGTATGTAGTATGTCATGTTAGTTTGATTTAAGTTTGAGTTTTCAAAGAACACTTATAAGTTTGGAAATCAAACCATGATTTCAAATAACATTATTTGTATTCTAACTTTGTGAGCATGTGTAAATAATCTAGATATGTACATATATGTGTATAACATAAGGCATAAGCTTGCTTTATGTATAATAAGTTGTTAACTTGATTTTTATGGTTTTTTTAAAAAAGGAAAATTTGAAGTTTGAAATAATAAACTTAGTGGACCTTGTAACCCTATGAATTCAGAACTTTTGAACAAGTTTATGTGACTTAGTTATATATATTTCCATGAATATAAATGTGAGTTTAAAGATCTTTGTATGCTTAGTAAGTTAACATGAGATATTCAAACTTAAAACCATATTATGAAAGGAGGAACCTAGATTGAGCTGGAGAGGTACGAAGGGACCCTTGACGTGTTAATATTGTTTATGTGTGTAAGGATGGGTAGGCTAGGCCAAGCAAGTGATTGCTCAGCTCTGGTTTGAATTGGGAGCCGCGCGGCCGCGCGTCTCCTTAATACAAATCAGGCGCGGTCGCGCCATTCTAAAATGAGATCTGAGTTCTGTTATTAAATTGAGAACTGATGCATGCTTGTATGGTTACTCTAATCTGTAATATATGTCCAGTATAGTAGCCATGTGTTAATAAGCATGTTATTGAAATATTCTATAATGAATTAGTGTTTACGACTTTAAAGTCAATAGTGTTTCAACTATGACATAGTGTGTTAGAAACTAATCGGGTGATGTAATGATACATGTATAGAAGCATGCTATGTGGTGATTTGTTTCTTGTAAGTATGGACTCATATTAGTTTACACATACTAATTGGAAAGACCGACTTGTTAATGTTAGGTCGTTTCAGCGCAAGTTAATTAAAGCTAGAATTATATTGTAACTGAGCAAACAGGCAAGTATCTAAACCTTACGCACTACCTTTATTTTGTGCAAATAGGTATATATTTATGCAAGTTCCTAAACTTTTATTTGTTTACTTGAGTAAGTATCCTAAATCATTGCATTACTTTATTCGATGCATATCGTAAGCAAGTTTCCTAAACTTACACAAATTATTATATTGAGCAAGAATCCGAACCCTATTTTATTGTGTTGCAAGTTCCTAGCTTACACAACTTTATTTGTTGTGAAAGTTTCTTATCCTGCTCGTATTGTATTGAGAAGGTTATTGTTGAATTAAAAGTTATTCATTTAATCTTGAATCTTATTTTCAAGCATGCTATTAAGTGGTTTAATTACCTTACAATTATTCCACATCGATATTATTGATATCCGCACTTAGTGCACTTGAGTTCGTACAGTCTTGGACTTGTACTTCATTTAAAGTTTTATAATTCTTGAACTGTGTCAGATAGAGTCTGAACTTTTGCTCGGTCAGACAAGTATACGAAGTTTTATAAAAGCTATCCAAACCAATTGATGGTAAGGATTCTTAGACTAAAAGAACACCCCTTCTACGATAGGGGAGTACCCCAGGTATCTAATATAAGATACAAAGAGCAGATTTAAATGTTATGCATATACATAGTGTACGCAAGGCTGATCCCCTCAAGTACTTATTCTGTAGCCAGTAACCAAAGGGTCAATCATCTATTGATTCCATTGGAGTGTTATAGTTCAAAGTCTACTTGACTAGCAGTTGTTCTAAAAGCAATCATTATCTTTGCTTCTAATATTCATATTGTTGAATCCTTCAAATATTCGTATTGTTGAATTATTTGTTAGATATTTTTCCCTTCATCATGATATATCCTTATTGTTGTATTTAAACTTGTTGAGCAAACTTGTTGCTCATCCTTGCTATATCATGAAATTATATTGCAGCTAAGCCCGAGACCTCAAGAAAGGACAAAGGTAAAGGAAAGATGTAGAATTGTTGTTAAGAGCATATTTTACTTTGTGCTTAGTTTAAATTACGGTTATGTAATATGAACCCTAATTGCTATTATAGGGTATGTTTGTAAGACTTTATTAAGGTTATCAAATCTTGGGACTAATAACACCTTTTGAATGAACGACGTACGTTTATTATTTTTTGCATTTTAGTTATCGTATGTTATTTAGAGGTGGATGTTTGTATTTTATCGTGATGACCGAACCTTGGTCAGAGGACCCGATTTCGGGGGCGTCACAGGTTGGTATCAGAGTTGTAGGTTATAAACGTTAGGAATGCGAAACCTTGGTTATAACCTTAGTAGAAAACTCAAGTAGAGTATGTGAGGGATAGGATGAGGAAATCCATCGATTTTTATTGTGATATTGAAGTGGTTTATTTAAATCAAAAATGATTGATAGACGTCTTAAACTTCTTAATGCTAACATGGATATCATATCACATAAAACCTAATTGTTTCTTCCTTTCCTCAGATCATGCCGCCTAGGAGACTACAGCGCAATCAGAGGGAGGAAGGATCTGTTAACAATGGTGGAGGGGAAAATGTTGATCCAATGCAAAACTTCGTTAACCTGTTAACTGAGGCAATACAAAACAGACCCCCGCCAGCAGCAGGGCAGCCAGGACAGCACTTGGCTAGCTTTAAGGACTTTAAATTGGTAGGACCACCGGAGTTCCGAGGAACCTTGGATCCAATTGAAGCCTAGACATGGATAGAAGAGATGGAGAATGTGTTTGAGGTCGCACAAGTGGCCGAATCACAGAAGATGAGTTTTGCCACTTTCATGATGAAGGACGAAGCTAATTATTGGTGGAAGGCCAATAAGGGACGAGCAGACGAAGGAGTTATTCCTTGAGAATTAATTTTCAGAGAATACGCAACAGGATATGGAAGTTAAGTTTCTGGAACTGAAGCAAGGTAGTATGACTGTCGCAGAGTACGCAGCAAGATTTAACGAGTTGGCCTGATTTGCGTCACATCAGGTTAACACGGAGGCCAGGCAAGCAAGGAGGTTCGAATTAGGACTGAAACCATGGGTGCAGAAAGCAGTGGTTGTATTAAAGATTAAGACTTACTCTGATCTTTTGGAAAGGGCTATCATTGCTGAAGGAGGCAATGAAGCCATCACTCGATTCAAACAAGAAAAGAAGGTTGGTCAGGACGGTTAGAAGGGGGGAAGCAGCGGAGGAAGCAACCCCAACAAGCGTAAATGGACGGAGAGCCAATCCTTTGGAGGAAATAAGTCCGGAAGGGAGGCAAAGAAAAGTATGAAGTGCAACAACTGTGGGAGGAATCACTCGGGGGAGTGCATTAAGGGAAAGAGTGTTTGTTATCGTTGTGAACAACCAGGGCACATGGCTCCTCAATGTCCGAATAAGCCGAAGGGAGGATGTTTCTCGTGTGGAGCCACAGACCATCAAATCAAGGACTGCCCGAAGAAAAAGGGCAATGCGACCAGCGGCAACCGTAACAACAACAACAATGGGCTAAACATTGGAGGGCCATCCAATCAAGCCAACAAACCAACGGCATGAACGTTCAACAGGAACGCACAGGATGCGGTGGAGTCTAAGGACGTTGTGTCAGGTATCATTCCAATCAATGATATTGATGCATACGTGTTATTTAATTTGGGTGCTACCTGCTCTTTTGTTTCCGAAGAATTTGCTAAACAGTTCGACTTACCCCGTGAGAGATTAGAACACCCTATGAACGTAGAAGTAGCAAATAAGAAAATTATTCCCGTAGAATGCATTCATAGGAATTGTTATGCTGAATTACGAGGATTTAAGCTCAAATTGGATTTGATGTCGTTTTGTTTGGGGGAGTTCGATGTAATCCTTGGAATGGATTGGTAATCGGTTCACGGAGCAGTTATACACTGTAAGAAGAAGTGTGTACATCTTAAGACTCCGAATAAGTCGAAGGTGGTATTTTATGGTAGTAAATCGCCGAGACAATCTCATTGTCTAACGATGGTGCAAGAGCAGAGATTGTTTAGGAAGGGTTGTATAGGTTATTTGGCTCATGTGGTTGATACTTGACGAGTCGAGGGCGAACTGAGTCAGATACTTATTGTAAGGGATTTCGTTGATGTCTTCCCAGACGAGATTCTGGAATTGCCAACGGATAGAGAGATTGAGTTTGTCATTAATTTGGCACCGGGGAAAGCAACCGGTATATAAAGCACCGTATCGTATGGCACCAGTAGAGATGAAAGAACTAATGGCTCAATTATAAGAGTTGTTAGATAAGGGATATATTCGACCGAGCGTATCACCATGGGGAGCACCAGTCTTATTCGTAAAGAAGAAATATGGGTCGCTAAGACTTTGTATCGACTACCGAGAGTTGAACAAGGTCACCATTAAGAACAAGTACCCGTTGCCCAGGATAGACGATTTGTTTGATCAGTTGAAGGGGGCAAAGTACTTTTCAAAGATTGACGTAAGGACCGGTTATCACCAACTGAAAGTGAGGCTGGAGGACATTCTAAAGACGGCATTCAGAAATTGGTATGGACACTTTGAGTTTCTGGTGATGTCATTTGGTTTGACGAACGCGCCAGCAGCATTTATGTACTTGATGAATAGAGTGTTCAAACAATATTTAGATAAGTTTGTTGTCGTATTCATCGATGACATTCTAGTCTATTTAGAGATGGTGGACGAACACGCCGAGCATCTTCGGATAGTGTTGGGGACATTAAGGAGGGAGAAGCTATATGCAAAATTCTGCAAGTGTGAGTTATGGTTGCAAAGAGTGTAGTTTTAAGGGCACGTTATCGACAAGAATGGTGTTTTAGTGGATCCAGTGAAGGTAGAAGCGGTTATCAACTGGGAGCAGCCGAAGATGCTGCCAGAAATCAGGAGTTTCCTAGGATTGACGGGATACTATCGAAGATTTATTCGAGATTTTTTGAAACTAGCATCGCCGTTGACCAATCTTACCAGGAAGACAGTTAAGTTCATTTGGACGGAGAAGTGCGAAGAAAGTTTCCTAGAACTGAAGAAGAGGCTTAGTCAAGCACCTATGTTGGCTTTACCGGACAACACGGGAGGGTTTATCGTGTATAGTGATGCGTCACACAAGGGTCTTGGCAGTGTACTAATGCAACATGGCAGGGTCATTGTGTATACGTCACGTCAGCTGAAACATTATGAGAAGTGATATCCGATCTGGAGTTAGCAGTAGTAGTTTTTGCCTTGAAGATTTGGAGGCATTATTTGTATGGCGAGAAGTGTGAGATATATACGGATCACAAGAGTCTGAAGTATATCTTCACACAAAGAGAGTTAAACATGAGGCAGTGCTAATGGTAAGAATTAATCAAAGATTATGATTGTGAGATTTTATACCATCCAGGCAAAGCAAATGTAGTGGCAGATGCCTTGAGCAGGAAAGGAAGAGAGAAGTTATTGAAGTTGACCATTTAAGAAGAATTAGTGAAAAATTTTGAACGACTAGACTTGGAGATTAAGTATCCGATGGAGACCGACGAATAATTATTCACAGTGACAGCGAGCCCGACTTTATTGGATAAGGTCAAAGAGGCACAAGAAAAGGACGAAGATTGTAATAACATTAAGAAACGATTGACTGAAGGTGATGAATTAAAATTTAAGGTTGATAGCACTGGACTGCTAAGATTTGAAGGAAGAATTTGGGTACCGTTAGTACCAGAACTGAGAGAGGAGATTTTACAAGAAGTGCACAGTACGAGATACTCGATACACCTAGGAAGCACGAAGATGTACCAAGATTTGCATCACCACTTCTGGTGGCCAAACATGAAGAGAGAGGTTGCGGAATGCGTAAGTAGATGTCTAACCTATCAGAGAGTCAAGGCAGAGCACCAACGACCAAGCGGGTATTACAACCATTAGAGATTCCAGAATAAAAATAGGAGCACATCACAATCTACTTTGTGGTGGGACTTCCGGTAACGCAGAAAGGGCACGACGCCATATGGGTGATTGTAGCTCGTCTTACTAAGTCAGCTCACTTTTTGCCAATTAAGATTAAGTATAGTTTGGACCAGTTAGCCAAATTATATGTTAAGGAAATTATCTCGAGGCATGGGGTGCCGGTATCTATTGTATCAGATAGAGATCCGCGATTCACGTCAAACTTCTGGAAGAGTCCTCAAGAAAGAATGGGGACGCAACTCCGAATGAGTACCGCGTATCATCCGCAGACCGATGGGCAAAGCGAGAGGACAATTCAAACATTTGAAGACATGTTTTGAGCTTGTGTGATAGACTTCAAGGGTAGTTGGGAGGATCACCTTCCATTAGTAGAGTTCACGTATAACAATAGTTATCACGCCAGTATTGGAATGCCACCATACGAAGCACCGTATGGGAGGAAATGTAGAACGCCCTTATGCTGGGACGAAGTTGGAGAACGTCGACTGTTGGGACTAGAATTGGTACAACAGACGGTAGAAATCATCAAGGTGATAAGAGCCCGACTAGTAGCAGCTCAAGATCGCCAGAAGAAGTATGCGGACCTACATCGCAAGAAGAGAGATTTTGAATTAGGAAGCTATGTATTTGTGAAAGTTTCTCCCTGGAAAGGGAAGATTCGTTTTGGGAAGAAGGGCAAGTTAAGCCCTAGGTTCATAGGACCGTTTGAGATTTTAAGGCGAGTCGATGAAGTGGCGTACGAGGTAGCATCAACTCCTGAACTTGAGCACATTCACAATGTATTTCATGTGTCAGTATTACGACCGTATAAACTGGACTACAAGCACGATATCTCCTATGAACCAATTCAAGTCGAGAAAGACTTATCGTACGAAGAAGTTCTTGTCCAGATATTAGATAGGAAGGAGCGGAAGTTGAGGAATAAGATTATGCATTCCGTTAAGATTCTCTGGAGGAATCACGCAGTCGAAGAAGCTACGTGGGAGCTAGAAGAGAAAATGAGAGCGAATTATCCATTTTTATTTGAGTAACCTTATTTTTGCAATTTCAAGGACGAAATTTTTATAAGGGGGGAGGGATGTAACGTCCACAAATTTTAAACTCCTTATTTAATTAAATATGTGATTTAATTTTTTAATTAGTTAGTTTTGTGAGTCTATTTAAACTTTATGTTATGTGAATTTATGAATTGGTTAAAGGGAGTCACTAATAGTTATTTAAATTAGTGGACTAACCCTAAGAGTTTGATATCAAAGAATTGATAGGATTATTAATAATTAAATATTCAATTTATTTGAATATAGTAGCAAGAGTTGAATATATTGATTAATTTCAAATGTGAGTAATTAATTGATAATGTGTTAATTAATAATTATTATGAATAAATAATAATTAATAAGTAAGAGATTAATAATTTATGAAATGATTATATGTTTACTTGATTAATTTGTGCAATCATGCAATAATTTAAACCTTTTTTAGATGGTAATTAACTATATATTTTATATAGTACAATGTGACACATTAATGTGTCTATATATTATATATAGACTATATAGTAAGAATTATTACATTCATGAAAATACATAAATAATCACCAACTTTCCATTGTGCAGTAGCATTAACATATTAAAATTACATTTTGGGAATTAAAAGAAACGAACTAAGCATATTAATCAAGTTGTTGAGATTTAAAACTCATTAGTTACCCAAACAGTGACCAAACAGTAGCCTAACTCTAAACTAAGCAAACAAGAGTCGGCAGTTGAAGGCTAGCTTAGCTGTGATCATGAAGAAAGGAGTGGAAGAGATGAAGTTGGTATTCTCTTTTCACCAAACTCTCTCTATCCAATGGTTCCTTCTCTTTCTCATTAGATGTTATATGGTAGACAAATTCATAAACCATGTAAACCATTCTCTATAAGTAGAGTTCTTTTCTTCATTCTGTAAACTTTGAATTCACTGAGTTTTTGGTAAGTTGCATATAGAGAGTGTGAATTGCTGAGAATTGAGGGAGTATAATCAGAGAAGTGAGGGAGTTCAATTCAAGCTTCAAGGAGGTATAATTTCTATTTTTGTTCTTAGTTGAGTTTTGTCAAAATTCTTGCAATTCTCATGAAATATCTGTTAAGTAGTAGGAATTAGCATGTCTCTATGTTTTTTTTAGTTTATATGTATGCTATGAAGTATTGCAGTTGGTCTGGTTACAGTATGGGCAATGCTTGTTTTAAGGCTCTGCAGAAGCAGAGCCATTTTTTTTGCCTCTAGACGAAGTGGCGCGGCCGCGCCACTTCTATAGCACAATACCGCGCGGGGTGCCTGCCTTAGATACGGACTTAGTTATCATGTGCTATCCTAAACAGGTTAGCTTGGTTGGACCATGCATGTAATTAACCTTAACACATGGAATGAGGTTACTTTAATTGTATGTAGTATGTCACGTTAGTTTGATTTAAGTTTGAGTTTTCAAAGAACACCTATAAGTTTGGAAAACAAACCATGATTTCAAACAACATTATTTGTATTCTAACTTTGTGAGCATGTGTAAATAATCTAGATATGTACATATATGAGTATAACATAAGGCATAAGCTTGCTTCATGTATAATAAGTTGTTAACTTGATTTTTATGGTTTTTCTAAAAAAGGAAAATTTGAAGTTTGAAATAAGAAACTTAGTGAACCTTGTAACCCTATGAATTCAGAACTTTTGAACAAGTTTATGTGACTTAGTTATATATATTTCCATGAATATAAATGTGAGTTCAAAGATCTTTGTATGCTTAGTAAGTTAACATGAGATATTCAAACTTAAAACCATATTATGAAAGGAGGAACCTAGATTGAACTTGAGAGGTACGAAGGGACCCTTGACGTGTTAATATTGTTTATGTATGTAAGGATGCGCAGGCTAGTCCAAGCTAGTGATTGCTCAGCTCTGGTTTGAATTGGGAGCCGCGCGGCCGCTCATCTCCTTAGTACAAATTAGGCGCGGCCGCGCCATTCTGAAATGAGATCTTAGTTCGGTTATTAAATTGAGAATTAATACATGCTTGTATGGTTACTCTAATATGTAATACATGTCTAGTATAGTAGTCATGTTTTAATAAGCATGTTATTGAAATATTCTATAATGAATTAGTGTTTACGACTTTAAAGTCAATAGTGATTTCAAATATGACATAGTGTGTTAGAAACTAATCGGGTAATATAATGATACATGTATAGAAGCATGCTATGTGGTGATTTGTTTCTTGTAAGTGTGGACTCATATTAGTTTACACATACTAATTGGAAAGACCGACTTGTTAATGTTAGATCATTTCAGCGCAAGTTAATTAAAGCTAGAATTATATTGTAGCTGGGCAAACAAGCAAGTATCTAAACCTTATGCACTACCTTTATTTTGTGCAAACAGGTATATATTTATGGAAGTTCCTAAACTTTTATTCGTTTACTTGAGCAAGTATCCTAAATCCTTGCATTACTTTATTCGACGCATATCGTAAGCAAGTTCCCTATACTTACTCAAATTATTATATTGAGCAAGTATCTGAACCCTATTTTATTGTGTTGCAAGTTCTTAGCTTACACAACTTTATTTGTTGTGAAAGTTTCTTATCATGTTCATATTATATTGAGAAGGTTATTGTTGAATTAAAAGTTATTCATTTAAGCTTGAATCTTATTTCCAAGCATGCTATTAAGTGGTTTAATTACCTTACAATTATTCCACATCGATATTATTGATATCCGCACTTAGTGCACTTGAGTTCGTACAGTCTTGAACTTGTACTTCATTTAAAGTTCTATAATTCTTGAACTGTGTCAGATAAAGTCTTAACCTTTGTTCGGTCAGACAAGTATACGAAGTTTTATAAAAGTTATCCAAACCAATTGATGGTAAGGATTATTAGACTGAAAGAACACCCCTTCTATGATAGGGGAGTACCCCAGGTATCTAATATAAGATACAAAGAGCAGATTAAAATGTTATGCATATACATAGTGTACGCGAGGCTGATCCCCTCAAGTACTTATTTTGTAGGCAGTAGTAACCAAAAGGTCAATCAGCTATTGATTCCATTGGAGTGTTATAGTTTAAAGTCTACTTGACTAGCAGTTGTTCTAAAAGAAATCATTATCTTTGCTTCTAATATTCATATTATTGAATCCTTCAGATATTCATATTGTTGAATTCTTTTTTAGATATTTTTCCTTCATCATGATATATCCTTATTGTTGTATTTAAACTTGTTGAGCAAACTTGTTGCTCATCCTTGCTATATCATGAAATTATATTGCAGCTAAGCCCGAGACCTCAAGAAAGGACAAGGGTAAAGGAAAGATGTAGAATTGTTGTCAGGAGCATATTTTACTTTGTGCTTAGTTGAAGTTACTGTTATGTAATATGAACCCTAATTGCTATTATAGGGTATGTTTGTAAGACTTTATTAAGGTTATCGAATCTTGGGACTAGTAACACCTTTTGAATGAACGATGTATGTTTATTATTTTTCGCATTTTAGTTATCGTATATTGTTTAGAGGTGGATGTTTGTATTTTATCGTGATGACCGAACCTGGGTTAGAGGACCTGGTTTCGGGGGCGTCACAGTATCAAATTCAAGTGTCATAAAATTGATGAACTAATTAATATAAAACTGATGAATCAGATAGTTGATTGTTATAAAATTGAAGAAATGAGGTTTAAAATTATGAAAAAGGTATCGTGAATTAATTTAAATAGATGAAAATTTACGGTATAAATTGAGTGCCCACTATGCATAAAAATGACTGAAAACTACCAATAATATGGCCAAAATCCAAAATTTTGTTTAGAGTAATATCATTAGAATAAGAACAGAAAATAATTTTCATTGATAAATGGATTGAATTATAAAAACACTATAGTTGGATGATACCTCCTCCAATCCCCAGTTGAAACTCGAGAACATATAAATTTCTAAAAATCATACAAAAAATAAATAGACTTGAGCAGTTCTTCAATTTAAACAACAAAAAAGAAGGTCGTCATGATAACTTCACACCCAAATATATATATAGATCAATCTTCACCGATTAATGCAAATCAAACATACTCCAAGGAAAGAACATAAATCTAAGCATAGGCTTCTGTTTATTAGTAACGCTAAATAAAGTTTTACTAAATTTAGTTTTTAAATTGAGCATACACATTGATGATTTTTCAAACAAATCATATGGTTAGAAGGGAATAAATTTTTTTATTTAATGTTTCAAATTGAAAAAATTGTAGGGAATACATTTTTTGATTTACTGTCAAAATTTTATAACTTTCTTTCAAGTAGAAAGCTAATTACTAAATAAATTTAAGAAACTATAACTAAAGTTTTGGAAGTCAAATTTGTAATTTTACCTTGGCTTTCACGTATTATTTGTATCTTTCGGACCAAGTTTGGCCAAATTTTAAAGTGCGATTATGTATATTTTAATTTTTTGAGTTATTCAATAATAGTTGTAAATATAGGATATTATTAGTTGAAATAAAGAAATTCAGAAAATTATAATATTTTGTGGAAAAATCTTATAAAATATAATAAGGATTATCAAAAGTCTAGCCACCCAAATTTTCCTGATTCAAAATATTTTGTGTGACGACTAGAAAAAAAAGGTTTATATAGAGGTGGGATGGAGGACTGAGGCTGATAAGCCAATGTCCGTAGTTATGGTGAACAATTACGCAAATAAAAACTGGAATGACTTGACTATAATATCAAGCAAAGTAGGGGATACCAAAACAAATATTTTTCATAAATTAAAATGGACGAAAAAGGGTTTTAATAAATAAGGGAAGTAAGAAGAAAGCAAATCAAAATAAAAATGTATTTCGAAGAAGGAAAAATAATTTTAAAACAAAGAAAAAGTAAATGATTTTAAAACGACATAAAATCACCATATCTTGGTAACACTTTAAACGTAAAACTAGAACGACTTTAAACGTAAAAGACAACATAAATATCGTAAAACACATTAACACATTTTTTGTTAAGATAACTTGTAATACCCGGAAAAAAGTAAAATAAAATAATATTTAAATTTATATTTTAAATATTTTGTTTGTGTTAGTTCTCAGAGGGCACACAATAGATCTAGAGGGGGGTTGAATAGATCCATTTTATTTTAAAAAATCTTTTCCATTTTAGTATACATTACTAATTAGCAGATGACAAACTTAAGAATTATTTCAAACACAACGAAATAAGTTAAAGTTCCCCTTTATAGATATTTTGTTGACCATTTTTCTAGAGTTAGTTTAGATGTAAGTAGTTATCATAATCATAATGTAAATGACAGTATATAAAAGACATAAGGGTTTTAAGTGGTTCAGAGACTCAAGCTCATAATCCATTCTTCTGCTTCAACAAACAGGGATTCCACTAAGGAGGTCTTTACATCTTTGAATCTCTAAGATTCCTTCAAGGCCAGCAACCTTGGAACTTTAGTTCACTAGGAACTCTTCAAGTCCAGCAGACTTGAAACTTCAGTTCACTAAGAACTCTTCAAGTCCAGCAAACTTGGAACTCAGTTTAGTCCCTAGGACAAGGACCCCTTAGGCACTGTCTTCTTGTTGATATGATTGTTGATGATGAACTGCTAAGATGACTTTAAGCTTGTTCATTCTTTGATACTTAGCAGCTTAATGTGATCCTCTTTGGATTCTGTATCGAGACTGGATCACCATTGGACGGACTACTAAGTTGTTCATGAAGCTCGATCTCTTAGAGTACTTAGCAGTTTGTCTCTTCTTCTTTGGTGCAGCTGATCTTGTGGTTAGTGCTAATCTTTCTCTGATCTCATCTTGCACACTTTCACCACTTGAGGTTTGCTAAGTCTTTGCACATTTGGTAGACTCCGTCTGGAATTTAGCATCCCCCGGACCTTGATTAACTAGTGTACAGATTTGGTTCTATATCTGTTCTTCTTCAGCTCTTAGTGGTTCATGGTGATTCATAAACTGGCTCTTTGAATTTTCTCTATGATCTGCCAAACTTTACTTCTACTTTCGTAGTCTCACTACCACTGAGACATATTCTGTTTTGCTCTGTAGAACTCGTAGAGTCAACAACTTATCAATCAACAACGTTTGAATGTCAATATTTGTATTGAGACGTTGCCAAGGCTTCAATACTTAATTGATCGAAGTCTACGATTCTGATACAGATGACCTTGAACTTGATCGTACTTAGTCTTTTGAATATTGCTCGTTAATTGATTGAGACAAAACTACGATTCTGAGAGTGTTCTTTGGATTTGCAATGTAGAACCTCTCTTCTTTCACTCATGTAGTGCTTCAACACTTCTGCTTGCCTTTGACTTGCATTAGACACTGACAACTTATTTGAATGCACTGGCCCTCCTAAACTTCAAGACTCATCTGATTGGTTATGCTCAGCTCTCTTTCTCCTTGTGATCTCCCGTTCACATATCATCGATCGCCTGACCCATGCTTAATCTTCTTTGTCTATTCTTTATAGGTTGGCCAGTGTCTCTGTATAAACCACATCAGTTCCTGCTCCTCATCTGACAAGCACTATAATCCTAGTCACTCCCACAATCGTCATACTACATTGTTGACTTCCTTTTGTCAATCATATTATCTAAAGTCTTCTTACTCTTTCTTGTGGAAGACTTCCCAGAATGGCTTCAGTTCTCACTCAGGATGCTGATTGAATTGGTGCTTCGATCTTCTGCTTGCTTGTAAGCCACTTGGTGAGTGCTCTCTGGCTTCCTTCAAGTAGATTTCTTCTTTATAGTTCTGTCCAGAGGCTACATTCTTTGGATGCTTTTGGAAGTGCTCATGTGTTGAGAATCGTGTTATCACTACGATTCCTTCTTGGCTTTATGAGCACTAATAGACTTTGTCGAAGACTTTGTTCTGCAGACTACGATCTAGCTTTGATTCTACAGACACTATGACCCCGAGAACAGACTACGATTTCTACCTCTGATATGATCAATAGACTCCATGACTTCAATTGTGGTCTACGATTCTTGACTTGGCTCGGCAGGCGCTTGGACCAAATCTACAATTCTGAGTGAGACCCTCCAAAGTAGACTACGATTCTGTAGAAACTTTTTCGATACTTTATGATTCTGCCTTGGCTTCTGCAGTCCCTCGACTGGCTCACCAAACTATGATTCTGTCTTTATAGTCTCCGAGTTCCTTGTCTCTCCTGGAAGACTTCGAAGGCTGGTGCAGTGCTCAACGATAAGACAGACTTATCTATTACATCATATAAGCTGTGACGTGTCAAAAACCCATTGGTTGCACGATTCCTTCAAGGCCAGCAGCCTTGGAACTTTAGTTTACTGGGAACTATTCAAGTCTAGTAGACTTGGAACTTCAGTTCACTAAGAACTCTTTAAGTCCAGCAGACTTGGAACTCAGTTTAGTCCCTAGGATAAAGACCCCTCAGGCCCTGGCTTCTTGTTGATGTGGTTGTTGCTGCTGAGCTGCTAAGATGACTGTAAGCTTGTTCATTCTTTGATACTTAGCAACTTGATGTAATTCTCTTTAGATTCTGCATCGAGACTGGATCACTATTGGACAGACTGCTAAGTTTTCATGAAGCTCGATCTCTTTGAGTACTTAAAAGTTTATCTCTTCTTCTTTGGTGCAGCTGATCTTGTGGTTGGTGCTAATCTTTCTCTGATCTCAGCTTGTACACTTTCACCACTTGAGGTTTGCTAAGTCTTTACACTTTTGGTAGACTCTGTCTGGCATTTAGTATCCCCCGAACCTTGATTGACTCGTGAACAGATTTGGTTTTGTATCTGTTCTTCTTCAGCTCTTGATGGTTCATGGTGATTCGTAGAAAGACTATTTGAATCTTCTCTCTGATCTACCAATCTTTTGAATGCTATCTTTTTGGCCTTCTCGGCTCACAGCTTAGCTGGCATTCTTAATGGCATTCTCATTATTGTTGAGTGAAGACTTTTTCTGTTAAAGCTTTTTTCTTATCGTACTTCACTTTTACTTTTGTAGTCTCACTGCCACTGAGACATATTCTGTTTTTCTCTGTAGAACTCGTAGAGTCAACAACTTATCAACCACCAACTCTTCTGCATTCAAGCTTCAGCTGTTATATATCCTTCCATAAGCTTCCCGTTGGACTATAGCCATTGGAAGCTATTTGAATTGATTCGCAGATCTCAAGTTATTTGGTGCAGACAGCTAATGCGACGTGACAACCCCTTCTAAACTTTTCTGACACTGCAGTCTACTATTTTACCTACCACATCAGAGATGTCACTTTAACGTGTCAAGCTGGTAGTCACCTTTATTTCTTCTTTCTGACTCCTCGATTAGAGCATCAGGAGTTATCCTTTGGTATCGATGCTTTCAATCAATAATGTTCGAATGTCGATCTTTGTATTGAGACGTTGCCAAGGCTTCAATACTCCGATGACCGAACTCTACGATTCTGATGCAGATGACCTTGGACTTGATCATAGTTAGTCTTTTGAATATTACTCGTTGAGTGATTGAGACAACACTACGATTCTGAGAGTGTTCTTTGGATTTGTAATGTAGAACCTCTCTTCCTTCACTCGTGCAGTACTTCAACACTTTTGCTTGCCTTTGACTTGCATTAGACCCTGACAACTTGTTTGAATGCTCTGGCCCTCCTGAACTTCGAGACTCATCTGATTGGTCTTGCTCAACTCTCTTTTACCTTGTGATCTCCCGTTCACATATCATTAATGGTCTGAACCATGCTTAATATTCTTTATCTATTCTTTATAGGTTGGCCAGTGTCTCTGTATAAACCACATCAGTTCCTGCTCCTTATCTGGCAAGCACTACGATCCTAGTCACTCCCACGATCGTCATCTTTTGTTTATCTTGACAGCTACTACATTGCTGACTTCCTTTTGTCAATCATATTATCTGAAGTCTTCTTACTGTTGCTTGTGGAAGACTTTCCTGAATGGCTTCACTTCTCACTCAGGATGCTGATTGAATTGGTGCTTCGATCTTCTGTTTGCTTGTAAGCCACTTGGTGAGTGCTCTTTGGCTTCCTTCAGGTAGATTGCATCTTTATAGTTCTTGCCAGAGGCTGAATTCTTTGGATGCTTTTGAAAGTGCTCATGTGTTGAGAATCGTGTTATCACTACGATTCTGCCTTGGCTTTGTGAGCACTGATAGACTTTGTTGAAGGTTTTGTTCTGCAGACTACGATCTAGCTTTGATTCTGCAGATATTACGACTCCGAGAATAGACTATGATTTCTGCCTCTCATATGATCAGTAAACTCCACGACTTCAATTGTGGTCTACGATTCTTGACTTGGCTCGGCAGGCGCTTGGACCAAATCTACGATTCTGAGTGAGACCCTCCAAAGCTGACTACGATTCTGTAGCAACTTTCTCGATACTCTACGATTCTGCCTTGGCTTCTGCAGTCCCTCAGCTGGCTCGCCAGGCTATGATTCTGTCTTGATAGTCTCTGAGTTCCTTGTCTCTCCTGTCAGACTTCGAAGGCTGGTGCAGTGCTCGACGATAAGACAGACTTATCTATTACATCATATAAGATCAACCTAACAAGCTTGATCTTTCTATATTTAGTCATTGTACATCATGTTCTTCTGTAGGACTTTACAAAGTTGTTTTGTTCATGTAAAATCAACCTAACATATTTGATCATTTCAGTCTAAGTCCTTATACATATATTCTTATTATCTATTCAAGGACTTTACAACTTATTTCAATGCAGACATATTTGCACATTCATTCATTAAGATCATAATCAAATCTTGTATAAATAGGAATAACATTCTCATGCTTATTCCTAACAGTTTGGACTCTTTTTTTTTAATTGAGTCAAAGTAATAATTTAATTTATGTGGGCTAATAAGTATTAATAAGTGATGGATAAATTAATTTGGTAAAATTAGACCTTAAAACTAATTGGGTTTAATTTATATATGAGTAATATTAAATCTTATTAAAATTTGAAAAATTAATAAAATATATTAATACTTAAATGAATAACAAAACTTAAAACCCTATACATTTTACGTTGGTTTATTATTCTAATAAAAGAGAAAAAAGGAGTTGGCGACAAAGAAAAGAAAGAAAGAAAAGAAAACAATTATCTTTGTAAAGCCCTCAAATCCTGGGTCTGCCTTTAAGCCCTGGTGCTTCACGGTACTACTCATTCAACATAATCTTAAGACATGAATGTAATTACAATATTATTATAGCATATCACCTATAATCCCAAGTAAGAAGACCTTTACTAAACTATCTCAAATAATATTAAAACATTATATAATATTACAACACTTCATGTACTTTTATACATTTAAATCTTCTTCTTTTATGCATTCCTTTCTCTTAACAACATCTGACTATTCAGGTCTTTCTGCTCTAACTGCAAAGATTTTAGAATTTGCAAGGGTGAACATTTAATTGCTCATCAAGTATAACAAATGAATAAACAATCAATAACATAATGAATATCAACATGTTCTTTGAAAAATTCAACAACAGAATAGTAGTTGTGAAGCAATTTCGAATAAATAGGAACAATCATTTTCTTCCATATAACATTTACTCACATTACACATTATTACACGGGGTGCAATGCATACAAATACTTGCCCAAATTATATGATTTGGCATTATTAACTTCTCACAATTCAAGAATTATTACAATTCATATCTCAACAATAAATATATCGATTGGAATAGCTCAACAAATTGATTTAAGTAGAATCAAATGACAATAACCCTTTTCCATAGCTTATATCACATAATTCGATGAATTTCATATTGCGCATGAAATTCTACAATTTAAATGCATTTCTTGCACATAATAATAAATTTGCACAAGATCATAAAATACTTGCACAAAATATAAATTTTGTGCAAGTCAAAAAACTTGAATTCACACAATATGAAAACATTGCATAAATTAGAACATGCATTCAATACATAAATTGAATAGGAGTTCGGAAACTTGCCTAAAGCGATCTTTAATTTATATACTAAATCTTCCTTCAATTATCCTAAACATTTAGGATCATATACACATACCAATTAGTCACATAAAGACGTTAATTATCGGCTTACGTTATCTTTATTCCTTTTCTTATTGTTCACATTTTTTATGATTTAATCAATGCGCTCAACTTTTATTTTTCTTTTTTTGTTACTGGTATAAAGCAGACAACATGACCCGTCTGCTTTGGGGTAAAGCAGACAATTTGACCCGTCTACTTTGGGATGTTTACTTCAGCTCAGAACTCCAGGTATGGCAATCCAGATAGGATAAACAGTCGTCGCAGAGTGTATGCTTTAGTACAAAACTTCCTATCTCCTGAAGCGAAAACACACAGTTTTTTATTATCGTCGCACGTACTTTGCAACGTCATAACTCGGTCATCTGTTATCGAAATAAGTCTGTTCTCGCATCATTTTCCTCTTTGTCACTTCCTTTACAAATTCCTTAAGATTGAATATTTTTTTAGGTTCATTTTTATGCCAAAACAGTGGCAGAAAAGTCCCTTCCCAAACAATTTTCTACACTGGCAATTTTGACTAGCTTCCTTCCCAATGGCATAACTCCCACCTTCGGGCTCAGAATGAGGTTATTCTTACGTCTACGGACTCCTTATTTAACGTACTACATAACCCCTAAAATGGAAAAAAAAATTCAGCAATCCAATCGAAACAGAAATCAATATGAAAGTAAGGATTCACACTAGTTATTTTCAGATTTTCACGATTCTTACGAAAAAAAAATCTCCATGACTTCGTTATACAAGTTTTTGCCTCTGATTCAATTGGGTAATGTTCGTAACTCCTACGAGCATAACATAACACCCCAAAACTTAATTTTCAATTTTGGGACACCAAACAAAAATGGCCCCAAAACAAACCCTTAGCAGTCCACTAATTATTTTTTTTCATCATTTACGCATATGTTCGAGTCTTGTTCATTTTGATTCCACTTTCTATGCTTTTACTGGTCCTTTTAACATTTGAACATCATTCTTATGATGCTTCTAAAATAATAAAAACCACAACAACAATAACATCTAACAAATTCAAAGAAATAAAATCAAAGAGATGAAAAAGTTAGGGTTCTTATTTTACCTCTTGTGTTCTTATTCTTCTTCTTGCTTATGATGATCAAAACTTCTAAGCTTGATCTTCTTATTCATCCTTTCTTCCTCAAGAAACTCTTAAGTTCTTTCTTAAACTCTTGCTCTCACTTTCTCTCTTTTTCTTTCTTGCTTTTGGATGAAGAAATGGCTAAGTGTTAGGCTAGATTAATTGAACCATCCACCAACTAACTCAACCATGGCCAATGTTAGATTAACTCATGTGAGGTTAGGGGACCAACTGATGGTTTAAGGCTTTTTTTGGTTGCAACAATCTTGTGGATAGAGCATGCATTTAATGTTTGATTTTATTGGATGGAAACTTACTATATTTTGCAAGTGAATCACAAACTTGAACCCCCCCCCCCCCATCTCTATTGCCCGGTTCCTCCCCTTTTTCTCTCACTTTTTCAAATTCAATTCACCTCTTGACACAAGACTTCCCTTAGCTTTAGCTCCAAGCTTAGCTACCCCTTAGGCTCCCAAGCTTACAAGAGTTGGCTCCAAGTCTTCCAGCCATCTAATTCTCTAGCCAAACCTTTTTAATTTCTTAGCCAAGCCATCTTAATCCTAACCAAGCCTTTAAAACCATAGGCTTAGTTAATTCTACTTAATTTAATTAGTCCAACTAAATTTAATTAGTTATTTTATTTTCTAGTTTCTTTGTAGTTAACTTACATAATACATTTATTTAGCAAAAAGTCCATTTTACCCTTTCTCACAATTGATTAGGGTTTAATTCCCGAACTAATTAGTCGGTCACCCGATTTCTTTCTAGTTAGATTTTCCTAACTCGTTCAACATGCGAAAATAACAAAATTTCTTTCATTGATTGTATTAGAGATTATGTCTCCCGTCCTCAAATAAACGTTATGTCGCCCTTCAAGAATTTAAAATTTCAAAAAAGTAAAAGTTTGAAAAAAAAAAAGAAGTTGCATTTTTAGCGTGAATACACTATTTTTACGTTTTTTTCCAGAAAAAACTTTTATTAGATATTTCATCTCTCCTTCTCAAATAAATGCTGTGAAATAATTTGTAATTTCAAAAAAAAATATAAAAGCATTTTCGACTCTTATGTCAAAACTGAGATGAACAACCTTATTATAGGGGATTATATTACGCGATAGCGTTAAGATGTTTGTGCACAATACATGGTATGAAGGGCTAATCTCACTAAGTACGAGAAGAAAGGTCCATATAGTCTTATGACTGTTAAATGTTTAAGTAGAGATACTTAATAACCTAGGACGTAGTTCATGGTCTGGTGACCCTCAAATGTACTTTTGAATTTGTATTCTGTTCTTGATTCAAAAGTCAAGTTCCTATTGATTATTCTTGTGTTATTATTCTTATTATATCTTATAGGCAATCGTTTGCTCACTCTTGCATAGACATTGCAGCTAAGGTTGACAGGGCCGATGAGCCATCCACTAGTAAGGGCAAAGGCAATATGAACAAGTGATGAAGACTTATTACATTTTATTTGATCAAGTTATGTGATGAGACTTATTTAGTTATATATTTTATTTCTGCAAATGAATGATGTAATAAAGGTTAGATAACTTGGGATTTGTTGGGATTTTTGTAACCCTTTTATGGGGAGGGTTATTGTTTAAGTTATATGTAGTTTGCATATTAATGTTATCCTTTATTGTGGGTAGTTAGATGTGAATTTTTTGATCAGTAAATTAACATTAAATTTTGTGGGAATGAAGTACTCGAATTTGAAGGTGTCACAACGACCAAGGCAAAAACAGTGAGTAAATGTATATAGGATTGCTTTGACAAGAGAACAAACGAATAATAATGAGCTATATTAATTATAATAAACGTTGAAAGTAACATATAACAATAAGTTACAACAAAATAAAATAAAAAATGAATTACTGCGCAGAGCATTGAAAGTTACTATTAAGAACAACAGAAAATTCAAAAAAATATATTGTAAGGATTTAATACGCATGTTATTTTATATATTTACACATAATCAGGAGAATTAAAGGATTTCCAACATATATATTTCTACATTGGATAAAAAGAAAAGATAATAATGACACCGGATAATTCGGAATGGAATTAACTCTCTGAAGAAAGAAAATCTGAGCCTCTATGAACTGACAAAAACCACTCACACTGAATTTAGCATTAAATACCAAATGCAATAAAAACTAATACAGTAAAAGAGGAACTTTGGAAGGTAAGAAAGCAAAATACTCTAAATAATATTTGATGCAAAAAATTAATACCATAAATAATCAACAAGAATATACCTAATACATGGGGAGTGAAAAAAAATTAAATAAAAATATTATGTATTTTGGTCATGCTTCCTGCCCAAAAAATGGGACATATTAGTTGTATATAACATAATATTGTTTTATATTATTAGGTTAGTCATTATTAGTATTTAGTATTTATTTTAGTTAGACTTTTGTGCTGATTTGGAATAGTGGATTAGTGGGAATTAAAAGGACAACCCAGTAGAAGAAGTAGAGTAGATTGAACAACTTACTTAAAGAGATTGACACCTCTGCGCTTTCAAAGGTTCTATCCGGAAAGGGACTTCCTTTAGAGGAACTACAATTGGCATATCTTAACACTTTTCGTTTGTACCCACAGAGCTGTATTACGAGTTCGCTACACTTCCTTATAGGGAGATCGTCTTCTCAAGACTAATGAGATCCTCTTCTCAAGACTAATGAGATCCTCTTTCGTTCTAAGGTCTAACTATTCTCATTCAAAAGAGAACCCTTACCATTCTATTTAAAAAAATTAAAGCTGACTAATGATCGCTCATTTTTCTTATTAGTGAATGTTAATAATGAAAGACAAAACTTGTATATTAGATGGGAATTCCTATTGAATTATGATGGATAACAATCCATCTTTCTCGCTTTCGCGCTTTCTCGCAATCAATCGCAAGGGTTCCAAAAGGCATTATGTTATTAAAATTTCCAAGGTTTAGCCAAGGATTAGCTCAAGATCCCATTACTCACTTGTTTAATATTGTACACAGACTTGTAATCAAAATATCTTGGGGAGTGGATGGGGAGATGGGCAATAATATAACTTTTCTATCATTTACATCTGCTCGTTTTGTTGTCCTGCATTAATTTTAAATACTTATCAAAAGAATTAATATTGGAAACTAGCATATATGGAATTAGAGCATTGGGTAAATTTGAGTGACGATTTATTTGTGCTTTTGCCCTTTATCTTAGCTTGAAAATCTTTGCTCGAATAGGCTTTTATTCTTTACTATTTCATTTTTATTATAAACTGACTTTTTTTTAATAAAATAATAACTACAAGATTACCAAAAAAACCAAGTTATGGAGTATGGACCATTTATACAAGAATAGAATATAGAGAGAGATAAAACTAATCTTGTATTGTGTTTTCTTATGTGTATTTACAACAGAGATGTCCTCTTTATATATACATATATGATAACAACTAAAGCTAAAATCAAGGAGTTAGATATTCTAAGATGTCATGAATCAAGGAGTCAAATATTCTAAGGAGATGATTGTGGAAATTCAAAAATAATATCTAATCTAATTGCTAATTATTAACTAGTGTTGATATCCCCCCGCAAGCCAAAGGGTAATTTGGAAGACACTTTGAGCTTGTTCCGGTTGTACAAAAAATGGTTGGTTGGTAGTGGTTTGGTGAGAGCGTCGGCAACATTATCTTGAGAGGAAACAAACTGAATAGAGACCTGTTTGTTCGCAACCATTTCACGAACAAAGTGGTAATCGATCTTAATGTGTTTCGTATGGGCATGGAAGACAGGATTGGAGGAATGGATGGGTGTAGTGGCAATAAAGTTAGCAACTGGAGGCGAGGAGATAGGAGGCGGACCAAGGAGACCTGCAGAAGTTGAGGATTGAGGGCAAAAATAACACATGTACGAGTCATGATTGGAGCCACCACAAAACACACAGCGTGGACGAATAAAATTGGAGGAATACGGAGGGATAGGTAGGCAGATATTACCCCGCCCACGACCTCGGGTACCACGACCGCGACCACGATGGTTTTTGAAGCGTGGAGCATTGGTGAGGAAACGTTGGACATTATTGGCTGATGGTGTAGAGGGAGAATCAACTAAAATATTTGGTTCGGTAATGAACTCGTGGCTGAAACATTTGTTGAGTAACGCAGAGAATGACAAAGGAGTATCAAGCATGGAGAGAGAGGATTTGAGGGACGCAAATTCAGCACGAAGACCTTTTAAAACATTAACTATGAAATCAGATTGAGAGATGGGTCGTGCAGAGGCTGATAATTCATCGGAAATTCACTTTAGACGATGAAGATAGGCACTTAGAGTTTCATCATGTTTTTACGGAGAATGTAGTTCCATGGAGAGGCGGAGCATACGTGTGTTGGAAGGACTGGCCAACGTTGCAGAGAGGGTGGACTAGAGTTCAGCAGATGAAGTGAGTCCGATTGCAAGGGGTACCACATCTTCACTAAGGGAGGAGATGAGTAGACTCATAAGAAGTTTGTCCTGTGTATCCCATGTTTGTGCTGCTGGGTTAGAAATAGGGGAAGTGGTAGAAGTAGTGGAGGAAGGACTAGATGGCAGAAAAGATGGAGGACGGGCGAACTCGCCGGTGACATAACCAAACAGATTGTGGCCTTGCAAGTATGAATCAATTTGTGTACGCCATAAGACATAGTTGGAAAAATTTAATTTTAGTGTGATATAGTGATGGGCTTGAGAGAGAATAACAGATGAGGAAGGAGGGTTGAAGATTGTGGTAGAGGAGGTGGACATAGGGAAAGAATGAAGTATCAGAATAGTGAAGGATTGTCATTAGACTCTTGGCTCTGATACCAGAATAGAATATAGAGAGAGATAAAACTAATCTTGTATTATGTTTTCTTATGTGTATTTACAACTGAGATATCATCTTTATATATACATATATGATAACAACTAAAGCTAAAATCAAGGAATCAGATATTCTAAGATGTCATGAATCAAGGAGTCAAATATTCTAAGGAGATGATTGTGGAAATTCAGAAACAATATCTAATCTAATTGCTAATTATTAGCTAGTGATGATATACAAAGACACATTCTAATTCATGTAAGTTTTTCTCGGGCAACTCTGAAATCAGTCTTATGTTTTGTTGGGCGACATTATGCTCATTGAGTAAATATACTTCAAAATATACTTGTGGTATAAATATGGTAACTTTACAAGCAACATATGCTTCTTTAGGTATTTTATTACGAGTGAACATATTCATTTTAGTCCTTACAACATGCATGGGATTAAGGAGAGTGTTGTTGTGAAAAAAAGTTACTTAAACTTGCATTTCAAAAAATCAATTTAGAAATATTTGCACCCTAATTCGACTAGCTAGTGATAATTGTAAAGTGCAAAAGTAGTTATAATTCATAAATAAGCCTGGTCAGACAGTTTTTGATACTTTACACATCTTTTAGTTCAAAACCTGCATGGAAGAATTAGCAAGAAGGATAAGAAATAGAGCTTGCAATACTATTTTTTTCCTTTTGCAGTAAGCAACCATGGTTTACCAAGAAAATGGAAAAATTATATTACGGGGAACAAAGACAGTTATTGGCACAAATTTAATGGTGTAATCGAATAACGACATTACCCATCAAGGGCTATGATTAATACGAAGTTTGGAGTTTGGAAAACCAAAAAATAACCTTTCACCCCCACATAAATATATTTTTGCTAGAAAAGAATTATCTATCCGGGAGCATTTATAGCTAAAATCATTAAGGTGAGTTACCATCCGAAACACATTAGGCTAACAAATATAATAATAGACAATGGCTAGAAAACATGTATACTAAATAATAACTTGATGAATGAAACAAGACATGCACTCTACAAACACAATGAATATGAAACATATCTAACACACGTTTAAAAGACATTTCAAAATGTTTGGTTCTCAAATATATTAGAGATACAACAATTTCTCTATATAATGATAGAGAATGGCTAGAAAACATGTATACTAAATAATAACTTTATGAATGAAACACCACATGCACTCTACGAACACAACGAATATGAAACATATCTAACACATGTTTAAAAGACATTTCAAAATGTTTGGTTGTCAAATATATTAGGGATACAACAATTTCTCTATATAAGGTAACCATGTAAAAAATTACATTAGTTTATAATTGAATCGAAATATAGAATAGAGAAAATTACCACTAATTTTATCTCTGAAACCAAGGAGCTGGCATAATTTCGAAATTTGTGTATGCTAACCGACAAACTCTAAAAGACTTGAGAGCTTGCCTGGTTCGAATGCAGAACCCAACCCATAACAAGCTAAAAGCTGCAAGAACACAATTACCTCAAGAGAATTCTCCACTCCTGCTACCATTTTCGCCTTTCACTTACCGAAAAATTTTAGTGTCGCTTATTTCACAAGCTGTTGAATCCGTGTAAAAATTCTCCTCAACTGCTTCAACAAAAGAATGCAACTCCTTTTAACAATATTCCCTCCAAACACCTTATCCCCCTTATTTAAATGTGGAGGGTAAAAACCCAAGTTAGAAATCAAACCCAAGAGTATAGTAATTATATATGATAAAGCCAGGTTAAAGTTTTTAACTATGATCAAGCAATGAAAACACTCCGGTTGTCTGTATCTGTTGTGGACTCAAGAGTGGCTTCCCATGTGAACAACTAGATCGGGTTGGCTTTGCACAATGACATCCAAGACTTGGAACTTAACTTCGGCAGACAAGTAGATTCAGTTCAGCTCTACTATCTGCCTTAAAAAGTTTTTGCGATACATACAATTAAAGCCTTCAAGTTAAAGGGGAAATGTAAGTTGATTGGTTCCCTAATTATAATATTATCAACTGTGCTTCTTTGAAATGTCTACAACCTTTTAAAATTTACTTGGATGACCCAAAACAAGCACGGGGGAACAAACATTTTGAAAGAAGTGAAATTAAATATTATACGATGGAAATATATTTGGTCATTCAAGTAAACTTTAAAAGTTGTAGATATTTCAAAAAAGCACAGTTGACAACATTATAAGTAGGAAAACCTATCAACTTACATTTTCCCTCTAACTTGATGGCTTTATTGTATGCAATGCGAAAATTTCTTGAGGCAGATAGTAGAACTGAACCGAATCTACTCGTCTGCCGAGGTTAAGTTCCAAGTCTTGGATGTTGTTGAGCAAAGTCAACCGGATCCAGTTGTTCACATGGGATGCCAATCTTGAGTCCACAACAGATATGGACAACCGGAGTGTTTGCATTGATTGATCATAGTTAAAAATTTTAACCTAACTTGATCATACTTACTATGCTTTTGGGTTTGAATTCTTACTTGCGTTTTTACGTACCCTCGACATTTAAAGAAGGGGGATAAGGAGTTTGGAGGGAATATTGTTAGAAGGAGTTGTATTATCTTGTTGGAGTAGTTGAGGAGAATTTTACGATCAATTCAACAGCTTGTGAAAGAAGCAACATTGAAACTTGTCGGCAAGTGGAAGGCGAAAATGATAGCAAGAGTAGAGAATTTTCTTGACATTATTGGTTTCTTGCAGCTTTTAGCTTGCTATGGGTTGGATTCTGCTTCAGATCCTGGCAAGCTCGCAAATCTTTTTGAGGTTGTTGGTCAGCTATTATGAACTTGTAAAGTTGGTGGGTTCATTTGGAGATGAACTTGTCTCTCGCTGATTTAATTCGAGGAAAATTGGGACCTGCATTGAAAAAGCTTAATGCTTCTTTAAAAACAATTCTGATCTACTCCATTTCATATAGTCAAGTACACATTTATAAGTGAATATTATAGTGACCCACTACACCTATCTTCCTATAATTTAGTAAATCATTAAAACCACTATTTCACTTCTTAACAACTACAACTACTACTCAATAAAATCTAAGACTATTTTAACTTTTAATTTAAACAAATTATAGAAATAACAACAAATTAGAAATTATAATATTATTTAGGCACATAATATTCCATCCTCTCCTTCAAAACAAACTTTGTCGTTCAAAGTTTGCGCGAGTATTTGACTGTGTTTATATATCATATGAGTGTTATTAGTTGTTATATTTTAACACGACAATTGTGAAGTAGTAGAATTTTAACGATGCAAAACTCTGGTATCATGGTAAGGGTTGTAGATCTGTGATTCATCATGTTATGATTATGTAATGTTTTGTTGTGAGTTATTAAAATGTTGGGAGTTTGTCAAAAAAAATTGTTGGAAAATTAATATATAATTTGAGATAATGCTCCACTCATTGTCAATTGATTTTAAGTTATATGCTTCAATTCATGTGTAGGTCCAATGACACACATGCTCCACGTCAATCTATTAAAATGTCCAAGTGTTTGGCTCAAAATTACGCAACACGTAAGGGGATATATAGAGATACAAAGTCCCATATCGGATAACTAAAGTTTGTAGACTCAATATATAATTTGAGAATCTACTCCATTTATAAGTAATTTGTTTTGAGTTGGATACTTAAATAATATTAAAGGGGTGGCTTTCTCTCACGTTATTTCAAGGATAGGATTATATATTAATTCCATTATGAAGGAAGAATTGGTTAACCAAGGAGAATTAGTGGGGGGAGTGTACCGGCGGGTTAATGAGAGGTTGAACTACTTTTATTGCGCAGGTGATTACAATATTCAAATATGTGGTTATAACTTGTGGTTATTTTTCTTATTATATATAGTAGTATTAAGTAGAGCTCTAATAAATATAATTAGTAGAATGTTGCAGAAATGTACTCGTATAATGGATAAAGATAAGTAAAATGTAAAAGTGACGCATGTACTATAAGAGTATTTGGATATTGTGTCCCTTTTTTTTAGTCAATGCAAAATAAACTCTTTAAAATCTGAAAATTTGGATTGTGAACCTTATTGTGAAATGTGGCGTTAACTTGTACACATGTCACATTGACATGTCAATTTAACATCTCTGGGCTAAAAATTCCAAGATTTGAACTTAGCAACTTATACTTACAATACTAACAAAACATTGATTATCAATTAAGCTAAGAATTAATATTATTTTTAAAAAAATTATTAATAACACTAATAGTATTAGTACAACTTTATTAGTTATTAGTAATATTATTAATAATTTGTTAGTAATTACTTATTAAGTATTAATAATTCTCTTTATCATGATGTTACTTAGATAAATACTTATAATATATTATCTTAATAAGTAATAACATTACTTATTAGATATTAGTATGTATTAATGGTATTAGTAACATTAATATTCTAATAGCATTATTGTTATAGTCTGCATTAATGTTAAGAAATGAACCTTATTTTATTTTATTTATAATTTTTTTAACAAAAATAATATTTTAAGTAATGTATGCTAATAAGAATAATTTACGATAATAACAATAATATAATAGTTATAATAAATAAATAATTTAATCTTGTGATCACATATTTTGTAAAAATAATAAGTACTTTATTTATTCAATATATTTAAATGATTTTTCAGATTTCATCTATTGCAACAAGTAACGAAGTTGAAGAGGTAGAATTAATAGAATAACAAATAAACAGATAAATAATAAAAATCCTAAGATGACTCTTATTTACGGTCTTGACTTTTCTCACCCGTTCCTACATGAGAAACTTGATAGAGAGAAAGAAAAATTGAATTTATCTCATTTTTGTCAAAATTATCTTTTTTTTTATTAGCATTGATGTATATTAATAACAATAATATTGAGTATATTAATATTATTAATAACATTAATATATCCCAATATCTAAGAAATATTATTAAGATCATATATTTTAGATTAACTAAGAAGCAAAATCATGTTAAAGAGAATTACTAATAACTAATAACTACTCCTTCCATTCCTAAATAAGTGTCGTTTAAGGTTTTTGCACATGGATTAAGAAAGTCATTTAATGCTATCATTTAATAATTAAAATCTGTGTGAAATTTCATCACTACTCCTTTATGGGAAGTTGAAAACTATTAATACTAAGGGTGATAATTTTTTGGGACAATGAGAGAAGGTAAGGGTGATATAGGAAAGTAAGTAATTTATTCTCCTTTAAAGTTGTAAATGACAGATAATTTGGAACAAATTTTTTCTTCCAAAACGTCACTTATTTAGGAATGGAGGGAGTAATTAATAGCAACTTCTTAATAATATTACTAATAACTAAGTTGTATTAATATTATTACTGTTAGTAATAATTTTCTAAGAGATAACATTAATATTCATAATTTAGTTTGTAATCAAATGTTTTGTGAGTTTCTGGAGTATGAGGTTTTATGTTCAAATCTTGAGATAATATATATTTTTAGCTTAAATGTGTTAAATTGACATGTCAACGTGTCATGTGTATAATAAGTCAACGCCACATGGCACAATATGGTTCACATTCTAAATTTTTAGATAGTAAAATATTTGTTTTGTATTAACTAAAAAAAGGAACGCAATATCCAAATACTCTTATAGTACATGGGTAAATTTTGCATTTTGTAAGAGAGGATAGAAGAATCGAGCTAGGTAGTCGGTAGATAACGTTGCAGGTATGTTCTAGTATTTATTGTAGATTGATGGTCCCAAGATTTGGTTACTAATACTACTTTATACTCCCTCCGTCCCATGATAAAAGTCCTTATTACTATTTTAGGTAATCCCATGTTAAATGTCCATTTTTTTTTAATAACCAAACTTTTACACATATTTTCCTATTATACTTGTAACATTAAATATTTCATACTTTTCTTATTCTAATTCTCTCTCCATATTTAATTACATTATTATGGGCAATTTTGTTATTTCATTCATCTTCTTAATATGCGTGACAAGTCCACCTGAACTTTTATCCTGGGACGGAGGGAGTATAACTTATTCTCATTTTAAAAGAACATAGGCATAATATTGGAATTTTCAAAGTCTTGAAGTCCCAAGTCAATCAGGATTAAGGAAAGGTTTGTAAAGTTACTACTCCCTCCATCCCATTATATCTGACGTTCTACAAGTTTTCACACAAATTAAGAATATATACAACTTTACTATTTTACCCTTAATTTATATCATCCCATTAATGCTTGGCTTCTCTGTTTTCTTCTAAAAATTCTCTCTCCTGCCTATTACCGTAGCAGATGCAAGCCTTCATCTTCTCTCTCTCCCTCTCTCTCTCTCTCTCCAGAATTAAAATCTACTCCATTGAAGATCTCTCCAGATTTAAGATCTACTTCATCTGCGCTCTGTCGTCTTCTTCTTCATCTCTTCATCGGTCAGATCTGACCATTCAGATCATCGGCTGGATCAATCTCGCCGACGGCTAGTCCGTCTCCGGGGACGAAAAAGTTAGAGGTGGAAGAAGAAGATGCATTTGGGGGGGGTCCAATATGGCAATATGTTTTTTTAGTACACTCTCATCAGTAGCTGCAAATCTACACCTCTTTTCAGATCGGACGAAAAAAACATATTTCCAGATTGGTTTGCACAAAAAGAGTGTACTGAAATATTTTTTCAAAAGATTGATTTGCAGCTACTGATGAGAGATAGACGACGAAAGATTGGAAATATGTTTTTTTCGTTCTAACAAAAGAGAGTGTACTAAACGGAAATCATGGGTTTGGAGGAAATTACCAGTCCGATCGCCGGTGCCAGAGATGGATTCTCATATCTTTTCCATTAAAGTGAGTCTTGTAGAGGAAAAAAGAGTTTATCCACAGGAACTGTTCTCAATAGGCATTAATAGTGGTAGAGAAGGAAGGCTATAGAAGGAAAATAAATGGCAAAATATTCTTGGGATTCTAGAACGTCAAATATTTTGGGAAAAAAAACTCTCCTAAAACGTCAAATATAATGGGATGGAGGGAGTATGATTTACTCCCTCCGTTCCTAATATATGTCGTTTTAGAGTTGTACATAAGTATTAAGGAAATGATTGTAAAATATTAAATATACTAGCAATTGTTTATATTGCCCTTGTATTGAAAAAAGAGTGCTATTTATTAGACAAAAAATAGAGAAAGAACCAAAATTATTTTTATTACTTGGGGTAATATTGGAAACTAAGCAATTAATGCTTACTTGAAATTCTCAAACGACTTATATTTAGGAACAAAGATATTTTTCTAAAATGACCTATATTAAAGAACGGAGGGAGTACTAAGGAAAGATTTGTAAAGTTACTATGATTTACTATTTCACGCTTAGTTCTTAAAGGAAACTAAACTGAGTCGTAAGGGTGGTGAGGTGAAAGGGAAAATTTGGGACATCTATGAATATCATTTCAATATGAAATGATTTAACCAACAATCATAATATGAAATTTATGGAAGTAATAACTCGCATATATATTCATGCAAAGAGAAAAGATTTTAATAAATTATAGTTTTAAACAAAAATAAAAGTGTTTTTTGACGATAGAGAAAAATAATTTAACATGCACTATTAAATAAAATGAGACTAATTTATTTTTATTTGAAAATCCTGAAACTTTTATTTTGAAATGAAATGCTATAAACAACAATCTTATCACCATCTTTTTGGAAATGATAACGACTTTTAATTTAATAACCTACATAATTCGGTAAAAGGAAAGAAATTAGAGCAATGAATTATGAGCTTAGTCAAACAGAAAAATAAATATTTTAAGATTCAAACTATGGGAATATAAATAGTACCTTTATAAGATGAATGTCTGCGCTCATGTAGATTATCCAAACTAGCATTTTATAGTTTGAAACCTCCACACATTGCAATATCTTCTCTTCTAATGTAACACACCCTCGACACATTGCTATATCTTCTCTTCTAGTGTCATCCTAAATGTGTGCTTATAATTATCAATCATATTCCTAATTAATCAATATCGCTTCCAAATAATAAGTATTTATAGATTAGTTTAGATATTAATCAAATCACCCTAACAAATAATTTAAAACGAGAAATTAAATGTTATATATAAGTAATCATATATAAATATAAAAATTTGCAAAACCATAAACAAAACGAGACATGAACGATTGGAAATTTTGATAAGCATGTACACAGAGAGAGAGAGATACCAAATGCAATTGCTTATATGATTTCAATATATAATAAGTATTTATAGATTAATTTAGATATTCATTGAATATGTATATATATATATATATATATATATATATATATATATATATATATAGAGAGAGAGAGAGAGAGAGAGAGAGAGAGAGAGATTTGCAAAACTAAACATAACGAGACATGAACGATTGGAAACTTTGATAAGCATGTATAAACACAAACACACACAGAGAGAGATACCAAGTGCAATTGCTTATATGATTTCAATATATAATACTTTTAAATATTGAAATCATAATAAGTATTTATAGATTAGTTTAGATATTCATCGAATCACTCTAACAAATTAAAAACAAGAAATTAAATGTTATATATAAGTAATCGTATATATAGAAATATGAAAAAACTTAAACATAACGAGACATGAAGGATTGAAAATTTTGATAAGCATGTATACACACACAAAGAGAGAGAGAGAGAGATACCAAGTGCAATTGCTTATATGATTTCAATATATAATACTTTTATATATTGAAATCATAATAAGTATTAATAGACTAATTTAGATATTCATCGAATCATTCTAACAAATTAAAAACAAGAAATTAAATGGTATATATAAGTAATCGTATATATAGAAATATGCAAAAACTTAAACATAACGAGACATGAACGATTGAAAACATTGATAAACATGTATACATACACAGAGAGAGATATACCAGTGCAATTGCTTATATGATTTCAATAGAAATTACCATCTTTATAAGAAAAAGATAGAGAGAGAGAGGCGGGGAGAGAAAGATAGGGGGAGTAGCAGTCGCAACCTTTAGACAGGAACATGTGTACATTATATAGCAAAACCCTAGTGGCATTCTTTATTTCACGGAATATTTCTGTGTTTTGTTTGGTTGCATAGAATTCGTATCCTAGATTTGGATAAGAACTTACGCTAGTCAAAATTCTAATCCGCATGTTTCCAATTTCATGTAGTGAAATTGTTGCTCGTATGCATGGAATTAGGAATTTTTTAACTAATGTAGCGTTGGGGTATTTTTAATTTATAACTTGTGAAGATTTAGGGGAAAATCGAGTTTTTACTAAGACGGGGTCTAAAAGATGAGTTTTTATAAAATATAACTGTCGCGCTTGGGTATTTCAGGTATTTTAAAGTTTGAATTCTTGGACTCATGAGAATGAAGTAGAGTAGAGAGCTCTTTATAGGTGGAATATAAATAGGGTCGGTGAGTTGGAGTCGAAGTATATTATTCTGAGCCATAATTATGGCATTAATATTACAAAATATTAAAATAATGAGAATTGAATAATAGTTAATTCTGGAGAATCGCGTTGTATCAAATTCTAGTGTCATAAAATTGATGAACTAATTAATACTCCCTCCGTTCCTTAATATAGGCCGTTTTAGACATGTGCACAAGACTTAAGGAAATGATTGAAAAACATTAACTATAGTATCAATTGTCTATAATACCCTTCACCTCACTTATCTCATAAGTATGGATCAAATGATTAGGTTGAGTAATAAGGGACAATTTGAAAAAAATAGTAATCAATTCTCCTAGATAACCACAAACGACAAATAATTAGGAATAAAAAAAAAGTCTAAAACGACCTACATATAAGAATGGAGGGAGTATAAAATTGATGAACCAGATAGTTGATTGTTATAAAATTGAAGAAATGAGGTTTAAAATTATGAAAAAGATATCGTGAAGTAATTTAACTAGATGAAAATTTACATTATAAATTGAGTGGACACTATGGAGTAAAAATGACTAAAAACTACCAATAATATGGTCAAAATCCAAATTTTTGTTTAGAGTAATATGGTGTTAGGTTTGTAATATTCATGAACGCAATCGAATTGCACAAAATAAACGGAAACGTGAAAAATCAGAGTTTTAAAATTTTACAAACCATATACCCGGATCATCCTTTATGCGCAATTATTAATTAAACGAAAAGATAAAGAATAAGAATCATACCCTTGAAGATTCGAGCTTCCTCAGGTACAAGTTCATCTCTAAATCTTTTTCGCGTTCAACTTGAATCTATCGGGTTGGGTTCCTTCCTTTGATCAGCGTTAGCCACCCAAGTGTTTGGCCTCTAGAGGTGATCCACCAAGGAAGAAGAAAGATTCAAGAAGATGGGCGTTTGGCAGAACCCTAGTTTTTTATCTCTCATTGAAAAGAGGTGTACTATCTGAACTATTGGAATTACGTATTCACGTGTGTTGTGAAAGTCTCAACCACCTTCACCCATAATAAGACTCCTCTTATTTATAGATGTAGACAACCCTCCTTATCAATTAAAGAATTGAGTTTTATTTTAATTAATTAAACTCTTTTAATTAATTAGGCTCCTAATCTTATTAGGAATAATTAATTAAACTCTTTTAATTAATTAGCCTCCAAATCTTATTAGGAATAAATGAGAGTACTTTTATTAAATTAATTCCCAAACTCCTTTAGAAATTAAAATAATAATAATAATAATAATAATAATAATAATAATAATAATAATAATAATAATAATAATAATAATAATAATAAGACTCCTCTTATTAATTTATATTTAATATTTCTAAAATATTAAATAATAAATATTAAGCTATTTAAGTTATTCTATCACCATATATTAAATTAAATATACTTAACTTATTATTACGATTATGCCATTAACTTCTTAAATAATTATTCTTCCTTTTATGGTGTGACCCTTTAGGTTCTCCATATTAAACCGGTTGTGAATAAATCAATTAGAACAATTCTAATCTTATTTAAATAAATAAATTAAACTATTAATTTATTTAAATAAATAATATTTATTCTACAATAGGGATAAGCCTCCCTAGCGATCAACGACTTTCTAGATAATATAGATTTCAGCATTAATCATAAAAGAACATTTGAGTAAATAGTTACCGTACAATTCAATCCTTCCACCATACAATGTCCCAATTAAATATAAGACATGGGATTACTGTCAAGTCTTATTTTATTTAATTATATGTATTTCGACTCTTAAATGCACAACACCAAATAATACAAATTAGAAACTCCTTTCTAATTTCATTCTGCCTTGGCCAAGGACTGCTGCGTTGTCATTTATCGAATCACATAGGATATTTCTCTTCTTTTACTAGAAGTGGTAGATTCTTTATTGATCATACATTATCTCCATGTACAACTTATTATACCCAAGCATATCCTTTGATATACCATGAGGGTCTTAAGGAATAAGTCAAAGTATAACTCATCATACACAAGATACTATGATGATCTCAAGTCTAAGGATCACTTGTACTACTATCACTACAGGAATTTCTATTGACAGGCAAGTAAAACTCCATTAGGTATTCCTTAGCGAGCCACGTGCAGTGAACTTATTCTCTAATAAGCACCTACATAATTACTTTAGTGTCTCCACACAAATGATCATGAGATCAATCTTCCTCATCCAATGAGCAAGCAAAATATGTACCAATCTATCCGGATTCACTAATCTCCAATTTAGTAATCCAACGATTGGAAACTATTTTAGTTTTAAGCTTTCTAAAAATTTAGATCTCATTATAATGATCATCATCATTATTCTAAAAGCATTACTTAAAACTATGGGTTTGTCACATATTATAAAACAGCATCATGTAGATAATTAAAAGCCTTTAATTAATTAATATTTTTTATTAATAAATGAATAAGATTGTTACAAAGTATATGCTTTATCATCAAACATGATTGGCTTGTGTGCATTCTACTTTCAATCTCCCACTTGCACTAAAGCCAATCGCCATAGTATCTCATACCCTTCTTCTCTAAGTGACGATTATTCTGCTGTTGGATAAGCTTTAGTTAATGGATATGTAATGTTGTTCTTGAGAGTTCAGTATCTCTATAGTGATTTTCTATCTTTCAATGATTCTATAATCAAATGAAAGTGCCACAACACATGTTTAGATCCAAGATGAGATTTAGGAACTATTCCTAGTTCTGTAATGAACTTTTCATCCAAACAATCAAGTTGTAGCTTCATTTATAGCTATATACTTTGTCTTTATCACTAAACCAGCAACTCTTTGCTGTTTGGAACCTTTTCAATTCTGCACCATTGTTCAAGGTAACGCTTTACCTTAAAGTGGATTTTCTGTCGTCTTGGTCTGTCTGAAAAACTTGAGTCTGTTAAGCCCTCTAGTTTTAATTTAGACTCACCAAGAATATGATCACATCCTTAGTGCTGGTTAAGTACTTTAAGATATTTTTCATTGACTCATAGTGAACTTCTTCAGAATATGACTGATCAACATCAGGTCTCGTATATTTTATTGTATGCATGATAGTTACTCATGCGATCTCTCTTTTTGGAGTCTTTGGGGACTATTAAGAGAGATACACTCCATGGCTCATCAACATGAGACATCTCTTGGAGTTTGTCATGCTAAACGACTTTAGCATCAAATAAATATACGTTCATTGGGTTTAGCTTAGTATCATTTTAAATCTATCTATATAGATTTATATCCCCAATAACGATACTCTTCCCATATCATTCATGGAGGAATGTTTAGATAACTTTATCTTTACTGATTCTAGCATTGACATGTCATTTCTTATCCGTACTATATCAACATATAGTAATAGGAATGTCACGACGCTCCCACTGACCCTTTTGTACACACTAGGTACATTCTTATTTTTGATAAAATCAAACTCTTTTGATTGTCTTATCAAAACGAATGTTCCATTTTTGAGAAGCTTGCTTCAATCCATTTCTCTGAGTGTCTACAACTCTTACCTCATCGTATGTAACCGGATCATCATCTTCTATGATACGTACCTCATCATCATCATCCATGATGAATCCATACCTCCCAGATATATTCGGTACTATTCCAGATTTACAATTCAGTTGTGATACAATAGGTTTATCTACAGGTTCCTCTTATTTGACTTATAGTATTTTGTGATTCTTGAACTCTTCAAGATCTATTATCCTCCCACTAGCCCCTTCAATGGTAAACACCTTTATCTTAGAAGGTAGCGTGTTTCGCAACAAACACCTTTTGCTAAGTAGGATTATAGAACATATATCCTAAACTTACTTTAGAATGTCCCACAAATATGTACTTGTCAAATCTTGTCCCAAGCTTATCCTTTGAAATATTTTCACATAAGTTGGACAACCCTATATCTTAACATACTTAAGATTAGGAATCCTCCTTGTCCATAACTTTTATGGAGTCTTGGGGCCGGATTTTGAGGTTATCTTTTCCGTAGATATGTAGTCATTTCTAGGGCATGACCCCAGAGGGATACTGAAATGTCGGTAAAATTATTATGGATTGCACCATGTCCAACAATGTACGATTTTTCATTTCAGATACATCAATCAATTATTACGTAATAGGAGGCGTCCATTATGAGAAAACCATTTGAGATGATCTAGAAACGTATTGCACAAGTATTTATTCCTTGATCTAATCAAAGAATTCTAATACTTTTTCAATTAATTTCACTTTTAAATTCTTTGAACCTTTCAAATAATTCACACTTGTATTTCATCAAATACAAACATTCAACTCTTTGAATGATCATCTTCTTTTCTTATACTAGTTTGTTCAACTTGCAAAATAATTTTTCACGTAAGTCAAGTATACAAAATCTATTAAGTAATATCTGTAAGACCCCAAATTATTAATAAATAAAATTTAATTTTCTTTATTTATTATTTTGAAATAGTAAGGGTTAATGTGGTTAGTTATGGGTAAAATGCGCAAATATTTCAAATAAGCATGTGGTTATAAAATATTCATTGTTGTCGGGGAATATTCGCTTGGTCGTGGAATATTCTTACTGTCGGAGAATATTCGTACGACGGCGCAGTCTTTGTGGGCCCCATAACGGAAAGCGATTGGATGAAAAAAAACGACAAAAATAAGTTGTTTATAAATAACGGCGTAGTTGTTACCGTTAATACTGTTGGAATACCCGGTGGTTAAAACACAGTAATACGCGTTGTTGCACAGTAGCACACGGTATTGCATCAATTATTGATTCTTACGTAAGAAGGCACTACTCAATAATTGTTACAGTAATTACTGTTCAATATTGTATTTTATTGATTCAATAATTGCTGCGTTGATATTTTATATTACTGTTGTTTTAATAATTGTCACTACACAGTACTTTCTATTATCAGAATAATAATTCATATTATCTGAATAATATTATTAGATAACATTATTGGTAATGTCTAGAAAGTTCTGTCTAAGGAGAGGTTTGGTCATCTAATTGTGCGCCAGTAAGGAGAGATCCTTATTGGAAAGCCCCCTCTTTCTTGGGAACGGCCTGGTTGCCAGTACTGTGATTCTGTAATATTATTTGTGTATAATTAATTATTAATTTATATGATGAGAAAAATATTGATTTTATGTGGATATAGATGGAGAAAATTTTTAATGTGACAATTGTTAAAAATTAATATTTTATCTTTTTCTGATAAAATAATTCATTTAAATATATTATTTTAATAATATATTGATGGTGATATTTTTACAATGAATGTGGGATATATGAGTATATGAGGAGGAAGAGTATTTTTGTGGCATTAAATGATTAACACATGTTTTGTATGTTGGTGGACACAATTCTTGACCGAAAAATTATTATTGACTGTAAAATCGCCCGTTTGTGGATTTCGGTCAATTTCTGTTTAGAATTTGGAAAAATTTTCTTCTGCAAAGTTGTAGAGAATTGAAATTCCTATAAAAACTCTCGAGATTTGAATTTTCTGATCAAAGGGCTATTTATTGTGAATTATTGAAGTTCCGAAGTTCCGAAATAATTGATTTTTGGGAGTTTAAGTTAATTATTTTGAGAAAAACGTTTTTTTGTGAGATGGTGGGGCCCACTGGTTGTTAAAATGTGCTGAATTCAGATCTTCAAAGGTGGGCTTGAAAATATATATATATATATATATATATATATATATATATATTAATATTATATTAAATTTTCTGCTTTGGTGTTCTAAGCATTTTCCTATAAATAGGGTGCTTATGTTAGAATTGAAAATCACACCAGAAACATAAGTTTCTCTCTCTATATCGAGCGTATTCTTGTGAGTATTTGATACTTTGAGTGTTGCTATACGGTGCAAGTTTCCTTCAGCACTATATTTAGTATTCCAGTCAGAAGTACCGTCTTTCCGAGGTAAGGGATAGTAAGGGATAGTAAGGGATATTGTTGTAAGGGATGCTATTTCTTCTTAAATGATATTATTTTCTTCAATATCATTATGCCGAAATATTGGTTGGAGTTTTTATCAAATTTAGAACTTTTTCATGTCGGGGTTACTATTCATGAGTTACTATTCATCAAAAAATGAAATTTTCTTCTTTTCGTCCAAAATATCTATTCTGGATACTAGCTTTGATTGTATCCATGTTTTGATCATTCTTGAATTTTACTCCACTATGATTATTTATGAGGTATTGTTGGACATGGAATGGCTGAAATACGAATCCTTAATATTTATTATTTTGTTTCACTGGATTCGTTTCCTTTAAAATATTTTTCATCATCCTCAGTCCTAAATGATGATATAATTGAATATCTTTGGCATGTAGTGCAAAGATGAATGATTTCTGATGAATATCTTTGGCCCGTAGTGCAAAGATGAACAGGTGTTGAGATGAACATGACCAACTGATGAATATCTTTGGCCTGTAGTGCAAATATGACAATTTGATTCAAGGTATTTATTAATTGATATTACAGGGATAAAATGTTGATGATGGGCTTTTAAATTCATAGATAATCGTAGATTTCATTCTCTACGTAACTCTTCTATGAATTATTATTTTCCGCTGCGAATATTGATTTAAAACTTGTTGTCTATTGTATTCTATTAAATTTTTCCCTGTTGAAGACTAACGATAATTTGTTGTATATTATCTTAGTCATAATATTCTTTACTGGGCTAGTTGAGCTCACCCTTTTCCTTGTTGTTCCATTTTTCTTCTCAGGAGACGAGAATGTAGCGAGTACTAGTCGGGGTATGGAATGATGGTTCAAGACAGTTGTTTTAGTAGTCTTAACTATTTTATAAAATAGTGTATCAATAACTATAATGAGGACTTAATTGAGTATGAATACTGTCTAGATGACAATATTTGTATTTAAACTCACAGTATATGTGTTGTCGTATTTTGCACGACAATTGTAATAATAAAGTTGTAGTTATTTTCTGTACCATGTATTTGGCGACTCAGAATGGGTTGGATGGATTGGACCTATTTTGGGGGCGTCACAGTTGGTATCAGAGCTTAGGGATATGATCTCTGGCGGAGATCGGGGAATAGAACTAGAAGGTGTGAGACGAGTAAATCCTTCGCTAGTGTGTCCTACCTAAGCTTATTTGCTGGTCGATCATAATATAGGGATATTATGTGATATGTTAATTTGTTAAATTAACCCTTGTTTTATGGCAGTATTTGAGAATGTCGACTGAGAATGTTAACAGTGGAGTAAATGAGACGGTAGAGACACCTGTACTCACCAACGAGGAGAACGTGCAACAGGCTGGCAATGTTCCTCCTGTGAACAACACCACTGAGCAGACGATGAACGATGAGATGTTTAGAAGCTTTTTGCGATTCATGCAAAATCAGACGAGGGAGACTCGTGTGCAGAATACAGGTGGAAATGATAACAACGCGCGGTTTGTCACAGCCAAGCAGTTCAAAGAATTGGGACCACTAGAATTCTGGGGAAAGCCGGATCCGATTAAGGCGGAGACGTGGGTCAAGCAAATTAGCAAGATATTCGATGTCTTGGGATGTACGGAGGAACAGAAGGTTCCATTCGCCACCTTTATGTTCCGTGGCGAGGCAGACTACTGGTGGGAGTTTGTGAAACGTACCCATCCAGCCGCACTCAGCATGTCTTGGGAGACATTTCAGAAACTGTTCAATGACAAATACTTTCCTAAAAGTGTTCGTCATATAAAGGAAGTGGAGTTTATTAGACTGGAGCAGAACAACATGACGGTGTCCCAGTACGAGGCGAAGTTTGCAGAGTTGTCCAGGTTTGCACCTTATTTGGTGGAGAATGAGGAACGTATGACGAGGATGTTTCTGAGAGGTTTGAAACCCGACATACGTCAATATCTCATTTCTCATAAATTTTCTCTCTATTCAGATGTTGTCAACAGGGCTCAATTATTAGAGCGAGATAACGAGTACGGTCAATCGAGGGACCACAACCAGGATCATACCGGTGACAGCAGTCATCAGAATAACGACAACCAGCGGAGAAAGAAGAATACGGACAAGAGCGGCAACCACTCTGGTGGTAATCGTGGCCATGAGAATAGAAGAAGCGAGTCGAGAGGAGATTTTAAAAAGAGGAGATTCAACGATGACAATGTGAAGACGTCAGCGCCAGCAGCAAATGGTTCCAAGGGAGGAGAGCGACCACCGGTTATATGCTATAAGTGCGGAAAAAAAGGACATATCAGCCCAAACTGCCCACAACAGTTTAAGGTATGTTATAATTGTGGAAAGGAAGGACATATCGCTCGAGATTGCACTGTATCGAAACCAAGTCCAGCGGTGATGGTGACTCAAAAGGCTGTCCCAGAAAAGTCAAAGTCAACGGTTCTTGGAAGAGCATTTTTCGTGACTGGTCAACATACGAGGAACCCGAACGAAGTTAGCACGGGTTAGTTAATTATAAATTTTTACGAAGTCTATACCTTATTAGATACCGGTTCTACCCATTCATTTATTTCTCCTGCTTATACTCAACGTTTAAAATTGACTCCGGAGAAAATTAGACTTTGACTTATCTGTTGAAACTTTGTTAGGAGAAACTTTCGTTATATCCATTGTTTATAAATCTTGTTTGATACAAGTTGGCACCATCACATTACCTGTTGACCTTATCTCTTTAAAGATACTTGCTTTTGATGTGATTTTAGGAATTGATTGGTTAACTACTCATCATGCCAAAATTGATTGCTTTCGTAAGGTTGTTAGTTTTCATATTCCTAAGCAACCTGTTATTCAAATTCAAGCAACCAAACCATTGAAGTCAAACTCTTTCATATCAAGCCGTAAAGTCATTCGTTTATTGAAAAACGGATGTCAAGCTTTCTTAGCCATGTCATGGACTTGAACAAAAATACGTCAGATTTGAATGATATTTCTGTTGTTAGTAAAATTTTTGACGTATTTCCTGAAGAATTTCTTGGCTTACTCCCAGAGCGTGATATTAAATTTTGTATCGACTTTGAACCCGGTACAAAACCCATTTCTAAAATCTCATATCGAATGGCTCCTATTGAACTTCAGGAGTTAAAAACCCAACTATAGAAGTTGATAATCGAGCCTCTATCTGGTGACTTCCTTTGTGGAATACATTGAAGCTAAACTCTCCGTAGGGGATGCCATATTCATATGGTAGTAAACTGATAGGTGCCATTGTGACGTGCAATCCAAGATTGGGATATGAGTCACAGTTGAGAGCAACCTAAGTCAGTAATCGAAATACGTAGCTTTCTAGGATTAGCTGGTTATTATCAGAGATTCGTGTAAGAATTTTCTCGAATCGCTACCCCGTTAACTCAGCTGACTCGGAAGGATATCAAATTCGTATGGAGCGAAGAATGCGAGAAGAGTTTCCAAGAGCTTAAGAGGAGACTCATTTCGGCACCTATTCTGACAATACCATCTGGTTCGGATGTACTTGTTATCTACAGCGATGCTTCAGGCAAAGAGTTAGGATGTGTTCTCATGCAACGTGGGAAAGTCATAGCCTATGCCTCGCGACAACTTAAAGAATATGAGAGGAATTATCCTACTCATGATCTAGAGTTGGCAGCAGTCGTTTTCGCGCTAAAGATCTGGAGGCACTATCTATATGGGGAGAAAGTGGAGATATATTCAGACCATAAAAGCCTCAAATATTTTTTCACTCAAAAAGAACTCAACATGCGGCAACGACGTTGGCTCGAGCTGTTGAAAGATTACGACCACACTATTCAATACCATCCTGGAAAAGCAAACGTGGTAGCTGACGCGTTGAGTAGAAGATCATATGCAGGAACGAGTGCGATGATGTCAAGTATACGCGTAGAGCCAACTTTAATCGATAAAGTTAAAGTTGCTCATGCTACAGACCCGGAGCTGATGCCTATGAAGAAGAAAGTGCAAGAAGGTGCTATTCTAGAAGCAAGAATCGATGAAGAAGGAATACTTCAAGTCCACTCCAGACTTTGTGTTCCTAACGATTCTGATTTGAAGTACAAGATCATGATGGAGGCACACAATACACCATTTACAATCCATCGTGGAAGTACTAAAATGTATCGTGATTTTCGACATACATTTTGGTGGAACAATATGAAGAGAGAGATTGCAAAGTTTATCTCGAGGTGTTTAACTTGTCAACGTGTAAAGGCGGAGCATCAAGTACCAAAAGGTCCATTGCAACCACTTGAGATTCCGAAATAGAAGTGGGAACACATTACCATGGATTTCATTATGGGTCTTCTCACGGTTTCTCGAGGCATAAATGCTATTTGGGTTATAGTTGATAGATTAACCAAGTCTGCTCATTTCTTGCCGATACGGGAGACTTATTCCCTTGAACGTCTTGCTAGTATGTACGTGAATGAGATTGTAAGGTTGCATGGCATGCCAGTATCCATAATAGTTTCGGATCGTGACCCAAGATTCACTTCAAGATTTTGGGTTAGCTTGCAAAAAGCTATAGGCACGGATTTACGGTTCAGTTCGGCATACCATCCTCAAACGGACAGGCAATCAGAGAGGACTATTCAAACTCTTGAAGATCTATTAAGACTTTGTGTCCTAGATTTCAAAGGAAGTTAGGATAAGTACCTACCATTGATGGAATTCTCCTACAACAACAGTTATCAGGTAAGTATAGGTATGGCTCCCTTTGAAGCATTGTATGGACGAAAGTGTCGCTCTCCAGTATGTTGGGATGAGGTGGGAGAAGCAACGTTGTTGGGACCAGAGTTGGTACGAATGACTACAGAGAAGATCCAAATAATTCGACAATGTATACAAACGGCACAGGATCGACAAAAGAGTTATGCAGATTTTCATCGAAAGGACGTAGAATTTGACATTGGGGATCATGTATTATTACATGTAGCTCCATGGAAAGGAGTTACAAAATTTGGGAAGAGAAGAAAGCTCAATCCACGATTTATTGGTCCATTTCAGATTCTTGACCGAGTAGGAAATGTGGCTTATAGACTCGCGTTACCTCCAAGTATGTCTCGTGTTCATAATGTTTTTCATATATCTGTGCTTCGTAAATATGTGAAAGACCCGAACCACGTTATTGAGTTAGAACCGGACGAGATAGCCGAAGACTTAACGTACGAGGAGGTACCTGTCAAGATTTTGGATAGGAAAGAGCATGTCCTACGCACGAAGGTCATACCACAAGTTAAAGTTTTGTGGAGAAATCATGCTATTGAGGAAATGACCTGGGAGTTGGAAACGGAAATGAAAGCGAGGTATCCTCATCTTTTCGAAACACCAGGTACGTACGTCAATTTCGAGGACGAAATTTCATAAGGAGGGGAGGTTGTAAGACCCCAAATTATTAATAAATGAAATTTAATTTTCTTTATTTATTATTTTGAAATATTAAGGGTTAATGTGGTTAGTTATGGGTAAAATGCGCAAATATTTCAAATAACCATGTGGTTATAAAATATTCATGGTTGTCAGGGAATATTCGCTTGGTCGTGGAATATTCTTACTGTCGGAGAATATTCGTACGACGTCGCAGTCTTTGTGGGCCCCATAACGGAAAGCGATTGGATGAAAAAAACGACAAAAATAAGTTGTTTATAAATAACGGCGTAGTTGTTACCGTTAATACTGTTGGAATACCCGGTGGTTAAAACACAGTAATACGCGTTGTTGCACAGTAGCACACGGTATTGCATCAATTATTGATTCTTACGTAAGAAGGCACTACTCAATAATTGTTACAGTAATTACTGTTCAATATTGTATTTTATTGATTCAATAATTGCTGCGTTGATATTTTATATTACTGTTGTTTTAATAATTGTCACTACACAGTACTTTCTATTATCAGAATAATAATTCATATTATCTGAATAATATTATTAGATAACATTATTGGCAATGTCTAAAAAGTTCTGTCTAAGGAGAGGTTTGGTCATCTAATTGCGCGCCAGTAAGGAGAGATCCTTATTGGAAAGCCCCCTCTTTCTTGGGAACGGCCTGGTTGCCAGTACTGTGATTCTGTAATATTATTTGTGTATAATTAATTGTTAATTTATATGATGAGGAAAATATTAATTTTATGTGGATATAGATGGAGAAAATTTTTAATGTGACAATTGTTGAAAATTAATATTTTATCTTTTTCTGATAAAATAATTCATTTATATATATTATTTTAATAATATATTGATGGTGATATTTTTACAATGAATGTGGGATATATGAGTATATGAGGAGGAAGAGTATTTTTGTGGCATTAAATGATTAACACATGTTTTGTGTGTTGGTGGACACAATTCTTGACCGAAAAATTATTATTGACTGTAAAATCGTCCGTTTGTGGATTTCGGTCAATTTCTGTTTGGAATTTGGAAAAATTTTCTTCTGCAAAGTTGTAGAGAATTGAAATTCCTATAAAAACTCACGAGATTTGAATTTTCTGATCAAAGGGCTATTTATTGTGAATTATTGAAGTTCCGAAGTTCCGAAATAATTGATTTTTGGGAGTTTAAGTTAATTATTTTGAGAAAAACGTTTTTTTGTGAGATGGTGGGGCCCACTGGTTGTTAAAATGTGCTGAATTCAGATCTTCAAAGGTGGGCTTGAAAATTTATATATATATATATATATATATATATATATATATATATATTATATTAAATTTTCTGCTTTGGTGTTCTAAGCATTTTCCTATAAATAGGGTGCTTATGTTAGAATTGAAAATCACACCAGAAACATAAGTTTCTCTCTATTTCTCTCTCTCTATATAGAGCGTATTCTTGTGAGTATTTGATACTTTGAGTGTTGCAATACGGTGCAAGTTTCCTTCAGCACTATATCTAGTATTCCAGTCAGAATATCGTCTTTCCGAGGTAAGGGATAGTAAGGGATAGTAAGGAATATTGTTGTAAGGGATGTTATTTCTTCTTAAATGATATTATTTTCTTCAATATCATTATGCCGAAATATTGGTTGGAGTTTTTATCAAATTTGGAACTTTTTCATGTCGGGGTTACTATTCATGAGTTACTATTCACGAGTTACTATTCATCAAAAAATGAAATTTTTTTCTTTTCGTCCAAAATATCTATTCTGGATACTAGCTTTGATTGTATCCATGTTTTGATCATTCTTGAATTTTACTCCACTATGATTATTTATGAGGTATTTTTGGACATGGAATGACTGAAATACGAATCCTTAATATTTATTATTTTGTTTCACTGGATTCGTTTCCTTTAAAATATTTTTCATCATCCTCAGTCCTAAATGATGATATAATTGAATATCTTTGGCCTGTAGTGCAAAGATGAATGATTTCTGATGAATATCTTTGGCCCGTAGTGCAAAGATGAACAGGTGTTGAGATGAACATGACCAACTGATGAATATCTTTGGCCTGTAGTGCAAATATGACAATTTGATTCAAGGTATTTATTAATTGATGTTACAGGGATAAAATGTTGATGATGGGCTTTTAAATTCATAGATAATCGTAGATTTCATTCTCTACGTAACTCTTCTATGAATTATTATTTTCCGCTGCGAATGTTGATTTAAAACTTGTTGTCTATTGTATTCTATTAAATTTTTTCCCGTTGAAGACTAACGATAATTTGTTGTATATTATCTTAGTCATAATATTCTTTACTGGGCTAGTTGAGCTCACCCTTTTCCTTGTTGTTTCATTTTTCTTCTCAGGAGACGAGAATGTAGCGAGTACTAGTCGGGGTATGGAATGATGGTTCAAGACAGTTGTTTTAGTAGTCCTCACTATTTTGTAAAATAGTGTGTCAATAAGTATAATGAGGACTTAATTGAGTATGAATACTGTCTAGATGACAATATTTGTATTTAAACTCACAGTATATGTGTTGTCGTATTTTGCACGACAATTGTAATAATAAAATTGTAGTTATTTTCTGTACCATGTATTTGGCGACTCAGAATGGGTTGGATGGATTGGACCTATTTTGGGGGCGTCACAATATCTCAGTTCTATACAAAACATTATTATTATAAATAGAACAACAATTGTTCTTAAATATAAAACCAAAGATTTCATTGTCTTTGTTTAGCTTTCTACTTCTGCTTGGTTCCTTCATAAATCTATATTTATGACAACCAAAGTCGGTATCCAATACCCAAGTAGAACCTTTACTTAAAGAAAAATTTACAAAATTGAATTTGTAACCGAAACTTCACCAAGCTTCTTCTGGTTATCCACTCCAGTGTCCAGGCTTATTGCAGTGGAAGCAAACTCCTTTGCTATCCGTATCAGTTTTGTTTTTATTGTCCTTTCTTTTTGCCTTTTCTATTTACCTTCTTAGAATCATTTTTTTTTCAGAAGATCCTTTGGCCCCTACTAGTAAGACTTGGTCTTTCTTGGTTGAAAGTTACTCAGCATTTTCAACATGTTAAGCAAATCAGCGAGGCTGATATCTAGCTTGTTCATATAAAAAAATCACAATAATTATGAAAGGAGTCCGGGAGTGAGTGCAAGATCGAATCTTGGTTCAACTCTCCATCCATGACAAAACTCATTGTCCTAATTGTTCAATCAAATTGATCATGTTTAGAACATGTGTCTGTACTGTAGTGTCATTGGTCATTCTAGATCGGAAGAGCTCCTTAGATATCTGATATCTATTAGTCATACTTTTCTCATCATCAACTACTTGACGTGCATAAGTATAGTAGGAGTATCCATAGTTTTAGGCTGACGCTGAAGCTTGTTACTCATGGATACGAGCATGATGCATTGAGCCAACTGTGCATCATCTTACCACTTTATAAAAATAGTAATCTCTTCCTCAGAGGCATTGTTTGCAACCATTGCAGTAAAGACGTATTAAGGACATAAGATAGCTTTTCAGCCGTGAGAACTTTTCTCAATTTTCTTAACCAATCCGTTTAATTCGGTCCAGTTAATTTAACATCTAATATGCTACGCAGTGATAGTAATTTAGACTTTGTAAAATTCTATAATTGAATTTTTTCTTAACAATATTTTAGGATACATTCTTTTATTAATTACCAAAATAAATTAGGTCTTATTTTAAATTGGTATCTCCCACTAATTTCTTCAAACTATATTACCCTCAATATATATAGTTCGACAATGTCTAATTAAAGATATGCTAGTGAGAATAAGGATCCCATTTTAAATGTATATAGCCTTATGTGTGCACAACAAATTATTTATAAATAAATAGGTAGACAACTCTTGTTAATTACATCAACTATGCAACTCCTTGTATTTTGCCTCTTAAATTATAATGGTCAAGTGTGTGCACATCTGAACTAAAATGATTTAAGTTAAGTCAGACCCAACATTTCCATATAAGTGAAGAGAAAACTACAGCCCTTGTGTGTGCACAACAAAGCCGTAATGTTCAATTCCTTATAAACATCATATGTAATAAAAATAACATCTTAAATATTTAATACTTGCCTTGTGTGTGCACAACAAACTCATATTAAATATTTAATACTCTATTGTTTCTATGATGCTAGAAGGCGACGTTCGATATTCTAAATATCTTTGAACGTTACAACTTAATATAAAATATTTGAGAGGTTTGTTATTAATTCGTCTCATCTTGTTTAGCGCGCATGCACACACACACACACACACACACACACACACACACACACACACACACACACACACACACACACACATATATATATATATATATATATATATATATATATATAAAATACGCGTCATATTAATTAACATGCGAAGTATGTTTGCATAATATATAATATATATAGTATAAGCATGCACATATAGAATACCATATTCTACCTAGATTAATTATGACTTTTATTCTAGTTCGGTTCACTAGAGCCACCAAGTGAACCAAAAGGTCAAATCCTAGGGGTGCAAGAATTAATATTTAAATATAACTATTACATTTAAACCCGTGCTCTATTACAAACGGGTCTTCAAGCGCTCCTTGCTCCTTGATCTCTAATTATTCAAAATTAATTCTAACTATTCCTATTACAAAACTATTTAAAATAAATAGAAACCTTGATCAGCAGTCAAGGGGAAGTACATAGGAGGGAGATAGAATTTACATTAAGAAAAAATTAGAGAAGACGAGGTACGCAGATCCAATTTAATAAAACCCATACATTCATGCATCCAACTAAAATAAAATCCAATCACATTGGTCAATAGTCCATAATCAATCTCATTTATTATCATACACATCACCATATGTATCAATAAACAACATTCATCTCATAAATAATAAACATTCAATATATATATATTGATATCATTTAATGGGCAAATTTAGTTAGCATAAAATCTAATTTTGAATCAAAATAAACTCCTTTATTTTAATTCAAATTTAAATAAAAATAAACCTCTTTTATTTTAATTTATCCTATTTTGAATAAAATAAACTATTTTATTTTAATCAAAATCTTTAATCAAAATAAACTCATTTATTTTAATTAATTATGGAATCCAATTCCAAGTAAAAAAAATTAAAACTCATTTATTAAAGGAAACACTAATTTTCTTTCCTATTCACAAATAAACTCTTTTATTTTGAATAATATGAAATCTTATTTCATATCTAAATAAACTCCTTATTTAAGGAAATACGGATTCTCTTTCCAATTCACAAATAAACACATTTATTTTGAATAATATGAAATCTTATTTCATATATAAATAAACTCCTTTATTTAAGGAAACATGAAATCTAATTTCAACTTCAATTAGTTATCATGGAATCAAATTCCAACTCTAATTATTTAGCATGAAATCCAATTTTAAAATTAAAATAAACTTTTATTTTAATAATAAAATAATTAAAAATAATATATATATATATATATATATATATATATATATATATATATATATATATATATATATATATATATCAAGCCATCATGAATCCACGTGACCATGAATCTCCTTATGTTTCAAGTAAATGTAATCCTGTATTACACGACCTTTATCCGGTAATTACTGCAACATGCTTAACGTTTTCAAAAAAAGAGAAACAGGCTTCGGTAATCCCAAATTTATTTATTCTTTTTCGGCGTATTGCGTGTTTTTTTTAATAAATTTTATAAAACAAAATTATGCCCCAATTAAATTGTTCTAAATACATATCAATATACATATCAAATTAAAATAATTAATAATTCGCATAAAGGTTTAGCTCTGATACCACTGTTAGGTTTGTAATATTCATGAACGCAATCGAATTGCACAAAATAAACGGAAACGTGAAAAATCAGAGTTTTAAAATTTTATAAACCATATACCCGGATCATCCTTTATGCGCAATTATTAATTAAACGAAAAGATAAAGAATAAGAATCACACCCTTGAAGATTCGAGCTTCCTCAGGTACAAGTTCACCTCTAAATCTTTTTCGCGTTCAACTTGAATCTACCGGGTTGGATTCCTTCATTTGATCAACGTTAGCCACCCAAGTATTTGGCCTCTAGAGGTGATCTACCAAGGAAGAAGAAAGATTCAAGAAGATGAGCGTTTGACAAAACCCTAGTTTTTTATCTCTCATAGAAAAGGGGTGTACTCTCTGAACTATTGGAATTACGTATTCACGTGTGTTGTGAAAGTCTCAACCACCTTCACCCATAATAAGACTCCTTTTATTTATAGATGTAGGCAACCCTCCTTATCAATTAAGGAATTAGATTTTATTTTAATTAATTAAACTCCTTTAATTAATTAGGCTCCTAATCTTATTAGGAATAATTAATTAAACTCTTTTAATTAATTAGCCTCCTAATCTTATTAGGAATAAATGAGAGTACTTTTATTAAATTAATTCCCAAACTCCTTTAGAAATTAAAATAATAATAATAATAATAATAATAATAATAATAATAATAATAATAATAATAATAATAATAATAATAATAAGACTCCTCTTATTAATTTATATTTAATATTTCTAAAATATTAAATAATAAATATTAAGCTATTTAATTTTTTCTATCATCATAGATTAAATTAAATATACTTAACTTATTATGATTATGCCATTAACTTCTTAAATAATTATTCTTTGTTTTATGGTGTGACCCTTTAGGTTCTCCATATTAAATCGGTTGTGAATAAATCAATTAGAACAATTCTAATCTTATTTAAATAAATAAATTAAACTATTAATTTATTTAAATAAATAATATTTATTCTACAATAGGGATAAGCCTCCCCAGCGATCAACGACTTTTCAGATAATATAGATTTCAACATTAATCATAAAAGAACATTTGAGTAAATAGTTACCGTACAATTCAATCCTTCCACCATACAATGTCCCAATTAAATATAAGACATGGAATTACTGTCAAGTCTTATTTTATTTAATTATATGTATTTCGACTCTTAAATGCACAACACCAAATAATACAAATTAGAAACTCCTTTCTAATTTCATTCTGCCTTGGCCAATGACTACTGAGTTGTTATTTATCGAATCACATAGGACATTTCTCTTCTTTTACTAGAAGTGATAGATTCTTTATTGATCATATATTATCTTCATGTACAACTTATTATACCTAAGCATACCCTTTGATATACCCTGAGGGTCTTAAGGAATAAGTCAAAGTACAACTCATCATACACAAGATACTATGATGATCTCAAGTCCAAGGATCACTTGTACTACTATCACTACAGGAATTTTTACTGACAGGCAAGTAAAACTCCATTAGGTATTCCTTAGCGAGCCACGTTCAATGAACTTATTCTCTATAAGCACCTACATACTTGCTTTAGTGTCTCCACACAAATGATCATGAGATCAATCTTCCTCATCCAATGAGCAAGCAACATATGTACCAATCTATCCGGATTCACTAATCCTCAATTTAGTAATCCAACGATTGGAAACTATTTTAATTTTAAGCTTTCTAAGAATTTAGAGCTCATTATAATGATCATCATCATTATTTTAAAAGTATTGCTTAAAACTATGAGTTTATCACATATTATAAAATAACATCATGTAGATAATTAAAAGCCTTTAATTAATTAATACTTTTTATTAATAAATGAATAAGATTGTTACAAAGTATATGCTTTATCATCAAACATGATTGGCTTGTGTGCATACTACTTTCAATCTCACACTTGCACTAAAGCCAATCGCCGTGGTATCTCATACCCTTCTTCTCTAAGTGACGATTATCCTGCTGTTGGATAAGCTTTAGTTAATGAATATGTAATGTTGTTCTTAAGAGTTCACTATCTCTATAGTGATTTTCCATCTTTCAATGATTCCATAATCAAATGAAAGTGCCACAACACATATTTAGATCCAAGATGAGACTTAGGAACTATTCCTAATTCTGTAATAAACATTTCATCCAAACAATCAACTTGTAGCTTCATTTATAGCTATATACTTTGTCTTTATCACTAAACCAGCAACTCTTTGCTGTTTAGAATCTTTCCAATTTTGCACCATCGTTCAAGGTAACACTTTACCTTAAAGTGGATTTTCTGTCGTCTTGGTCTGTCTGAAAAACTTGAGTCTGTTAAGCCCTTTAGTTTTAATTTAGACCCACCATGAATATGATCACATCCTTAGTGCTGGTTAAGTACTTTAAGATGTTTTTCACTGACTCATAGTGAACTTCTCCAGAATATGACTGATCAACATCAGGTCTCGTATATTTCATTGCATACATGATAGTTACTCATGCGATCTCTCTTTTTGGAGTCTTTGGGGACTATTAAGAGAGATACACTCCATGACTCATCAACATGAGACATCTCTTGGAGTTTGCCACGCCAAACGACTTTAGCATCAAATGAATATATATACGTTCCTTGGGTTTAGCTTAGTATTATTTTAAATCTATCTATATAGATTTGTATCCCCAATAACGATACTCTTCCCATATCATTCATGGAGGAATGTTTAGATAACTTTATCTTTACTGATTCTAGCATTGGCATGTCATTTCTTATCCGTATTATATCAACATATAGTACTAGGAATGTCACGACGCTCCCACTGACCCTTTTGTACACACTAGGTACATTCTTATTTTTGATGAAATCAAAATCTTTTGATTGTCTTATCAAAACGAATGTTCCATTTTTGAGAAGCTTGCTTCAATCCATTTCTCTGAGTGTCTACAGCTCTTACCTCATCGTATGTAATCGGATCATCATCTTCTATAATACGTACCTCATCATCATCATCATCCATGATGAATCCATACCTCCTAGATATCTTCGGTACTATTCCAGATTTACGATTCAGTTGTGGTACAATAGGTCTATCTACAGGTTCCTCTTATTTGGCTTATAGTATTTTATGGTTCTTGAACTCTTCAAGATCTATTATCCTCCCACTAGCTCCTTCAATGATAAACACCTTTATCTTAGAAGGTAGCGTGTTTCTCAACAAACACCTTTTGCTAAGTATAATTATAGAACATATATCCTAAACTTACTTTAGGATGTCCCACAAATCTGTACTTGTCAAATCTTGTCCCAAGCTTATACTTTGAAACCTTTTCACATATGTTGGACAACCCCATATCTTAACATACTTAAGATTAGGAATCCTCCATGTCCATAACTTTTATGGAGTCTTGGGGCCGGATTTTGAGGTTATCTTTTCCGTAGATATGCAACCATTTCTAGGGCATTACCCCAGAGGGATATTGGAATATCGGTAAAATCATTATGAACTGCACCATGTCCAACAAGGTACAATTTTTTATTTTAGATACATCAATCAATTATTGCATATCAGGAGGCGTCCATTATGAGGAAACCATTTGAGATGATCTAGAAACTTATTGCACAAGTATTTATTCCTTGATCTAATCAAAGAATTCTAATACTTTTTCAATTAATTTCACTTTTAAATTCTTTGAACCTTTCAAATAATTCACACTTGTATTTCATCAAATACAAACATTCAACTCTTTGAATGATCATCTCCTTTTCTTATACTAGTTTGTTCAACTTGCAAAATAATTTTTCACGTAAGTCAAGTATACAAAATCTATTAAGTAATATCCTAGTTCTATACAAAATATTATTATTATAAATAGAACAACAATTGTTCTTAAATATAAAACCAAAGATTTCATTGTCCAACAAAAAAATAGAAATAATGTTTCTGATGATAAATGGAATACAATAACAACTTATTGACTTAATAGGTTTGCCCGTAGGCAATGCTAAACTATAAGTTTCTATGGCTAATGCAGCAACCTTTGGTTCATTTCCCACACATAGGATTACTTATCTTTATTTAGCTTTCTACTTCTGCTTGGTTCCTTCATAAATCTATATTTATGACAACCAAAGTCGGTATCCAATACCCAAGTAGAACCTTAACTTAAAGAAAAATTTATTTTAAATCATGAACAAAATTGAATTTGTAACCGAAACTTCACCAAGCTTCTTCTGGTTATCTACTCCAGTGTCCAGGCTTATTGTAGTGGAAGCAAACTCCTTTGCTATCCGTATCAGTTTTGTTCTTATTGTCCTTTGTTTTTACCTTTTCTATTTACCTTCTTAGAATCGTTCTTCTTTTCAGAAGATCCTTTGACCCCTACTAGTAAGACTTGGTCTTTCTTGGTGAAAAGTGACTCAGCATTTTCAACATGTTAAGCAAATCAGCGAGGCTGATATCTAGCTTGTTCATATGAAAAAATCACAACAATTATGAAAGGAGTCTGGGAGTGAGTGCAAGATCGAATCTTGGTTCAACTCTCCATCCATGACAAAATCCATTGTCCTAATTGTTCAATCAAATTGATCATGTTTAGAACATGTGTCTGTACTATAGTGTCGTTGGTCATTCTAGATCGGAAGAGCTCCTTAGATATATGATATTTATTAGTCATACTTTTCTCACCATCAAATACTTGACGTGCATGAGTATAGTAGGAGTATCCATAGTTTCAGGCTGACGCTGAAGCTTGTTACTCATAGATACGAGCATGATGCATTGAGCCAACTGTGCATCATCTTGTCACTTTCTAAAAATAACAATCTCTTCCTCAGAGGCATTGTCTGCAACCATTGCAGTAAAGACGTATTAATGACATAAGATAGCTTTTCAGCCGTGAGAACTTTTCTCAATTTCCTTAACCAATCCGTTTAATTCGGTCCGGTTAATTTAGCATCTAATATGCTACGCAGTGATAATAATTTAGTCATTGTAAATTTCTGTAAATGAATTTGTTCTTAACAATATTTTAGCTTACATTTTTTATTAATTACCAAAATAAATTAGGTCTTATTTTAAATTAGTATCTCCCACTATTTTCTTCAAACTATATTACCCTCAATATATATAGTTTGGCAATATCTAATTAAAGATATGCTAGTGAGAATAAGGATCTCATTTCAAATGTATATAGCCTTGTGTGTGCACAACAAACTATATATAAATAAATAGGTAGACAACTCTTGTCAATTACATCAACTATGCAACTCCTTGTATTTTGCCTCTTAAATCATAATGGTCAAGTGTGTGCACATCTGAACTAAAGTAATTTAAGTTAAGTCAGACCCAGTATTTTCATATAAGTGAAGAGAAAACTACAACCCTTATGTGTGCACAACAAAGCAGTAATGTTCAATTCATTATAAACATCATATGTAATAAAAATAACATCTTAAATATTTAATACTTGTCTTGTGTGTGCACAACAAACTCATATTAAATATTCAATACTTTATTGTTTCTATCATGCTAGAAGGCGACGTTCGATATTCTAAATATCTTTGAACGTTAAAACTTAATCTAAAATATTTGAGGGGTTTGTTATTAATTTGTCTCATCTTGTTTAGCGCGCATGCACACACATACACACACACACACACACACACACACACACACACACACACACACACACACACATATATATATATATATATATATATATATATATATATATATAAAATACGCGTCATATTAATTAACATGCGAAGCATATTTGCATAATATATAATATATATAGTATAAGCATGCACATATAGAATACCATATTCTACCTAGATTGATTATGGACTTTTATTCTAGTTTGATTCACTAGAGCCACCAAGTGAACCAAAAGGTCAAACCCTAGGGGTGCAAGAATTAATATTTAAATATAACTATTACATTTAAACCCGGGCTCCATTACAAACGGGTCTTCAAGCGCTCCTTGCTCTTTGATCTCTAATTCTTCAAAATTAATTCTAACTATTCCTATTACAAAACTATTTAAAATAAATAGAAACTTTGATCAGTAGTCAAGGAGAAGTACATAGGAGGGTGATAGAATTTACATTAAAAAAAATAAAGAATACGAGGTACGCAGACCCCATTTAATAAAACCCATACATTCATGCATCCAACTAAAATAAAATTCAATCACATTAGTCAATAGTCCATAATCAATCTCATTTATTATCATGCACATCGCCATATGCATCAATAAACAACATTCATCTCATGAATAATAAACATTCAATATATATACTGATATCATTTAATGGGCAAATTTAGTTAGCATAAAATCTAATTTTGAATCAAAATAAACTCCTTTATTTTAATTCAAATTTAAATCAAAATAAACCTCTTTCTAATTTCATTCTGCCTTGGCCAAGGACTACTGAGTTGTCATTTATCGAATCACATAGAACATTTCTATTCTTTTACTAGAATTGGTAGATTCTTTATTGATCATACATTATCTCCATGTACAACTTATTATACCCAAGCATACCCTTTGATATACCTTGAGGGTCTTAAGGAATAAGTCAAAGTATAACTCATCATACACAAGATACTATAATGATTTCAAGTCCAAGGATCACTTGTACTACTATCACTATAGGAATTCCTATTGACAGGCAAGTACAACTCCATTAGGTATTCCTTAACGAGCCACGTTCAGTGAACTTATTCTCTAATAAGCACCTATATACTTGCTTTAGTGTCTCCACATAAATGATCATGAGATCAATTATCCTCATCCAATGATCAAACAACATATGTACCAATCTATCCGGATTCACTAATCCTCAATTTAGTAATCTAACGATTGGGAACTATTTTAGTTTGAAGCTTTCTAAGAATTTAGATCTCATTAGAATGATCATCATCATTATTCTAAAAGTATTGCTTAAAACTATGGGTTTATCACATATTATAAAATAACATCATGTAGATAATTAAAAGCCTTTAATTAATTAATACTTTTTATTAATAAATGAATAAGATTGTTACAAAGTATATGCTTTATCATCAAACATGATTGACTTGTGTGCATACTACTTTCATATGGTTAGAATAAGAATAGAAAATAATTTTCATTGATAAATGGATTGAATTATAAAAACACTATAGTTGGATGACACCTCCTTCAATCCCCAGTTGAAACTCGAGAACATATAAATTTCTAAAAATCATACAAAAAATAAATAGACTTGAGCAGTTCTTCAATTTAAACTGTTAACTGTAATATAAAGTATTATTTAATATATATAGATATAAAAATTAAATAAAACAAAAACCTATTATAAAATGAAAATTATATAAATTCGAGTCCTTTGAATTCACAAAGTCTCCTTAAAGTAAATTTATTCGTTCACAGGTGCTAAGGATTAATTGAATAATTACTTCCCAAGATAAAACGAATTTCAAGTTCTTAATTAGAAGCACTTCAAAATTAAGAACACATTGAACCAATTTCTATGTTATGTACTGAACTTTATAAATGATGCATGAAAAATGGTGCATGAATATACTTACAAACAGAAACAGGAAAACTATTGGTGCAGAACGGAACAAAAAAATATTGAAGTGTAGAACAGGAAAGTATACTGCAGAACAGGACGGACTGGAATTTTTCAGAACGGGAAAATTTTCTACAGAATGGGATGGGACAAAAATTTTGCAGAACGGGAGGGAAAATTTCATACTGTTTTAGTGCGCCCAGATAGATTAATTTATAGACCAAATAGGCAGTTTATTACCGTTGGCATGCATCAAAACTACGTAGTATTGATAAAAACTTAAACAAAATCTGATAATTTATTAAACATATTTTGTTCAAAAAATTATATATCATGACCCACCCGCCCGAGCCCGAGCCCGGCCCGACCGGGCGGCGGCGGCGACGCACGTGTGGGTTTGAACCAAGCCTTGGCTAGGTCCTCTCCCTTCCACAAAAGTGGAGTGCCCCTTGGGGACCTTCCCATTGAGCAAACATACCATATATAAAGACTTCATTTTTCCCACTAATGCCTCATGTGGGACTTTTATAATTTACAACATTTCAAGTAGAAGACTTTGGAGTCAATTTTCTCATTCAATTCTTAATGGTTTTGAACACATAAATATACCACGTTATACTCCTCGTTAAGGAGAACGCATTTGTGTAAAAACTCGACATTTTCGGAATATGGGTCCTACAATAAATTAAGCCTCAAAATGCTTTAATATTTATTTTGTCAAACCCAGTTCCAACAATCCTCCACATGAATGTAAAATTGGCTTTACAATATGTAAAATATGTTATGAATATGCAGACACTAGTTCGAGTACATGAGAAAAGATATTTCATCAGGTTAAGTAGCCTAGTGGCTTTGAACTTGCCCTAGTAAAATCTATAGGATTTACTTGGCTAATCAGTAGACTTGATGTCTTTGAACTGTCAGCTTTTCGTGTAAACCAAGACAATAGAATTCACAAAATATCTCTTTAGACATAGTTGGTTCTCACATTTGTGTTCACTTTGGCCTTGAAACACCTCTTGATTTAGTGAGTATATTAGAGAATTCAGCCTTCAAAATTCTCACAGAAGTGGCCCCCTTCTTACTCACGTAGATGACTTCTATCAAGAATATCCTGCAATACTCCACTTGAAGGTATTTTAAGATTTAAAAGTCATTAAAAACGTAACTTATCCTGATTCTTGCGGCAGATGTGCATTGTTTCATTTTAAGAATGGTTAGGAGTAAATATCTCCTCAGTGCTTTACTAAGTACTACATAGTTTGGTTTGCCCATTGAACCTAGATCTTGGAATCTCCAGTCAACTAGGTTGGGTTTCCACTATGACGACTATTAATTAAACAATAGGCTTTAAACCCATTCCCTTCGATGAACTTTCCACTTGCTCTCTTGTTAAACCTTTCGTAAGCGGATCCGCAATATTATCTTTTGACTTTACATAATCAATTGAGTTAATTCTATTTGAGAGTAATTGTCTAACGGTATTATGTCTTCGTCATATATGGCGTGACTTACCGTTATATAGATGATTTTGTGCTCTTCCAATTACTGATTGGCTATCATAGTGTATACATATAGCTGGCATAGGTTTTGACCAATTTAGAATATCCTTTAAGAAATTACGAAGCCACTTCGCTTCTTCTCCAGCTTTGTCTAAAGCAATGAATTCTGATTCCATTGTTGGCCTTGCAATACATGTTTGTTTTGAGGATTTCCAAGATACCGCTGCACTACCAAGTGTAAAAATATATCCACTTGTGGATTTTGAATCTTTAGTATCAGATATTCAATTAGCATCAGTATATCTTTCCAATACTACTGGATATCTTATATAGTGCAGTCCATTTTGAGTATGTTTTAAATATCTCAAAACTCTCAAAATAGTTTTTCCAGTGATCTTTACCTGGATTACTCGTATACCGACTTAGCTTACTTACTGAATAAGCTATATCTGGTCTAGTACAGTTCATGACATACATTAAACTGCCTATTATACGAGAATGTTCTAATTGAGATATGTTATTACCTCCATTTTTGGCTAGATAAAGATTTATATCAACTGGGGTCTTATTTAGAATTATATTGTACTTATTAAAATATTCAAGTAAGTTTTCAAAATAATGAGTTTGAGATAATATAATTCCATTAGATGTTCTAGAAATCTTGATTCCTAATATTATATCAGCAACCCCCAAGTCTTTCATGTCAAACCTATTTGACAACATACGTTTGGTAGAGTTGATAACTTCATTGTTGCTACCCATGATTAACATATCATCCACATAAAGACAAACAATGACATATTCCTTTTGAGTACTTTTGACATAAACACATTTGTCACACTCAATGATTTTAAATTCATTTGATAACATAACATTATCAAATTTCTCATGCCATTGTTTTGGTGCTTGTTTTAATCCATACAAGGATTTAACAAGTTTGTATACTTTCCTCTCTTGTCCAGGAGCTATGAAACTTTCAGGTTATTCCATATATATTTTTTCATCTAATTCACCATTTAAGAATGCAGTCTTTACATCAATTTGATGTATTTCAAGTCTATTTAAAGATGCTATCGCTATTAGCATTCGAATAGATGTAATTCTTTTAACAGGTGAATAAGTATCGAAATAATCCAATCCTTCCTTTTGTCTATAGCCTTTAACAACAAGCCTTGCTTTGTATTTATCAATTGAACCATTAGCTTTCATCTTCTTTTTTAAGATCCATTTATACTCTAAGGGTTTGGAACCAGGTGGAAGGTCCACCAATTCCCATGCATGATTTTGCATAATGGACTCAATTTCACTATTAATTGCTTCTTTCCAATGAGAAGCATTTGGAGAAGATATTGCTTCCTTATACGTTTGAGGATCGTTTTCTAACAAAAATGTTAGAAAATCCGGACCAAAAGACTTTGAAGTCCTTGCCCTTTTGCTACGTCTAGGTTCATCCAATACAGACTCTTTGTCTATATTTTTAGGATTATTACTAGTAGCACCCAAAGGTCTTTTGTTTAAATTTGAATCATTATTTATATTATATGGAAAAATATTTTCAAAAAATGATGCATCTCTTGATTCAATAAATTTATTAATATGAATATCAGAAATTTCAGATTTATGTATACGAAAGCGATAAGCACTGCTGTTATTTGCATAACCAATGAATACACAATCAATTGTTTTTGGTCCTATCTTAACCTTTTTAGGTTTAGGAACCATCACTTTTGCCAGACACCCCCACACTCTTAAGTATTTATAGCAAGGTCTATGACCTTTCCATAATTCATAAGGTGTTTTGTGAGTTTTCTTATGAGGTACTTTGTTAAGAATATAATTTGCAGAAAGCAAAACTTCCCCCCACAAATTCTGAGGTGCTCCAGAACTGTTTAACATAACATTCATCATTTCTTTCAATGTCCGGTTCTTGCGTTCAGCAATACCATTAGATTGAGGTGAATAAGGAGCGGTAGTTTGGTGAATAATACCATGAGTAGAGCATATCTCTTCAAATAGTGATTCATATTCACCACCTCTATCGCTTCTTATTGCTTTAATCTTTTTGCTAAGTTGATTTTCAACTTCATTTTTATAAAGTTGAAACATTTCTACAGCCTCATCTTTGCTTCTCAGCAAATATACATAACAATATCTTGTGCAATCATCAATAAAGGTAATAAAATATTTTTTTTCACCTCTCGTTTGCACAAACTTTAAGTCACATATATCAGTGTGAATTAAATCTAAAGGTTCAATTTTCCTTTCAACAAAATGAAAAGGTAATCTTGTCATTTTTGATTCCACACAAATTTCACATTTATGTTTTTGATTAATATCAAATTTAGGCAAAAATTTTAAATTAATTAATCTACGCAAAGTATTATAATTAACATGTCCTAATCTAGCATACCACATATTTGAAGATTCTAACAAGTAAGCAGAAAAATTAATTTTATTATTATCAATAGACTTCGGTACAATAGTCATAACATTCATCTTAAAGAGCCCATCAGTCATATAGCCCTTTCCCACAAACATATCATTTTTAGTAAGTACAAATTTATCAGACACAAACACCAACTTGAAGCCATTCTTGCTAAGTAGTGACCCAGAAACTAGATTTTTACGGATATCTGGCACATAAAGCACTTCGTTCAAAGTCAGTTCTTTGCCAGATGTCATTTTCAGTACAATCTTTCCACGTCCTTCAACCTTTGAACTTGAGGAGTTTCCCATGATTAGTTGATCATCATTTTTTACTGGTTTGTAAGTAGAAAACATCTATTTGTTGGAACAAATGTGGCGAGTAGCCCCAGTGTCCACCCACCATTCTTTGGGGTTTTCTACCAAGTTACATTCAAATATAACTGCATAAAGATTCATGTCTGAAACATTTTCAGAAAGTTTTTCCAGTTCTATCACATTTGCTTGAGCCTTTTGTTCTTTCTTGAATTTCTTTGGCTTGTGACATTCATTTGATTTATGTCCTGGAATGCCACAGTTGAAGCATTTGCCTTTGAATTTCTTCTTGGCCTTGAAGGTATCTTTGCCTTCACGCTTCCTTTTGTTGTTGTTTGGCCTTTGTTCTACCACATTTGTCTTTGCTTCAATAAAGTTTTTCCCAGTCTTCTTCTCAGATCCTCGATTGTCCTCTTCAATCTTAAGTCGCACAATCAGTTCTTCAAGATTCATTTCTTTGCGTTTATGCTTCAAATAATTCTTAAAGTCTTTCCATGATGGTGGAAGTTTTTCAATCATTGCAGTAACTTGGAATGAATCACTTAATGACATTCCTTCAGAATGAATGTCATGTAAAATTACTTGTAATTCTTGAACCTGAGTGATAACTGCTTTAGAATCTACCATTTTATAATCAAGAAATCTACCGGCTATGAATTTCTTCATGCCAGCATCTTCAGTTTTATATTTCTTGTCTAAAGTTCTCAAAGTTCTTTTGCAGTTTGAATTGTATAATATACATTATATAATGTATTACCTAAACCATTCATCACATAGTTTCTACAAAGGAAATCTGCATGTTTTCATGCATCAAATGCAGCCACCTTTTCCTTGTCAGTTTCTCCTTTAACAAGAGTAGGACAGTCCTCTTGTAGAAACCGTGCCAAATTCAATGTTGTGAGATAGAAGAGCATTTTTTGTTGCCAACGCTTGAAATCCGTTCCATTGAACCTTTCAGGTTTCTCTCCATGAGACATATTCACGGAAGGAGTGGTACTAGTGGATGCCATTTCTGTTATACAAAGAAGACAATTGTCAATAAACATAAACAAATTTATGTTTATACAAGATGTAACAAATTTTATTTACAAATTTATTTTGCAGAATATTCTATATGTCAACACAATAGTATATATTAACGTGTAAACAAAATAAACTGTTATATTAATATGCAAACAATAACAGAATATTATGTATATTAACATGCAAACTAAATAAATTGTTATATGCAAACAATAACAGAATAAATATAAATCAGTTAATATGTAATATATATAATAACAGAATATATAAATTAACTAACATGTAATATATGTAATATTTCTGTAATATATCTAATAACAGAATACTTTATATTAACATGTATTAACATGCACTAAATTTCCAGAATACTATGTATTAAAATATAAACATGAATTAACATGCAAAGACAGTATGTTAATAATTTTACAAAATGTTATATATATATATATATATATATATATATATATATATATATATATATATATATATATATATATATATACAAAAACTTATTTTCTGTTCATATAAAATAATACTGTAATTACAGAAAAGATAAATTTGCTTTAAGATTGTTAACTGTAATATAAAGTATTATTTAATATATATAGATATAAAAATTAAATAAAACAGAAACCAATTATAAAATAAAAATTATATAAATTCGAGTCTTTTGAATTCACAAAGTCTCCTTAAAGCAAATTTATTCCCTCACAGGTGCTAAGAATTAATTGAATAATTGCTTCCCAAGATAAAACAAATTTCAAGTTCTTAATTAGAAGCACTTCAAAATTAAGAACACATTGAACCGATTTCTATGTTATGTACTGAACTTTATAAATGATGCATGAAAAATGGTGCATGAATATACTTACAAACAGAAGCGGGAAAACTATTGGTGCAGAATGGAACAGGAAAATATTGAAGTGTAGAACGGAAAAGTATACTGCAGAACAGGACGGACTGGAATTTTTTAGAACGGGAAAATTTTATGCAGAACGGGAGGGAAAATTTCATACTGTTTTAGTGCGCCCAGATAGATAAATTTATAGACCAAATAGGCAGTTATATATCATGACCCATCCGCCCGAACCCAAACCCGTGCCCGGCTCGACCGGACGGCGGCAGCGACGCGCGTGTGAGTTTGAACCAAGCCTTGGCTAGGTCCTCTCCCTTCCACAAAAGTGGGGTGCCCCTTGGGCCCTTCCCATTGAGCAAACATCCCATATATAAAGACTTCATTTTTTCCACTAATGCCCCATGTGGGACTTTTACAATTTACAACATTTCAAGTAGAAGACTTTAGAGTCAATTTTCTCATTCAATTCTTAATGGATTTGAACACATAAATATATTACGTTATACTCCTCGTTGAGGAGAACGCATTTGTGCAAAAACCTGACATTTTTGAAATGGTGGTCCTACAATAAATTAAGCCTCAGTCAAACCCATTTCCAACATAAACAACAAAAAAGAAGGCCGTCAAACATACTCCAAGGAAAGATCATAAATCTAAGCATAGGCTTCTGTTTATTAGTAACGCTAAATAAAGTTTTACTAAATTTAGTTTTTAAATTGAACATACACATTGATGATTTTTCAAACAAATCATATGGTTAGAGGGGAATAAATTTTTTTATTTAATGTTTCAAATTGAAAAAATTGTAGGGAATAAAGTTTTTGATTTACTGTCAAAATTTTAAAACTTTCTTTCAAGTAGAAAGCTAATTACTAAATAAATTTGAGAAACTATAACTAAAGTTTTGAAGACAAATTTGTAATTTTACCTTGGCTTTCACGTATTATTTGTATCTTTCGGATATATTCTAATTTTTTGAGTTATTCAATAATAGTTGTAAATATAGGATATTATTAGTTGAAATAAAAAAATTCAGAAAATTATAATATTTTGTGGAAAAATCTTATAAAATATAATAAGGATTATCAAAAGTCTATCCATGCACCCAAATTTTCCCGATTCAAAATATTTTGTGTGATGACCAGAAGAAAAAGGTTTATATAGTGATGGGATGGAGGACTGAGGCTGATAAGCCAATGTCCGCAGTTATGGTGAACAATTACGCAAATAAAAAGTGGAATGACTTGACTATAATTTCAAGCAAAGTAGGGGATACCAAAACAAATATTTTTCATAAATTGAAATGGACGACAAAGGGTTTTAATAAATAAGGGAAGTAAGAAGAAAGCAAATCTAAATAAAAATGTATTTTGAAGAAGGAAAAATAATTTTAAAACAAAAAAAAAGTAAATGATTTTAAAACCACATAAAATCACCATATCTTGGGAACACTTTAAACGTAAAACTGGAATGACTTGAAACGTAAAAGACAACATAAATATCATAAAACACATTTTTTTGTTAAGATAACGTGTAATACCCGGAAAAAAGCAAAATAAAATAAAATAAAATTAATATTTAAATTTGTATTTTAAATATTTTGTTTGGACTTTGTTTTTAAATTGGGTCAAAGTAATCATTTAATTTATGTGGACTAATAAGTATTAATAAGTGATAGATAAATTAATTTGATAAAATTGGACCTTAAAACTAATTGGGTTTAATTTATATATGAGTAATATTAAATCCTATTAAAATTTGAAAAATTAATAAAATATATTAATACTTAAATGAATAACAAAACTTAAAACCCTATACATTTTACGTTGGTTTATTATTCTGATAAAAGAGAAAAAAGGAGTCGGCGACAAAGAAAAGAAAGAAAGAAAAGAAAACTAGCATCTTTGTAAAGCCCTCAAATCCTAGGTCTGCCTTCAAGACCTGGTCCGGTGCTTCACGGTACTATTCATTCAACATAATCTTAAGACATGAATGTAATTACAATATTATTACAGCATATCACCTATAATCCCAAGTAAGAAGACCTTTACTAAACTATCTCAAATAATATTACAACACTTCATGTACTTTAATACATTTAAATCTTCTTCCTTTATGCATTCCTTTCTCTTGACACCATCTGACTATTCAGGTCTTTCTATTGTAACTGCAAAGATTTTAGAATTTGCAATGGTGAGCATTTTAATTGCTCAGCAAGTATAACAGTTGAATAAACAATCAATAACATAATAAATATCAATATGTTCTTTTGAAAAATTCAACAACAGTAGTTGGGAAGAAGTTTTGAATAAATAGGAACAATCATTTTCTTCCATATAACATTTACTCACATAACACATTATTGCACGGGGTGCAATGCTTACGAATACTTGTCCAAATTATATGATTTGGCATTATTAACTACTCACAATTCAAGAATTATTACAATTCATATCTCAAAAATAAATATATGGATTGGAATAGCTCAACAAATTGAGTTAAGTCGAATCAAATGGCAATAACCCTTTTCCATAGCTTATATCACATAATTCGATGAATTTCATACTGCACACGAAATTCTACAATTTAAACGCATTTTTTGCACATAATAATAAATTCGCACAAGATCATAAAATACTTGCACATAATATAAATTTTGTGTAAGTCAAAAAACTTGAATTCACACAATATGAAAACATTGCATAGATTAGAACATGCATTCAATACATAAATTGAATAGGAGTTCGGAAACTTGCCTAAAGCTATCTTTAATTTATATGCTAAATCTTCCTTCAATTATCCTAAACATTTTAGTTCATAAACACATACCAATTAGTCACATAAAGACGTTAATTATCGACTAACGTTAACTTTATTCCTTTTCTTATTGTTCGCATTTTTTTATGATTTAATCAATGCGCTCAACTTTTATTTTTCATTTTTCGTTACTGGTATAAAGCAGACAGCATGACCCATCTGCTTTGGGGTAAAGCAGACAACTTGACCTGTCTACTTCTACTCAGAACTCCATGTATGACAATCTAGATAGGATAAACTATCGTCTCGGAGTGTCTGCTTTAGTACAAAACTTCCTATCTCTTGAAGCGAAAACAGACAATTTTTCGTTATCGTCGCACGTACTTTACAACGTCATAACTCGGTCATTCGTTATTGGAATAAGTCCGTTCTCACATCATTTTCCTCTTTGTCACTTCCTCTACAAATTCCTTTTGGTGGAATATTTTTTCAAGTTCATTTTTATGTCAAAAAAAGTGGCACAAAAGTCCCTACCCGAAACAATTTTCTTCTTTGGCAGTTTTGACTATCTTCCTTCCAAAAGGCATAACTCCCACCTCCGGACTCAAAATGAGGTTATTCTTACGTCTACGGACTCCTTATTTAACGTACTACATAACCCCTAAAATGGGAAAAAAAATTCAGCAATCCAATCAGAACAGAAATCAATATGAAAGTAAGGGTTCACACTAGTTATTTTTAGCTTTTCACTAGTTTTATGGAAAAAAAATCGCCATGACTTCGTTATACAAGTTTTTGCTTCCGTTTCAATTGGGTAATGTTCGTAACTCCTAGGAGCGTAACATAACACCCCAAAACTTAAATTTCAATTTTGGGACACCAAACAAAAATGGCCCTGAAACAAACCCTTAACAGTCCACTAATTGTTTTTTTTTCATCATTTACGTATAGGTTCGAGTTTTGTTCATTTTGATTCCACTTTGCATGCTTTTACTGGCCCGTTTAACAATTGAACATCATTCTTATGATGCTTCTAAAATAATGAAACCCACAACAACAACAACATCTAACAAATTCAAATAGATGAAAAAGTTAGGGTTCTTATTTTACCTCGTGTTCTTATTCTTCTTCTTGCTTATGATGATCAAAGCTTCTAAGCTTGATTCTTATTCATCAATTCTTTCTCAAGGAACTCTTAAACTCTTGCTCTCACTTTATCTCTTTTTCTCTCTTGCTTTTGGATGAAGAAATGAAGAAATGACCAAGTGTTAGGCTAGATTAATTGAACCATCCACCAACTAACTCAACCATGCATGGCCAATGTTAGATTAACTCATGTGAGGTTAGGGGACCAAATGATGGATTACAGTTTTTTTTGGTTGCAAAAATCTTGTGGGATGGTACATGCATTAAATGTTTGATTTGGATGGAAACTTACTATATTTTGCAAGTGAATCACCAACTTTTACCCCCCATCTCTATTGCCCGGTTCCTCCCCTTTTTCTCTCACTTTTCCAAATTCAATTCACCTCATGTTTAATTTCTAGCTTGTGACACTTGTCCTCCCTTAGCTTATGACTTACCCCTTAGCATTTTTCATTTTCCCTTATCCTAGTGCTAATTTTTCACACATGACACATGATCTCCCTTAGCTTTGGCTCCAAGCTTAGCTACCCATTTGGCTCCAAGCTTACAAGAGTTAGCTCTAAGTCTTCCAGCTATCTAATTCTCTAGCCAAGCCTTTTTAATTTCTTAGCCAAGCCATCTTAATCCTAACCAAGCCTTTAAAACCCTAGGCTTATTTACTTCAACTAAATTTAATCAGTTATTTTATTTTCTAATTTCTTTCTAGTTAACTTACATAATTCATTTAGTTAGAAAAAAGTCCATTTTACCCTTTCATACAATTGATTAGGGTTTAATTCCCGAACTAAGTTGGTCACCCAATTTCTTTTTAGTTAGATTTTCCTAACTCGTTCAACATGCAAAAATAACAAATTTTCTTTCGTTGATTTTATTGGAGATTATGTCTCTCGTCCTCAAATAAACGTTATGTCGCACTTCAAAAATTCAAAATTTAAAAAAAAAACAAAGTTGCGTTTTTAGGTTGAATACTATTTTTACGTTTTTTCAAGAAAAAACTTTTATTAGATATTTCATCTCTCATTCTCAAATAAATGCTATGAAATAAATTGAAATTTCAAAAAAAAAAATGTAAAAACGTTTTCTGCGTTTTACTAATAGTGTTTTAACGTTTTTCTCAGAAAAATTTATTTTCTTCTAATAATCCCAAAACGCATACATAATCACGTAATACGTAAAATAGGTCCTTAATCGACCTAAATCACGTAACACATAATAATATCAATAAAATTTTATTTATTAGATATTCTCATTGAAAATCTGATCTCAAGGTTATTCGAATTCTTGGGTCGTAACATTATTCTCCTTTATAAGGATTTCGTCCTCAAAATTACCAACATAATATTATTCTAATCCTCAGAATTCTTTCACCAACTACGTAGCCTCATCCTGAAAAAAATATATTTCTTTACATTTATAATATTTTTTTCCTTAGTTGAAAAAAAGAGATATTACATTCACCTCTTCTTATAAGAATTTTACCTTCGAAATTACAATATAATCATCTCTACTCATCTTATTCACCAAAACTAGGTTATCAAATAAACCTTTATTTAATCATGTAAGATTACATTCCCACTCTAATGGTTACTCAACTCTTTCCTCCTTTGAGGATCTCTCTTCGATCATCGCATTCTATGATCACTTTCCTCTATGGAATTCATTTCTTCTGAACACCCAATTTCTAGAATATGGTAATATCTTTCAAGAGTCTTCAACAATTGTTCAATAATTTTGAAGCAGTATGAATAACTATGAATTTAAGAGATTCCTAGAAAAATTTTATATTATGCTAAGGGGTCATAAAGACCATGAACTCATCATTAAGTTTAGTGGGTATCCCTACTGCAACCCACAAATAGAAGTTTAACAATCACTAAGACTGTAAAAATTCAATGTTAGGCATGTTTACAATCACAAAGAAATGGTAAACTTCCTTTGTTTGTACTTTAGGGGATCAGCCTATTGTACTCTGACGTTGTGCCACTACAAGGAAAAGGCTTATCTGCGATCAATATCGGTTGCTAATATCCACATGCGACCGATGGCGGTCGCTAAAAGTCGTCGCATAAAATTTGGCCCTTGGTCTTAACATCAACGACGACTATTAGCGACTACCTTATCTGCGACTGATATTAGCGACTGGGGCCGTCGCTAAGCTGAGTTAGCGTGATTCAGGGATGAATGCTGACGTGGGCCACGTGTCAGCGACCGCCAATAACGACCGCCCTGGTCGCTAACAACCTGATCCAATTAGCAGTCGCTAATAGGTATCAGCGACCGTATACGGTCGCTGATATTTAAAATAATAATAAATTTTTTTTGCTGTTTTTTGGATTTCCCAAAAAACTGTACCTATTTTGTACCTGCTTTATAAACACAACAGACATCCATCCATCCATCCACAACACCATATATAAACTTCCAACCACATCAATATAAACATCCATCCATATACCAACACATGTATAAACTAACACAGTATAAACTATATATAAACTTCTAACCACAACAATATAAACATCCATCCATATACCGACACATAAACCAACACAGTATAAACTTTATAAACATTAAAAAACCAATATAAACTGAAAAAATATATACAAATCTAATATTTAAGTAACATACAGTCATCCAAATAATGAATATAAAAGTACAAGACTCATAAATATTTAGAAAATAAGCCTAGGTCGGTCGTCATGCATCATAGTCCAAATTAGTTTCTTGTTGACCTTGTAATTAACAAAAGAATAAAACAAGTTACATATATAGTATATATGTTGATACTTATATTACGACGATATTCAATAAATTAAACACAACATATATATATATATATATATATATATATATATATATATATATAAGTGACTAATTTGATTTTAATAATTAATTACTAAGATTACCTCGTCGCCATCCTCATGATGTGATGTTGCTGCTGCAGCCACTGCAGTAGTTAAGTCATCAGGACTTAGAATTGCCAAATGCCCGCCCAGTATACGAAGAAGATCACGATCTTGAAAGATAGCTCTCACACAGTCAGCAGGAGTATGATGAGCTAGATGGATCGATGAATGTGTAGACTGGGTAGTAGAGCTGCCTGTGCCACTGATGGTTGGGCGCCGTCGTCGTTGTCCTTGGCCTTTGACATAGTTTTTCTTCACAACTGATGCCCTCTCTCACAATTCTTAATCAATCGTCGGACGTGGGGTGCCTTCAGGATAACGCTCATTCAATAAGCTCTTATAAGTATCATGCCAGCAGGTTAACATTAAATAGTTGAAAATAAATATTAAATTCTAAATAATAACGTAAACTTGATAAACAACATCAAAGTTGTCAAAACTTATTACTATTATCTGGATAGCATCAGGCAGACCATCACGGGTGGCCACGTACACATTCAGTCAATGGATAAGCTGACCTTGAGACTGAGACTCCTATACAAAATATACTCCCATATTACTAAGTAAACATGTGATATTCTACAAACCATGGTTCTAAACATATTAAAACAATTCTATCAAATTCACTAGTTTACTATTCATACGTACCCTGGCAGTAATATGCTGCAACTGTGATATACTACTGCCCTTGTAGGTGTCTTTTGCCTTATCGTCTTCAGGTACACCTGATGCTCTGTTAGTGGCGGCAGTCTTGCGTTTCTTGACCTATCTCTCAGCTCACCACTGTGCACACATCTTAGCCCATATGGGCTGCGCGCATCACCAGGGGCTATGCTCGTGTATGTACTCCTCTTCTTAGCCTGGATGTGATCGATGCAGTATGTAGGGATTTTTTTGTTCCTTATTCAAGTTGTCTTTGGTATGGACAACGCACTTCTGCCTAAATAGTGTATGTATCACTGAAGCCTGCGCGTCGCCCCATCTATACCTTTTCTGCAAATAAGACAATAATAATAATATTAAAACAGTGATGTTAACATATAATCCAATACTACTAAATAATATTAGTTTATTAATTATATTATCAGTCAAAATTAAAAAAATATACCTGAAATTCAGCCCAAATTGCATCCTTGTGGGCGATAGGTGTGCTCGCCCACGTAATCACAGCTGTTTGCCAGTTCTGTAAGCACATCTGTGAAATGCACTTGATTATCTTGTTATCTTAAAAATCACTATAATATACAACAATTTACATAAAGATACGTAGATTTATTATTTTATTTAAAGCAATTTACATTAGTATATATGCAACAATGGAAATCTAAAATGCTTATATATAAATGATGTGGACGTACGTGTTGTCCATAGGGGGACGAATCTGTATGAGAATTCGGTCATCCGAATTAGCAGGGACCTTTGGCACATAATTAGGACCCTACCCAAGCCGCGCTTTTTTTGCACTGCTGCAGAAGCTTACTATAAATACAAATCTCAAAATGTTATTATGAGTTATATTTTATTACATGCATATATGAATATAAAATGACAATAATGATAGAAAATTGCATTAAATAGTTAAGTACATAAACATGGCAATGATATAAAGAACATGTAATACTAAACATATATTTTATTTTTTTAATCAAAGTTTGAGTCAGAATCATCTTGTATACGTATTGCAGATTCATAACCATCATATGCTTCAGATTCAGTGTCAGTGTTAGTCAATAACTCTTCCTCCTCAGTATTAATGTTATCTGGCACAAGTATTGACTCAGGATCTAATTCATTAGGTTCATCTCCACCCTCTAACTAGATTACTTCATTGTCGTCCTCCACATTTATTATAGTAGGTCTATAAAGCATCTCCTCTTGGTAGATCTCCTCGTCTACTACTTCTATACGATTGCGCATGGGAGTATGAATTACAACTTGCCAATCTGCAGGCGGTCTATCCCTTTTCCTAATAGGACTAGGAGTGTAGTATACTTGTACTATTTGAGTTGGTAACACAAACGGTTCGTTGGTGTACGCGGACCTATGGAGGTAAATAGCGAAGATTCCATGTCTATCAACGCGTATCCCTTTTTTTGAATTAAACCAACGAAACTTGAACAAATTAATCTGACCGCCATAAGTGCCCTTGTACGAAAACTCTATGATTTCCTCTAACTCCTCATAAAAGGCACGACCAAGCTCATTGTAACAATCTCATTGGACATACACTAGTTTTTGTTGTTCTTTTACTGCGACCATATGCCTTTGTATGAAATTCATAACCAAATATTTTGTAACCATTGCGGCTGACTTGGTCCCTGTCTGGTCCCATAGCTAGGACTTTCACATTCTCCGGAATCATTCCCTCAGTAAAAGCCTACAAAAACTCCATCCTATTAAATGAAGTCATAGTTAATATGGAGTATATATATGCCATGTTTAAGTAACTTAACTTACTTTGTCCTTTAGCCAAAGTGCAAATTTTTAATCACGACTGATTTGAATATCTTTATCAGTTATGCCGGGATGCTTTGCTTTTAACTCGTCATCGCATGATCTATATAATTTTATAAACATTAACATATTGGAATGTATATTATATGTCATTGAGAGTTAAGGGATAAATATGAATTTTACATTTGTACCTCATAAATTCGTCAATCTCATCGCAATTGAGAAAAATATAAGTATGTGCAACATGTAATTCTTACTCAGAGAGGAATATGTGATTCCTTTTTAAATAAGCGAGACTCGATAGACCAAATACAGAAAGCTGACCATTTAGTTCAACATTTCCCTTATCATCATGTCTCGAGACTCGATTGGCCTTTGTTAATATTTTGTATGGAAAATAGTCTAATACAAACGTAGATATCTCATCGAAACTGTATGCCTCACATATTGATCCCTCGACATAAGCTCTATTCTTCACCTTCCTCTTAAGGTTTCCCATCATCCTCTCGAAAGGGTACATCCATCTATATTGAATTGGACCCCCAACATGAGCTTCATAGGGAAGATGGATTTGCAAATGCTCCATGGAGTCAAAAAAACCAGGTGGGAATATTTTTTCAAGCTTACACGTGATCTTTATGATGTTCTTCTCAAGTACAGACATGTCCTTCTCATTTAATATTTTTGAACATAAGGCTCTGAAGAAATGACTAAGATCCATCAAAGCATCCCATATTAGTTTATCAAGTAGATTCTGAAATGATATATGAATGAGTCTTTCCATGAACACATGATAGTCATGACTCTTCATCCCTTGCAATTTTTCACCCGTAACACACCTTGCAATGTTTAATGCATATCCATATGTTAGTTTCAGAGGCATAACCCATGTGCACACATCTTCAAATTGTTTTCTGGACATTGTGTACCTTGCATGCAGTTTGACCATCTTACCATTAGGAGATTCATATAGTTCTAATCCAAGACGCTTACAAATATCTTTCACGTCCAACCGTGCCTTATCATTATCTTTTGTCTTCCCCATAACATTCATCACGTTGTTAAACACATTGTTGAACACATTCTTCTCAATATGTATGACATCTAGATTACGATGAATCAAATTTATAGACCAATAAGGCAGTTCCTAAAAGATGCTTCTCCGAACCCAATTATGAGATTCGCCAAACCCATTGATTAAGTTTGTGGCATCAATCTTACCAAATAGGATGACTGGCAATCTCATCACACGGTCTCGCATCTCCGTTCCTAACAATCGCGGTGTAAGCATATCATTGTATACTTTCCCTTTCCTGAAGTGTTCTCTATTTCTTCGAAACGGGTGATCTACCGACAAGAACCGACAATGACAGTCAAACCAACAAGGCTTTCGACGTTTTGATAGATTAAAGACTTTGTATGCTCCATACAATACGAACAAGCTAACTTTCTGTGTGTACTCCATCCGGATAACATACCATAAGCTGGGAAGTCACTTATAGTCCACATAATCGCTGCCCTAAGGTTGAAATTTATTTTCGTTAAAACATCTCAAGTCTGTACTCTATCCTCCCACAATACCTTCAACTCGTCTATAAGAAGTTTCAAGTAAACATCTAAGTTTGTTCTAGGACTCTTAGGACCAGGAACCACGAGTGAAAGAAATAAGTATGACTGTTTCATACACATCCAAGGAGGCAAGTTGTACGGAGTGACAATCATGGGCCAATGTGAGTACGGAACAGATGAGTGACCAAACGGGTTGAAACCGTCGGTGGACAATCCAAGCCTCACATTTATAGGTTCTAATGCAAACCTAGGATGTGCTAAGTTAAAATCTTTCCAAGCCTGCCCATCTGCGGGATGATTTAGTTCTCCATCTTTAGTTGGAGATTTCGCATGCCAACTCATATGTTCAGCTGTTCTTGAAGACATGTACAATTGTTTTAGTCGATGTGTAATTGGAAAATACCTTAAAATTTTAAACGGTATATTTAATTTTTTTGTAGTCACGCCCTCTTTATTAGGCCTAAAACGATCATGATACCGAAACACGCACCTTTTCATCTGTACATTTTCCATATAAAATAACATGCAATCGTTGGGACATGCATCGATCTTTTGGTACCCAAGACCTAACTTCTTCACCATTTTCTTACAATAGTAATAGTTATCGGGTAATTTTTCACCGTCAGGCAGCATACTCTTAATGGTCTTCAAGAGCGACTCAAAACACTCACGGCTCATGTTGTGATCAGCTTTGATGTTAAGTAATGTAGCCACTACAGACAATGTAGTGTGTTTGGTGCAACCATGCCACAATGGCTCGCTACCCTTGTCTAACAGCTTAAAGAAGGCTTCGGCATCAAAATTCATAGCTTTCTCTCTTCCTTGTTCCCAATCAAAATTCGACCCTGTAATATCATGAACCATTTCATTAATACGATGGGTACTGCTGGCCGGATTGTATACTTCTATGATGCCACAATCTCTTCTCTGCCAATGTGCCCACCAACATTCTTAATTTGTGATTTCTCATGAACCCCAAAACAAGTAAATGATAATTTACCATGTCTCTGTCCATATAATTTACATTCTTAGACTTCAAACAAGGGCATCTTATCTTGTTCTAACCATTAATTCATTCCGAGTGACTATACGCGTACTCCAAAAACACTTGGCAACCAACTCTAAATTCAGTTGTAGCACCTATCTGGGCATTTGACTTTCGTCGTGTCATCCAACTACAGTCTGAATAGAGGTCCATGATACCACGGTACCTATTATAGACAATATGAGCTTATTAATGTATAACATGATCAGGCTCTCTAAGCATACTTATAAGCATATGACATGAGCATACTTGTAAGCATATGATTAACATTTAAGCATACTTGTAATCATATGACTTGAACATACTTGTTAGCTAATTAGTTGAGTAGAACTCCATACTTCAAGCAAACAAATACATAGAGTATTAATGAGGTAGACTGTGTTGAGATACTTTATATAGTGAGGCCATTTGATGCATTTTGGAAGTGGGTTTCATTTGGGGAGTTCTTATTGTTCTCTTCATATGTGTGTGATAATCTCAGCAGCAATTGCAATCCCTCTTCAGTGTTCTAACAAATTTAAATTCGAAATAAACAAAACTTTTCAAATATATTATTAAAAAACTAACAACCAAACAACATAAAGCTTCTGTTCTAGGGGAAAAAATAAGGCCACTTGTTTCTGTATATAAAGGAATAAGACAACATCAAGTTGTACAGAATAGAGATAGCATACATGGAAACAATTACTAGTGTTCTAGGGGGCCGCCTCCTTTATTTCATGGTGATTTCTTCCATAATTAAGGCTTTCTAGGTACGACCACATTTGACTATGCCTTGGGGATTCATATGATTATTTGTTCAGTTCCTAGCTAGTCTGGTCTGCAGGCCATAATATGAAGTTTCTCAAGCTGATAAGTACTTGTGACCTCTGGGCCTTCCATTCTCTTATTCATTGTAAATTTTAGCTATTTCTAGACAGTTCGTTCGTCATACTAAAATTTCATTGAAAAAAGCTTAATTAAATTCCTTCCACGTCCTATTAACATTTTTGAAGCCTGATCAATTTTGTCTCGAGTGTATGAGTGCTGCAATTTCAGAAATTTAACCCTTAATTTCAAAGATGTAATTTTTATTAATTTTTCATTTACTTCCCGCTAGAGGTATCAATCAAGCATGCACTCTGCTACATGTTATATCAGTATTATAAACCATGTTGGTTCATGTTTTTTTTCAAGTGCTCTACCTAATTATGAAGATGCAGCAACCAACATGATCATTTTGGTAAAGTTAGTTTAATATTTTAATGATTTATCAATAATGATGCTATGAAATTAGGGAGCAAAGTTTTGAACTAATTCACAAATAGGACCAATAATAGATCAGGAATCCAATTTAAGGGGGTCTAGTGGTACATGTGCAGCTCAGTTATTTCGTATATATCATTATAACTATAAACTCGCTCACATGCCATTCTTTCATTCCTCAAGAATTTATTCATATATTTATATTTTAATCAGTTTCTAACCATTTCAATGATTAGAAGAACTAATTTATCAAGACTAAGACAACCACAACCTAAACTTGAGCCTCAACAATTAATGCTACAAAAAAACACCATATACAAAGTTGGAAAATAATTGAGAAGATTAATAAATATGAGTGATGTAGAAATGCATACCAATTAACAAAACAAGCTTTAGGGCATCAGTTAGACAAAACAGTTAAATACTTCAACATTCCTTTAAAGAGGAACATAAAATATACAAAGATATGGGCCATTAGAATTCAGTTATGACCATCATCATTTTTTCCCATCACAGTTACTAAATGGAAACTAATAATCCACATGCACTAACATATACAGAACAAATTAAAAAGGGTTACCTGTGCGGCGGGGGTTTGAGCGGTAATGGTAGCAGTGGCGGCGGCGGCGGTGCTGCGTGGCTAAGAAGTTAATAGTGGTCAAATTAGAGTGGCAGATCAAAAGGTCAATCTCAAGAACCACTCTACGAATCACCAAGAACACTCAGAGCTAAAAAGATGAAGATGTAGAGCAGTTCAATTCTACGACTTGAGATGTGTTTAAAGATGTAAAACCCCAACTTTTTGAATAAAGATGAATTTTCTATAAATATTATTTTGAAGTGAAATTGATATAATGTTATAGTTGTGGGTAATATTTATAAATTTTGCATAGTACGCAAGTTGTTATATAATATTCGATTGGTCGAAGAATATTCGTTTTAACAGGAATATTCGTACAACGGCACAATCATTGGTGGACCCCACAACGGAATTATTGTCGGATTGAGAAAACAACAAAAATACTTTATGAAAATAACGGCGGAAGTTTTACCGTTAACTGTTGAAACACCCGGTGTTAAAAGTACAGTAATACGCGTGGTTGCATAGTAGCACACGGTATTGATTATTGATGCTTACGTGAGAAGTTACTCAGTTTTGTTCAATTATTGCTATAGTAATTGTTATGAATTTTGATGTTATTATTCGGACCCCTATCTACTCATTTTTCAAAATAATTGGTAGAAGATTATTCAGTATATATTATATGGGATCCACTTGTGATGTTGACTTGTTGGAAACATGTAGGGCCACTGGAAGAAAATGAATTGAGGGGGGGGGGAGACTTAACGTACAAAAGAGGGAGTATATAGATTATGTATATATATAAATTGATTTAGCATGTGTGGATTACATTAGTATTATTATTATTATTATTATTATATATATATATATATATATATATGTTATCAAGTTGGTAAGAAAAGTGGGGAGGGGATAGAAAATTGAGGCAGTCACGGAGGGAGTTACGTGTTATCATTATTATTAAATATATTTTATAAATAGAATATATTATATTTTATTTAAAAGATTTTGCTTTAAATATGGACCGTCAGATTAAAGTAAATCAATCTGGACCATTCATGAGTTAGTTACTATGCAGTCTATTTTTCTATAAATAGAAGCTTATTCCTTCATTATTTTCTTACGAATTCACTGAAACTCTAGAGAGATAAACTATAGAGAGAAAGAAGAAAGTATTATGCTACTTCACTACATATATATCTAGTACTCTTCTTCTTAAGGTATGGAATATTATTTGTTGTACTCGTAAGGGGTATTATTCTTTTTTAATCATGAAGAGAACTGTTGTTATTCTATTGCTTATTATTCTGTTGGAATAACCTGTATACACGGTATACCCTATACTTGATGATATTCTTCTGTTATTCTGTTGGAACATCCTGTCTGTGTGTTTTACACCGGACCTGGTTCCGTTTTTATTATTATTCTGTTGGAATATCCTGTTTGTGTGTTTTACACCGGACCTGGTTCCATCTTTATTATTATTCTGTTGGAACATCCTGTCTGTGTGTTTTGCACCAGACCTGGTTCCGTCATTATTATTCTTTTGGAATATCCTGTCGGTGCAAATTTTGCCTGACCTGATTTCGTTATTATTATTCTGTTGGAATAACCTGTCTATGCAAAGTACCGCATGCATGGTGATTTCTTTTGTTATTCCATTCTTTATTATACTCAGTTGGTTAAAGTTTTGACTTCTATACTCTATGAAATCAATGGAATATCCTTGATATTTGCTCTTCATCCAGTATATTTTTATGGAAATATTCTTCTGAGCATTCTTGAATTTTACTGCACAAAACAGTATCATGTTGACAATTTGGACATTATTAGTTCCTGAATAAATTAATTCTTGAACTTATTTTATTGAATTCTTATATCATTGTCATCATCCTCATGTTTAAATTTTTTGAAAGTCATCTGTGGCCTGTAGTGCATAGATGGACTTGGTATGATTATGACCAGAGATTATTCGGTGTAATCATGACTGTAATGTTACAAATGATGTGGTAAAAGTCCTCATTAGCCCGTAGTGCAATGATGGACAGTTGGCATGATCATGACCATTAATGAATACACAAATATTCTTGGCCCGTAGTGCATGGATAATTATGGTCGTAATACTAAAGAATATCCTTGGCCGTAGTGCAGGGGTGATTCGATGATGTGGAATATTTATTAAGCTGAGTCTCAGCGATAACAGTGATGAAAAACTTTTTAAATCATAAAAGATAGTATATTTTATTTTTTATTTGACTCTTTTAATGGATTGCTTGTTCCGCTGTAGTTAAACTTGATGTCTATTATATTTTATCAGTTTAACATTGTTGGAGACTAATGATAATTTATTCTGCATTATCTTAGTCATAATATTTTTTACTGGGCTAGTTGAGCTCACCCTTTCTTCCGCGGTTCTCTTCAGGAAATGAGAATATAGTTGGGACGAGTCGAGAAACGGAGTGATGGTCCAGAGGATAGCATTAGTAGTCCTCACTATTCTGTGAAATAGTGTGATAATAATTGTAATGAGTTTTGAGTTTGTATACTCTCTAGTAGACAATATTTGTATTCAAACTCACAGTTTATGTTTTGTCGTATTGTACACGACAGTTGTATTAGTAAGTTATATTTGAATTCTGTACCATGTATCTGGCGACTCAAGATGGGTGATGTATACCTAATTTTGGGGGCGTCACAGTTGGTATCAGAGCTTAGGGATATGATCCCTAGCTATGATGTGAGACTAGAACTAGGAGGGGTGAGACGGGGAATTCCTTCGCTAGTATGACCTACCTAAGTTTATTTGGTATTTAATTGGTCGGTCAAAGTATATGGATAATATGTTATATGTTAATGAACCTTTGTTTTATGGCAGTATCTGAAAATGACATCCGAGAATGTTGAAAATAGCAATGGAGCACAAGAGACCGTTGAGTATCCACATATCAATAATCAGGAGAATGTGCATCTGGAAGGCGACAATCCTCATGCAAACAATAACACTGACCAAATGATGAATGATGGACTGTTCAGAGGCTTTATGCAATTCATGCAACATCAGGCGAGAGCGGCTCCTATCCAAAATGTAGGTGGAAACACTGAAAACTCTCGGACGGTCACTTCTAAACAGTTCAAGGAGCTGGGACCACCGGAGTTTATAGGAGAGCCAAAACCACTTAAGGCGGAAGCATGGATAAAGCAGATCACTAAGATATTTGATGTCTTGGGATGCTCCGAGGAGCAAAAGGTTCCCTTCGCCACCTTCATATTGCGTGAAGAGGCAGATTACTGGTGGAAATCTGTAAAATATGCCCAGCCTGACGCACTCAAGATGTCTTGGGAGAAGCTCCAAGAACTATTCAACGACAAGTACTTTCTCGAAAGTATTTGTCACATGAAAGAGGTAGAGTTCACCAAGTTGGAGCAGAATAACATGACCGTGTAGCAGTACGAAGCCAAATTTATCGAGTTGTCTCGGTTTGCGTCCCACTTGGTGGATAATGAAGAGAGAATGACGCGTATGTTTTTAAGAGGTTTGAAGCCGGAGATACGTCATCATCTTATTTCTCATAAACTGTGTTTGTATTCAGATGATGTAAATATGGCTCAGTTAGTGGAGCGCGATAATGAGTCAACTCAACCAAAAGAGAGCAGTCGGTAAAATGATAATATCAATAAGAGCAGTCATCGAAGCGGTGACAACAAGCGTGGAGGGAATCAACTGGCTAGAAATGGTAACCACTTCGGTGGTAATCAGGGCCAAAACAATAAGAATGAACATTTCAAGAAGAGGAGATTCAACAATGATGGAAAGACGTCAGCACCAGCACCCATTGTTAAGGAAGGAGAACGACCACCTATCATATGCTTCAAATGCGGAGGAGAGGGACACATTAGTCCAAACTGCACGATGCCGTCCAAAGAATGTTATAATTGTGGAAGAGAAGGTCACCTAGCCCAATTTTGTCGTTCATCGAAGACAAGTTCAGCTAGGATGGAGGCACCAAAGGCCGTCCCAAAAAAGTCAAAGCCAGTAGTGCAAGGGAGAGCGTTTGTAGTGACCTCCCAGAAAGCAAGGAACCCGAATGAGATCGTCACCGGTAAGCTTATCATAAACTCTAGCGAAGTCTATACCTTATTTGATACCGGTTCTACCCATTCTTTTATTTCTCCTACTTGCGCTCAACGATTAAATTTGACTCCGAAAAAATTAGACTTTAACTTATCTGTGGAAACTCCGTTGGGAGAAACCTTCATTACATCCATAATTTATAAGTCTTGTTTGGTTCAAGTTGGTACCCACACATTACCTGTCGATCTTATTACATTAAAAATACTTGCATTTGATGTAATTCTAGGGATTGATTGGTTAACTACTCATCATGAAAAAATTGATTATTTTCGTAAGGTTGTTAGCTTTCATAATCGACCTATTATGCGAATTCAAGCAACCAAACCATTAAAATCAATCACTGTCATCTCAAGCCATTAAGCTATTCGTTTATTGAAAAACGGATGTCAAGCTTTCTTAGCTCATGTCACAGATCTAAACAAAAATACGCCAGTTTTGAATAATATTTCTATTGTTAATGAATTTCCTGACGTATTCCCTGAAGAACTTCCTGGCCTACCCCCAGAGCGTGAAATTGAATTTTGTATCGACCTTGAACCTGGTACAAAACCTATTTCCAAAGCCCCATATCGAATGGCTCCTATTGAACTTCAGGAGTTAAAGACCCAACTGCAGGAATTGTTAGACATTGGCTTTATTCGTCCTAGTACTTCTCCTTGGGGTGCTCCTATTCTATTCGTGAAGAAGAAAGATGAGAGTATGCGACTTTGTATTGATTATCGGGAGTTGAATCATGTCACCATCAAAAATAGGTACCCATTGCCACGTATTAATGACCTGTTTGACCAGTTGCAAGGAGCTAAAATCTTTTCAAAGATTGATCTTCGTTCCAGATATCACCAATTGAAGATTAGAACCGATGACATTCCAAAGACGGCTTTCAGAACTCGGTACGGGCATTATGAATTCCTAGTCATGTCCTTTGGATTGACTAATGCTCCGACTGCCTTCATGGATATGATGAACCGAGTATTCAAGGAATATTTGGATCACTTTGTGGTCGTCTTTATTGATGACATCCTTATTTATTCCAAAAGCCGTGAAGATCATGAGCAACACTTGAGGCTGATACTCCGAAAGCTTCGTGAATATAAGCTTTATGCCAAGTTGAAGAAATACGAGTTCTGGCTTGAGGAAGTAGCATTCCTTGGGCACGTGGTATCAAGTCATGGAATATCTATTGACCCAGCAAAGATTGAAGCTATTCAAAGCTAGGAGAAACCTAAATCAGTGACCGAAGTACGTAGCTTTCTCGGCTTAGCTGGTTATTATCGGAGATTCGTAGAAAGGTTTTCTGGAATTGCTACTCCACTAACTCAGCTGACTCAGAAAGATACAAAGTTCGGTTGGAGCGAAGAATGTGAAAAGAGTTTTCAAGAACTCAAGAGGAGACTCATTTCAGCACCTGTTCTGACAATACCATCTGGCTCGGAGGGATTTGTCATCTACAGTGATGCTTTGGGCAAAGGGTTGGGATGTGTTCTCATGCAACATGGGAAAGTCATAGCCTATGCCTCAAGACAACTCAAAGAATATGAGAGAAATTATCTTACTCATGATCTAGAGTTAGCAGCTGTTGTCTTCGCACTTAAAATTTGGAGGCATTACTTGTATGGGAAAAAAGTGGAGATCTTTACGGATCATAAAAGCCTCAAATATTTCTTCACTCAAAAGGAACTCAACATGCGACAATGACGTTAGCTTGAACTGTTGAAAGATTATGATCATACCATCCAATACCATCCTGGAAAAACGAACGTGGTAGCTGACGCATTGAGTAGAAGATCATATGCAAGTACGAGTGCAATATGGTCAACGCAAAGGCCCATTTTGTGTGACTTGCAAAGGATGGAGATAGAGTTAAAGAATCCAGGGACCCATGTGATGATGGCGAATATATGAGTAGAACCGACTTTAATTGATAAAGTTAAAGCTGCTCAAGCTACAGACCTGGAGCTGATGCGTATGAGGAAGAAAGTACAAGAAGGTGCTATGCCAGAAGTAAGAATCGATGAAGAAGAAATACTTCGAGTCAACTCCAGACTTTGTGTTCCTAATGACCCTGATTTAAAGTATAAAATCATGATGGAGGCGCACAACACACCGTTTGCAATCCATCCTGGAAGTACCAAAATGTATCGTGATCTTCGTCATACATTTTGGTGGATCAATATGAAGAGAGAGATAGCGCTGTTTATCTCAAGGTGTCTAACTTGTCAACGAGTCAAAGCGGAGCATCAAGTACCAAAAGGTCCATTGCAACCACTTAAAATTCCAGAATGGAAGTGGGAGCACATTACCATGGATTTCGTTACTGGTCTTCCCAAGGTTTCTCAAGGTATTGATGCAATTTGGGTCATTGTTAATAGATTGACCAAGTCTGCTCATTTCTTACCAATACGAGAAACTTATACACTTGAACGTCTTGCTCGTATGTACATAAACGAGATTGTAAGACTGTATGGTATGCCAGTATCCATAGTTTTTGATCGAGACATAAGATTCACTTCACGATTTTGGGTTAGTTTGCAGAAAGCTATGGGCACAGATTTACGATTTAGCTCGGCATATCATCCTCAGACGGACGGGCAGTCGGAGAGAACTATTCAAACTCTTGAAGATCTATTAAGACTCGGTTTCCTTGATTTCAAGGGAAGTTGGGACAAGTTCTTACCATTGGTGGAGTTTTCCTACAACAACAGTTATCAAGCAAGTATTGGCATGGCTCCATTCGAAGCGTTGTATGGAAGAAAGTGTCGTTCTCCAGTATGCTGGGATGAGGTGGGAGAAGCAACGTTGTTGGGATCGGAGTTGGTACGTATGACTACAGAAAAGATTCAAACGATCCGGCAACGTATAAAAACCTCACAAGATCGGCAAAAGAGTTATGCTGATCTTCATCGAAAGGATGTGGAATTCGATATAGGAGATCATGTGTTGCTACGTGTTGCTCCATGGAAAGGAGTTACAAGATTTGGAAAGAGAGGAAAACTCAATCCTCGATTCATCAACCCATTTTTAATCCTCGATCGAGTAGGAACTGTGGCCTATAGACTCGCTTTACCGCTAAGTATGTCTCGTGTTCATAACGTTTTTCATATATCCATGCTACGTAAATATGTGGAAGACCCGAACCACATTATTGAGTTAGAACCGGACGAAATAGCGAAAGATTTAACGTATGAAGAGGTTCCTGTTCAAATCTTGAATAAGAAGGAACATATTCTACGCACCAAGGTTATACCTCAAGTCACAGTTTTGTGGAGAAACCACGATGTTGAGAAAATAACTTGGGAGTTAGAATATGAAATAAAATCAAGGTATCCTTACCTCTTCGACATACTAGGTACGTACCCTAATTTCGAGGGCGAAATTTCATAAGAAGGGGAGATTGTAAAACCCCAACTTTTTGAATAAAGATGAATTTTCTATAAATATTATTTTGAAGTGAAATTAATATAATGTTATAGTTGTGGGTAATATTTATAAATTTTGCATAGTACGCAAGTTGTTATATAATATTCGATTGGTCGGAGAATATTCGTTTTAACAGGGAATATTCGTACAACGACACAATCATTGGCGGACCCCACAACGGAATTATTGTCGGATTGAGAAAATGACAAAAATACTTTATGAAAATAATGACGAAAGTTTTACCGTTAACTGTTGAGACACCCGGTGTTAAAAGTACAATAATACGCGTGGTTGCATAGTAGCACACGGTATTGATTATTGATGCTTGCGTGAGAAGTTACTCAGTTTTGTTCAATTATTGCTATAGTAATTGTTGTGAATTTTGATGTTATTATTCGGACCCCTATCTACTCATTTTTCAAAATAATTGGTAGAAGAATATTCAGTATATATTATATGGGATCCACTTATGATGTTGACTTGTTGGTGGAGGAAACATGTAGGGCCACTGGAAGAAAATGAATTGAGGGGGGGGGGAGACTTAACGTACAAAAGAGGGAGTATATAGATTATGTATATATATAAATTGATTTAGCATGTGTGGATTACATTATTATTCTATATATATATATATATATATATATATATATATATATATATATATATATATATATATATGTTATCAAGTTGGCAAGAAAAATGGGGAGGGGATAGAAAATTGAGGCAGTCATGGAAGGAGTTACGCGTTATCATTATTATTAAATATATTTTATAAATAGAATATATTATATTTTATTTAAAAGATTTTGCTTTAAATATGGACCGTCAGATTAAAGTAAATCAATCTGGACCGTTCATGAGTTAGTTACTATGTAGTCTATTTTTCTATAAATAGAATCTCATTCCTTCATTATTTTCTTACGAATTCACTGAAACTCTAGAGAGATAAACTGTAACGACCCCAAAATAGGTCCATTCCACCAAACCCATTCTGAGTCGCCAAATACATGGTACAGAAAACAACTACAACTTTATTACAACAATTGTCATGCAAAATACAACAACACATATGCTGTAAGTTTAGATACAAAATATATACCATATGTGACTCGTGTCCCAACCATAATGTGACAAATGTTCCAACCGTGGACATCACCTCACAGTGATACCTACATAAAGGTATAGTCAAAAACTGTTTTAGAAATTAGAATCTTTGAGAAGTGCTCAAGGAAACCTTCGTACATGGGAGGCCATGCTTCCAGGTTATGATAGATATCATATGTCCACAGAATTATCCTTGGTTGACCTAATAGACCCCAAAGAAAAATGAGAAGATTACTATCATATTCTTCCAAATGGCGAGTCTTCTCTTGACATATCATTATCTCCACTGTCTCTAATTGAGAATTATACTCCAAATAAACACCAAGATTATATAGGTAGTGCTCGTAGATATACTCCGTAAGTGGATGTGCACAACCCTGTCTTATGATGACACGAGGTTGGTTGTATGTCGTTTGACATCTTGAATGATAGTGGTAAAACATCCTTCCAACGTTGGGTACACCTTACCCTATTGGATTCACCAAATATAATTATTAAATTAACTTTTTATACTGCTTAGGGAGAACTCCACAGCTAGAGACTATCATTCTATTCTCTTGTTACCCCCGCTCGACCCAGCTACACTCTTATTATCTGAAAGGAATTGTGAAGTAAAAGGGTGAGCACAACTAGCCCAGTAAAGAATATCATAACTAAAGATAAATAAATTATCAATAGCCTTCATCAGTAATAAATCAGAGATTTAGAACATATGGTAGATGATAAAATTTTTCAACCATAGTTACAGCGGAACGAGCAATCCATTAGAAGAGTCAAATAGACTATAAAGTCTATTATCTTCTCCATGTTAAAAGTCCACCAACAATGTTTTATCCCTGTAACATCAATCAACAATTCCTGTCCACAATCACATGTATAACTCATAATCGTAATTATTGTTCTAAATTCCTTTTCTCATCCAGGACAAAGATAATTTTCATCATCTGAAACATCAAAGATCATGGTTATACCAAATCACAGTTCATGTTTATAATCATATTAATAAATTCATCTTTGCACTACGGGCCAAAGATATTCATCAACAGACCATCTTTGCACTACAGGCCAAAGATATTCAACAATAGATCATCTTTGCACAACAAGCCAAAGATATTCATCAACAATTCATCTTTGCACTACAGGCCAAAGATATTCCTCAACAGTTCATATTTGCACTACATGCCAAATATATTCATCAACAGTTCATCTTTGCACTACAAGCCAAAGATATTCCTCAACAGTTCATATTTGCACTACAGGCCAAATATATTCATATCTCAAAGAAATATATAATCATTTCAGAATTTATATAAACAATAATTATAACCATATTAATCAATTCATCTTTACACTTAAGCTAAAGATATTCAATTATAAATTCAATGGTCATGATCATACCAGTTAACAATTCATCTTTGCACTACAGGCCAAAGATATTCCTCAGTCACGATCATACCAATAATTTAACCATCTTTACACTCAAGTTAAAGAGAAATTCAACATCAGGGTTATAAAAATGTTATATATGATAATAAAAACAATATGATCAACAACTGCATTTATTTTCGAGAGCAACAATCATAAATCAACGATAATTTGGTCAGAAAAAGAAACCAATTTTTGTCGTGAATAGTACCCGTAAATAGTAACTCGTGAATAGTAACTCATGAATAGTAATTTATGAATTGTAACTTATGAATAGTACTCCGTATTTGTACATAGTACCGTATACGTAAATAATGTCATATACGTAAATAGTGCCATATACATGAATAGTGCCGTATACGTGAATAGTAACCCCGACTCAAAAAGGTAGAAATTCCACAATAAAATCCATACCAATATTTCAGTATAATGATATTGAAAGAATAACATCATTATGAAGAATATAACATTCCTTAATATCCCTTACTATCCCTTACAATCCCTTACCTCAAAAGAGCAGCACTTCTGACTAGATATCGGATATGACGCTAAAGTAAACTTGCACTGATGAATAGCAACTCACCAAGTATCTAAATACTCACAAAATACACTCGATAATCTAGAGAGGAAAAGATAAAAAACTTATGAATTCTGGTGTGATTTTTAATTCTAACTTAGCCCTCTATTTATAGAAAAATTTTAGCACGCCCAAGCAGACTTAACCTGCAACCTGATAGCTTTACCTGCTACTATTCAAACCTACCACATTTGAATAAAAATCTCAGCACATTTCTTCACCAACCAAGAGTGGGGCCCACCAATTCTAGAATTTTCCACCAAAATGATAAATTTCGAAAATTCAACAATTTCTGAACCAGTCATCTCGTAAAATTTATAATAAATCATACCTTCATTTTAACGGTTCAAAATTTGTGGACATATACTCAACTTATATATGTATAACATATCCAAAAATCACAATGATCCAACGGTCGGATTAAAAATTATAACCCCCGCAATATATCTCAAAAACCATAATTGATTTTTAATACCTCCATTCCGACAAAAATACTGATAAAACACCTCAACATTAACTCCTTCATTTTTAACCACAAAATATATCCAACATTTATATTCACATAAAATAAATATTTTCTTATCATATGAATCAATAATTAATTATTCACAATTAATATTATGGAATCACATTTATGACAACCAGGCCGTTCCTAGGAAAGATGTGACTTTCCAATAAGGATTTCTCCTTACTAGCGCGCAATTAGATGACCAAACCTCTCCTTAGACAGAACTTTCTAGACATTGTCAATAATGTTATCTAATAATATTATTCAAATAATATGAATTATTGATCTGATAATGGGAAATACTGTGCAGCAACAATTATTGAAACAACAATAATATAAAATATCAACGTAGCAATTATTGAATCAATAAAATAAAATATTGAACAGTAATTACTGTAACAATTATTGAGTAGTGCCTTCTTACGTAAGGATCAATAATTTCAAAAATACTGTGTAAAACCGTGTGCTACTGTGCAAACACGCGTATTACTGTATTTTAACCGCCAGGTATTCCAACAGTGTTAACGATAACAACTACGCCGTTATTTATAAAAACTCAATTTTGTCGTTATCTTCATCCGACAGTTATTTTGTTATGGGGCCCACAAATGACTGCGCCGTCATACGGATATTCCCGATAAAAAGAATATTCCACTACCAAACGAATATTCTCCAACAATAATGAATATTTTATAGCCACGTGCGTATTTTGTAAAATTTGCATATTTTACCCATGACTTTAAACTTTTATCAATTTAACCATCTCCCCTCCTTATGAAATTTCATCCCCGAAATTTACGTTCCTGGTGTTTTGAAGAGTTTGAGAATACCTTACTTTCATTTCAGATTTCATCTTCCCTGTCCTCATGATTTCTCCATTGCTCATCTCCTGTATTTCAGATATCATTCTAGAATACAGCTTCAAAACAAAGGTTAATTGAACAAATTAACATATCACATAATATCCCGATATTATGACTGACCAATAAATAAGCTTAGGTAGGACACACTAGCGAAGGATTTACTCATCTCTCCCCTCCTAGTTTTATTCCCCGATCTCGTCAGAGACCATATCCCTAAGCTCTGATACCAAATTGTAACGACCCCAAAAAAGGTCCATTCCACCCAACCCATTCTGAGTCGCCAAATACATGGTACAGAAAATAATTACAACTTTATTACAACAATTGTCGTGCAAAATACAACAACACATAAACTGTAAGTTTAGATACAAAATATATACCATATGTGACTCATGTCCCAACCGTAATGTGACAAATGTCCCAACCGTGGACATCGCCTCACACTGATACCTACATAAAGGTATAGTCAAAATCTGTTTTAGAAATTAGAATGTTTGGGAAGTGTTCAAGGAAACCTTCGTACGTGGGAGGCCATGCTTCTAGGTTATGATAGATATCATATGTCCACAGAATTATCCTTGGTTGACCTAATAGACCCCAAAGAAAAATGAGAAGATTACTATCATATTCTTCCCAATGGGGAGTCTTCTCTTGACATATCATTATCTCCACTGTCTCTAATTGAGAATTATACTCCAAACAAACACCAAAATTATATAGGTAGTGCTCGTAGATATACTCCGTAAGTGGATGTGCACAACCCTGTCTTATGATAACACGAGGTTGGTTGTATGTCGTTAGACATCTTGTATGATAGTGGCAAAACACCCTTCCAACGTTGGGTACACCTTACCCTATTGGATTCACCAAATATAACTATTAAATGAACTTTTTATATTGCTTAGGGAGAACTCCACAGCTAGAGACCATCGTTCTATTCCCTTGTTTACCCCCGCTCGACCCAGCTACACTCTTATTACCTGAAAGGAATTGTGAAGCAAAAGGGTGAGCACAACTAGCCCAATAAAGAATATCATAACTAAAGATAAATAAATTATCAATAGCCTTCATCAGTAATAAATCAGAGATTTAGAACATATGGTAGATGATAAAAATTTTCAACCATAGTTACAGCGGAACGAGCAATCCATTAGAAGAGTCAAATAGACTATAAAGTCTATTATCTTCTCCATGTTAAAAGTCCACCAACAATGTTTTATCCCTGTAACATTAATCAACAATTCATGTCCACAATCACATGTATAACTCATAATCGTAATTGTTGTTCTAAATTCCTTTTCTCATCCAGGACAAAGATAATTTTCATCACCTGAAACATCAAAGATCATGGTTATACCAAATCACAGTTCATGTTTATAATCATATTAATAAATTCATCTTTGCACTACGGGATAAAGATATTCATCAACAGACCATTTTTGCACTACAGGCCAAAGATATTCAACAACAGATCATCTTTGCACAACAAGCCAAAGATATTCATCAACAATTCATCTTTGCACTACAGGCCAAAGATATTCCTCAACAGTTCATATTTGCACTACAGGCCAAATATATTCATCAACAGTTCATCTTTGCACTACAAGCCAAAGATATTCCTTAACAGTTCATATTTGCACTACAGGCCAAATATATTCATATCTCAAAGAAATATATAATCATTTCAGAATTTATATAAACAATAATTATAACCATGTTAATCAATTCATCTTTACACTTAAGCTAAAGATATTCAATTATAAATTCAATGGTCATGATCATACCAGTTAACAATTCATCTTTGCACTACAGGCCAAAGATATTCCTTAGTCACGATCATACCAATAATTTACCCATCTTTACACTCAAGTTAAAGAGAAATTCAACATCAGCGTTATAAAAATGTTATATATGATAATAAAAACAATATGATCAACAACTGCATTTATTTTCAAGAGCAACAATCATAAATCAACGATAATTTGGTCAGAAAAAGACACTAATTTTTGTCGTGAATAGTACCCATGAATATTAACTCGTGAATAGTAACTCGTGAATAGTAATTCATGAATTGTAACTCATGAGTAGTACTCCGTATTCGTACATAGTACCGTATACGTAAATAATATCATATACGTAAATAGTTTCATATACATGAATAGTGCCGTATACGTGAATAGTGCCGTATACGTGAATAGTAATCCCGACTCAAAAAGGTAGAAATTCCACAATAAAATCTATATCAATATTTCAGTATAATGATATTGAAAGAATAACATCATTATGAAGAATATAACATTCCTTAATATCACTTACTATCCCTTACAATCCCTTACCTCAAAAGAGCAGCACTTCTGACTGGATATCGGATATGACGCTAAAGTAAACTTGCACTGATGAATAGCAACTCACCAAGTATCTAAATACTCACAAAATACACTCGATAATCTAGAGAGGAAAAGATAGAAAACTTATGAATTCTGGTGTGATTTTCAATTCTAACTTAGCCCTCTATTTATAGAAAAATTTTAGCACGCCCAAGCAGACTTAACCTGCAACCTGATAGCTTTACCTGCTACTATTCAAGCCTACCACATTTGAATAAAAATCTCAGCACATTTCTTCACCAACCAAGAGTGGGGCCCACCAATTCTAGAATTTTTCACCAAAATGATAAATTTTGAATATTCAACAATTTCTGAACCAGTCATCTCGTTAAATTTATAATAAATCATACGTTAATTTTTAACGGTTCAAAATTTATGGACATATACTCAACTTATATATGTATAACATATCCAAAAATCACAATGATCCAACGGACGGATTAAAAATTATAACCCCCGCAATATATCTCAAAAACCCTGATTGATTTTTAATACCTCCATTCCGACAAAAATACTGATAAAACACCTCAACATTAACTCCTTCATTTTTAACCACAAAATATATCCAACATTTATATTCACATAAAATAAATATTTCCTTATCATATGAATCAATAATTAATTATTCACAATTAATATTATAGAATCACATTTATGACAACTAGGCCGTTTCCAGGATAGAGGGGGCTTTTCGATAAGGATTTCTCCTTACTGGCGCGCAATTAGATGACCAAACCTCTCCTTAGACAGAACTTTCTAGACATTACCAATAATGTTATCTAATAATATTATTCAAATAATATGAATTATTGATCTGATAATGGGAAATACTGTGCAGCAACAATTATTGAAACAATAATAATATAAAATATCAACGCAGCAATTATTGAATCAATAAAATAAAATATTGAACAGTAATTACTGTAACAATTATTGAGTAGTGCCTTCTTACGTAAGGATTAATAATTTCAAAAATATTGTGTAAAACCGTGTGCTACTGTGCAAACACGCGTATTACTGTATTTTAACCACCGGGTATTCTAACAGTGTTAACGGTAACAACTACGCCGTTATTTATGAAAACTCAATTTTGTCGTTATCTTCATCCGACAGTTATTCTGTTATGGGGCCCACAAATGACTGTGCCGTCGTACGGATATTCCCGACAAAAAGAATATTCTACGACCAAATGAATATTTCCCGACAACAATGAATATGTTATAGCCACTTGTGTATTTTGTAAAATTTGCATATTTTACCCATAACTTTAAATTTTTATCAATTTAACCATTTATCGAATAATAATTATAAGAAAAATTGAATAATTTTATTTCATAAAATTCGGGGTCTTACATAAACTATAGAGAGAAAGAAGAAAGTATTCTGCTACTTCACTATATATATATCCAGTACTCTTCTTCTTAAGGTAGGGAATATTATTTGTTGTACTCGTAAGGGGTGTTATTCTTTCTTAATCATGAAGAGAACTGTTATTATTCCATTGCTTATTATTCTGTTAGAATAACCTGTATACACGGTCTACCCTATACTTGGTGATATTCTTCTATTATTCTGTTGGAACATCCTGTCTGTGTGTTTTACACCGGACCTGGTTCTGTTTTTATTATTATTCTGTTGGAACATCCTGTCGGTGTGTTTTGCACTAGACCTGGTTCCGTCTTTATTATTCTGTTGGAATATCCTGTCGGTGCAAATTTTTCCTGACCTAGTTTCGTTATTATTATTCTGTTGGAATAACCTGTCTATGCAAAGTACCACGTGCATGGTGATTTCTTTTGTTATTCCATTCTTTATTATACTCAGTTGGTTAAAGTTTTGACTTCTACACTCCATGAAATCAATGGAATATCATTGATATTTGCGCTTCATCCAGTATATTTTTATGAAAATATTCTTCTGAGCATTCTTGAATTTTACTGCACAAAGCAGTATCATGTTGACAATTTGGACGTTATTAGTTCCTGAATAAATTAATTCTTGAACTTGTTTTATTGAATTCTTATATCATTGTCATCATCCTCATGTTTAAATTTTTTGAAAGTCATCTGTGGCCTGTAGTGCATAGATGGACTTGGTATGATTATGACCAGGGATTATTCGGTGTAATCATGACCGTAATATTACAAATGATGTGGTAAAAGTCCTCATTGGCCCGTAGTGCATTGATGGACAGTTGTTGGCATGATCATGACCATTAATGAATACACAAATATTCTTAGCCCGTAGTGCATGGATAATTGTGGTCGTGATACTAAAGAATATCCTTGGCCGTAGTGCAGGGGTGATTCGATGATGTGGAATATTTATTAAGCTGAGTCTTAGCGATAACAGTGATAAAAAACCTTTTAAATCATAAAAGATAGTAGATTTTATTTTCTACTTGACTCTTTTAATGGATTGCTTGTTCCGCTGCAGTTAAACTTGATGTCTATTATATTTTATCAGTTTAACATTGTTGGAGACTAATGATAATTTATTCTGCATTATCTTAGTCATAATATTTCTTACTGGGCTAGTTGAGCTCATCCTTTCTTCCACTGTTCTCTTCAGGAAATGAGATTATAGCTGGGACGAGTCGGGGAACGGAGTGATGGTCCAGAGGATAGCATTAGTAGTCCTCACTATTCTATGAAATAGTGTGATAATAATTGTAATGAGTTTTGAGTTTGTATACTCTCTAGTAGATAGTATTTGTATTCAAACTCACAGTTTATGTTTTGTCGTATTGTACACGACAGTTGTATTAGTAAGTTGTATTTGAATTCTGTACCATGTATCTGGCGACTCAAGATGGGTGATGTATACCTAATTTTGGGGGCGTCACAAAAGATGCTAAGTATTTTTAAGATGTCAAGCCGTATTGCAAAGCTTAACAACACATCAAGGACGATCTTGAGGAGCTGCTGAGTACTAGAAGGAGTCAAGCATCAATGTCAATGTGATGCAGCCAAAATAGGTCCACACAACCCATTGTGAGTCTCCAAATACATGGTACAGAATTCAAATACAAACGTCAATTATGCAAATATTAATTATCGTGTAAAATACGATAAAACATGAGCTGTGAGTTTCAATACAAATATTATCTCGTAGACAATATTCAAACTCAAATACAATCCTCATTATAATTATAGTTACACTATTTTACAAAATAGTGAGGACGACTATAATAAACATATTAGACCATCACTCCACTTCCCAACTAGTCCCAGCTATATTCTCGCCTCTTGAGAAGAACAACAGAATCAAAAGAAAAAGGGTGAGCTCAACTAGCCCAGTAAAGAATATTATGACTAAGATAATGTATAATGTATAACAAATTATCCTTAGTCCTCAACAGGGAAAAATCTGATAGAATACAATAGATAACAAGTTTTAGATCAACAATTACAACGGAAACAACAATCTATTAGAAGAGTCAAGTAAAGCATGATGTCTACTATCTTCTATGATTTAAAAGTTCATCATTAATATTTTATCCCTTTAACGCCAATCAATAATTATTTTCAATGAATGAATTATCTATGCATTACGGGCCAAAGATAATCGTTTGTATTACCAGTGGTCATGATCATGCCAAACATCTATCCATCTATGCACTACGGGCCAAAAAGGACTTTCACCACAGACCTTATCTTTAATATTAAATGTTATGATTATACCAAAACATAATTCCTAGTTATAATCATACCAATCAACAGTCCATCTTTCCATTACGGGCCAAAGATGACTTTCAACACAATATAAGCATGAGGATGATGACAATGATATAAAGATTCAATTAAGTGAGATTAAAGATAAATATTAGATATTTATAATTCAATTTATCCAGAGTTCAAAAATTTCCAAATTGTCAACATGATAACTATTTGTGAAGTAAAATTCAAGAATGATATTCATGTATCAAAAATAATTTGGACAGAAAAGAAAATTAAATTTTGTTGTGAACAGTAATCATGAATAGTACCGTATGAATAGTACCGTCTGAATAGTATCCATAAATAGTACCCCAACATGAAAAGATTAAAATTTAATAAGAATGTTCAGACCAATATTCCAGTGAAATGATATTAGATAAAGCGCAAAACTTAAGGAATTTCTAATTATTTCAGGAATTATATAAGTGATACTTACCATAGTAAGTTTAAATTTAGGAATATGAAATGAAATAATATCACTTACATAATATGGAGTATGAAAGAAAATGATATTTTTTCACGAGTATTGAAATAAAATAATATCATTTACCTTAATAGAAACTAGATTTGACTGGAATATTGGATATTATCCTGAGAAAATCTTGCACTAAAAGCTACACTTAAAGTATTCTTATACTCAAAAGAAATACTCACAATATTAAAGAATAAGAAATTCTTATATTGATGGTGTGTTTAGGAAGGAGGTTAGCTCTCCTTTTATAGTGCAACGGAGGGAGACAAATTAAGCAGGTTGCCTAATTTCCTGCCTAACTCCCTTTCTTTCTTCTCTGCCTAATTCCTCATTTTCCAAGGTTGAGGGCCCACTCTTTAGAAAAAACAACTTTGCAGGCATTCCATCAACCACCACTTTGGAAAAAGAATACGCAGAAGAGAATTCAAAATTTGCACGGAAGGTTATGAATTCAAAATCAAAATGATAACCTTCATTCCACTTTTATTGACATGTTGCAAATTATATATTATAATAATAATATTACTTAAACAATTATAATATATTATAATAATATATTTGAATGAGTATTTTATCAGAGAAGATAATTACCAAACTTTCAACAAATATTTCATGCTAAATTCTTTCATTTATATCAAAATTGAACCAATATCCACCACATAATAATTATTCACAATTAATATTATAAGCTCACAATATTAACGACCAAATCATTCCTAAGAAAGAGGGGGCTTTCCAATAAGGATTTATCCTTATTGGTGCGCAATTATATAACCTAACCCCTTTCCTCGCAATTATATAACCTAACCTTTTTCCTCGACATAATTTTTCTAGACATTACCAATAATGCTAACTAATAATATGAATAATTACGTCATGTCAATTATTAATTTAATAATATAAAATATTATGCAGATGATACTGTGATAATAATTGAATCAATAATATGAGATACTATGCAACAATTATTGTGTACAATCTTGTGTATTATTGTACTTTTATCATCGGGTATTTCAACAGTTAACGTTAAAAGTTTTACCGTTATTTTTTATAAGGTTATTTCTGTCGCTTTCTATATTCGACAGTTATTCCGTTATGTGGTCCACCAATGATTGCGCCGTCGTACGAATATTCCCCGATAAAAAGAATATTCCCCGACCAACGAATATTTTATGACCACTTGCTTACTTTGTAAAATTTGCACATATCACCCATAACTATAGCATTATATGTAGCGACCCCAAAATTCATACAATTCAACTCTCAACCTCGGTCGTTAACAATACACCTTTATTCTAACTTTATATCATTATTTGATGATACAATTACTAAAAATGTGGAATATTTTAAACTTTATCTCTTCTTCTTTTATTTTCCTTGAATCACAACCTTTATCATCTACATGTCTTTGAATATTATATAATCCATGATTCACTTTATCAGAGTTAATATATATATACTTACATCTCAAATCGATATCCTTTATACATCGGATAGCTCAAACTTTAACTTTATAACTCAACATAAAATATACATCATAAAATATTGAGTACATCTCATGAGCCTTAATTATGGTTTAAAGAAATAACAACTTTAGCTAAAATATTAATCTTCATGTATTATTTTTGATCCACGTCATTCAAGTAGCACATAGTGTTACCTTGAATCCTTAACCTGCAAAAATAGTTATTTGCAAGGTTGAGCTCGACAGACCAACAAGTCTAATCGTTTTCATGCAACGCGTAACACATAAATAACATGTTCATCTTATAAATCATAAACATCTGTCTAAACACATACATCACATATTAAATAAAGATTGAGTTCCATAACTCAATCAGCATTCTTTCCTCAAACAATGTAGTCATAAATTGACTTTAACAATTTATACTTACAACATATTTAATACATCATTCTCTTTGCAATAACGATTTAAAACAGTTAATCATCAAGTTCACATAGTAAATAGGAACTGAAAGACTTGACTTGATCGTTGTTTACTAATAACAGTTTAACATCTTACAGCCATCTACATTTCATGTGCCCTACACAATTATATAATCATGCACATCAACTATTAGTCACATAGCAAAGCATAGTAGTTGTAATGTAAACTTTACTCTATATCCCATAACCCTTCTTATTAATTAATACATAATGTTCAATTTAATTGTGTTAACTTTTGACTTATATCTCACTATATTACTTCTTAGGTCATACTCGAAGTTTATTCTATTAGTTCCTAGAGGCACAATAGTTATCTAGAAGGAGGGTTGAATAGATATTTTAAAATTCTTTTCGAAATTCTTTTTCAGATATTGTTAATCAATTTCAGCGGAATATGCGATTTGTTTGTTCCCTTTAAGATAAACAGATTTAATAGTTGACAGGCAGTTATATCAAGTATATCAGTTAAAGAAAGAATATAAAAGATATAGAGAAGTTAAGTGGTTCAGAGCATTCAAAGCTCCTAGTTCACTCTTCTACTCCTTTAGTAGGAAATCCACTAAGGATGTTTTTATAATCTTCGAATCACTTAGATTCCATCAAGACAAACAGTCTTGGAACTTCTCAGTTCACTTAAAACTCTTCAAGACCAGCAGACTTGATACTTCTTAGTTCACGTATAACTCTTCAAGTCCAACTGACTTGGAACTTCTTACTTCACTTAAAGATAGTTGATTTCTTGAATGGTGCTACTCAATTTCCGTTAAACTTGTGTTCGGAAGAACTATGTAGCTGAGCAAGCTTTTTTTACAAATCGTAGAGTTGAGCGTTGAGTGTTCTTCATCATTTCGTTGTATACTTGCTTGATTTTTGCATCTGCTTCTGTTTTGTATATATGGTGCCTTTGAAATGTATTCATTTGAAGGCATCCGTTGAAGTATTAATTGTATTTGACATTTCTAAGCACTGATGGTGACTTTATGCACATCTTCTGCTTAGCCATCTGGCCCCACTGACACAGCAGACTGTTATCTAACCTAACACCTGAAAAGGTGTTTTCAGCTGACCCATAGTACTTTCTTTATCTTCTTCAATACGTTTTTTTATACTATACTAAGGAAGAGTGTTGGGTCATTGGGACTCCCGAGGATTTTAACCTTTATAATCCATTTCACATTTGTTGTGATTTATTCTTAAACAAATGGACAAGGCTTGATGCTTCTAATATAAACAAATAATGCTCTACGATCATGATCGTGGTGTCCTGCCACATTGGTGCTTGATCTGGTACTGATAGAATAGAAGAGAACACTACGATTTCTCTTAAGCATTGGTAGACTACGATCTTTGTTTGCTTGATTTTCAAACTCTACGGTTCTGAGAGCACATTATGATTTCTGAGTTGGCTCGACAGGCGTTTGGACCACTCTACCATTCCGGGAGAGGCCCTCAAAAGCAGACACACTGTAATTTTTGATACTCTACGATTCTGCCTTGGCTTCTGTAATCTTTTGATCAGATTGATAGACTACGATTTTGTTGAAGCCTATCTATTACATCTCAAAACATAGATCAACCTAACAGCTTTGATCTTTTCTACTATACATTCATTTACAGAATGATAAACATTAAAGCTCAGATCAACCTAACAAGTTTGATCTACCACTAAGTCCTTGTACGTGTATTCCTAGAAGGACTTTACATATAAGCATGAATATTTACTTTCAATATCAAATTTAAATATGTAATTTCCCAACAATCTCCCCCTATTTGATGTTGACATAACCAAGGAGATTTGTATCATGATCATCAATTTCTAGATGCAGTTGCTAGAAAGTAAATATAATTTAGTGTTTCAATGAGCAGCCAAAATCTCTAGAGAATAAGCATGAATTTGTTGATGTTTGTAAAGACAGATATTACAATAAAGCTTAGTTACATCAATAATAAATGAGTTTCAACTTATCTCTATTTCTTCTGCCTTTTACTCCTTAGAGGATTGGCATGCTCTGCATCTCTCCTTCTCCTGCTGGCTTCATCTTTCCAGGCAATATCTTCCAGCTCGCTTTGACTCAGTCTTTTTCCATGATCATATCTATTCATAAAGGTAGGGTCTCCAATTGGCATATGTAGGCCAGTAGTGTTTACCCCTTGTGAGCTGGGAGATGGCCCTTTACTCCTTAGCGATTGCGCCATGATGATTTGCTGCTGATCAGGTCATGGAGTCTGATAACAAGGTTGTCTTGAGGCAGGGCTCCTTGAAGATTGAGCAATAAATTTTCCTCTACCTCTTTCTTTCTCTCCTTCCCCTTTATTCTCCCCCTTTATGTCAATATCAAGGGTTCGAATGTCTTCAGACAGTCGATTCATGCCTTGGACGAGCTCGTGGAGCTGATTCCTGGATTGAGCAATATCTTCACAGTTTTCTTAGACCAGAGAATCAGTTCGAGATGTGTTATTTTGTATAATGGCCATGACAGTTTCTGTTTGTTGCATTTGGCCCATGGAAAATGATTGGAATTCTTTCATTGAGGTTCACAGACTTAAGATACTTTCCATCATAAGTTTATTTTGAGATTCTTGAGTCTTCTGCAGAAGGAGAACTGCTTCCTTATGCTTCTTGGCAGCCTGAAAGTGAATTTGATCCCTTTCATTGATACTTTGGATCATTTCCTTGATGATCTCCCTAAGTTTCTTTGTAAGCTCAGTACTCAGATTGCTGGGGAGGGTGTTGGCAGCATCGATCAAATGAGTCAGTCTCATATGAACTAGGTCTGAGTGAACTTCAAGATCTTCTTGAATATCCTTGGTCACCTTCTGAGATGCATTAGGCAACTCTGTTTTGGTAGGAAGATAGGAGAGAAACTCAAGGAGTTGCTGAGTGTTTAGAGGAGAGGCTCTTGTATTTTGATTTTACAAATTGTAGAGAACAAGATCAAGATCAAAATAATTATTGGTTGATGAGGAAGGAATATCGGAAGGAGGAGTAGGTGTGTGAGGTTGAGTTTTAGGAGGAGGTGATGTTGTTGCTTGCTGAGTGGGTGACTCTACGATTGGAGAAGGATCAATATTCGTAGAGTGAGAGATGATAGGAGACTGGATCAATACAAAATTAGGCATATTTGGTTCATCAGTTACAGAATGTTGGAATTCTGTAACTGGAAATTGATTTAGTGGATGAAGTATCACTTCCAACCATATTGGCAATTCGTAGAATTAGTTGAAGGTTGATGGAGGACCGTGACTAACCTTGAAAGAAATGGGAATAGATTGTACCTTACGTCCATTTTTTGAAGAGGGACAATTAGTTATCAACTTTTGAGCAAAAGTGAGGTTGCCTAGGAATCCATGAGCTAGCATTGAGCTTGTTGGATAAGCTTTGAAGGTCTAGAACATGTGATCCCAGGAGTTGAGAATTTGGGCTCTGTGAAAGGGCATCATAGGTAAATAGAAGAATAATTGATTGTAGTTGGCTCTCCTATATCCATCCCAGCCCACTGCGATAATTTCAACTTCATCATCCTCTTCTTCTTCCCTGTCTTCATTTAAAATTACCACCACATCAATCATCTCCACTTCTCTTCTTTGTTCTTCAGCTCTCTCCACTTCTATAGCTTCAATCCTATCCATTTCTACATTTTTTGAAACTAAGATCTCTTGAGGAACTGAGGGAGGTACATGATAATCTCTTTACAGCTACTTCTCAGCTGTAACCTTCTCTGACACAGGGACTTCGCGAGGCTCCCCCTCAATTTGATCCTCTACCTGTTCCAGTTCTTCAGGAAGATCCCCCTCAACCCGAGCTGTATTCTCCTTAATAGCTTCAGGTAGCTCTTTTTCAGCAGCTATTCTTCTGTCTTCCTCCTTTAAGACTCCTTCATTGAATAGAATGTATTTCTTGACAAGCTTTCTCTTTGTTCTTCTAGGCTGAGCCATAGCCTCAACACTCTCTTCAGCTTCAGCTCTGAAAGTTTGATCAGGCTGAGAAACTGTTGCAACATCCACTTCTGGAGTGATGTCAAGTCTGGACTCTACGATCTGTAGTGACTCTACGATCGAAGAGAACGAAGACTTCTTTGATTTATGGCTGTATTTTCCTTTCTTAAGCAGTTGAGAAATGGTGGCTCTATCTTCTTCTTCTTCTTCAGAATGCTGCTCTTTCCTCTTCATTTCCTTCAGAGTCTCAGTGCCTAAGCTCTCTTGGGGTGCTTCAGTAGTTGATTGAGGCACTTCTGTCGTTTAAGCCTTCATTTTCCTCTTACCCTTGCTTTTTCTGATCAAAGCGATCGGTTCCTCTCTATTAATTTCTTCTTCTTCATCAGTTTCTTTCACAACTACCATGTTTCTGGGCAGCCCAGATTCCTTTGCTTCATCAGTCCTTCCACTGGATTCAGACATCATTCTGACATTTTCTGCAGATTTTTTTTTCCAATTTTAAAACAGCTGTTGGGTCATCTTTCTGTTGGGATTGATAGATTCTCCTTCATTGTCCCCAATTTTGTCACCCAGCACTGATTGCAGGATTATGCTTATAAACTGCCCATAGAGCATCTTTCTAGAGCTCTTTGATTTCTTTGAACTGAGTATCCACTTCCCAATTCAATCGATGAGTAGGGCCCCATAGTTAAGTTGAATCCTAAATCAGATTGCTATCATGAGCTTTAGTTACACTTCATTCATGGAGTCATGCCCAGAGCTTTTACAGCATATGCATTTCCCAACAATGTCAGCCAAAAACTCATACTTATGGGGAAACTCTTTCTTCTTGAATCCCTTGACGTCCTGAAACTTTGTGTGGCACATCTTTTTCAGACCTTCATGAAAGTCGATGACCTCCATAGATACAAGTCCCCTTGATTTGAAACCTAGGGCTAGGTTTATGTCTTCAACTTTAAGTTTAATTTGTTCCCCCTTGACCCTTGTAGTGATAACATCATTCTCAAAAGCTTCATTGCTATAAAATTCTTTCACCAACTTTGGGTAAATCCATGTGCTGGTGCTCAGAGCTTCTTTAAGACCAGCTTTCTTTAAAAGAGATAGGATTTTATGAAATTGAGGGTCAACTGTCTTGAACTCGTCGAAGCAGAGTTGGTAACCGAAGATAACATTTGAAGCCGCCATTGATTTTCTTGAACTGAGGTTGGTTGAGCATTTCTGAAAGCTAGGGTTTCTTCTGGTAAAGAGAGAAAGGAATGAGCTTTTTGAACTATTGAGGTGAATTTTCAAAAAGACCTTTTCAAACTGTACTTGTTACTTCCCTCCTCACGATCTGCATAGTGGGTCATGTGTCAAGTCCTGCTGGGCTCCACGATTTTAAATAATGTGGAAAATAATGATCTGCCCTTAGCTCCCCCTGAGCTAGTGTATTCTTTGGGAGGACTACGATGTTGAGTTCACTGCTAAATCTACTCTACAATCATTGTCTGTTCTGGTCCTTGTGATGAACTTTAACTTAGCATTCCTTCTGGGTTAAGGTAGCTCAGGAAGGATCAGGCTTGTCCTTAAGGCACTTATAAGAGAGATTGCTTGGATTTGTTAGGAATGTTGTCATCACAGGATGCTTCTTTGCCATGTTGAGGCAGCTCTACGATCGTAGTTCTTCTTTAGTCACCTCTATGATTTCAAACATAGCCTTTATATCTGCATGGTTAGCATAAACTAGAGCATAGAATTTATGGTTGTAGATTTAGCATGCCTAACTCACTTATCAATTTATTAAATTTGGATTTATCTAGAGGCTTTATAAAGACATCAGCAAGTTAATTTTCAGTAGGGTTTTATTGTAAAGATATAGTTCCATTTTGAACATGATCCCTAAAAAAATGATATCTTATTTTTATATGCTTACTCCTAGAATGCATGACAGGATTATGTGTTATTGCTATGGCACTTGTGTTATCACAATGAACAGTTATAGATTTGAAATCAAACCCATAGTCTGCTAGCTGATTTTTCATCCATAAGATTTGAGCACTGCAGCTGCCAGCAGCAATGTATTCAGCTTCTGCTTTTGAGGTGGATACTGAGTTTTGCTTCTTCCTAAACCAGGACACAAGTCTATTTCCTAGCAACTGATAGGTGCCACTGGTACTTTTTCTATCGATCTTGTAGCCTACAAAATCAGCATCTATATATCCTGTCAGTTCAAAGGAGGACTCCTTGGGATACCAAAGTCCCAAGTGAGGTGTGCCTTTGAGATACCTAAAAATTCTTTTTACAGCAGTTAATTGTGATTCCTTAGGATTATCTTGGAATCTAGCACATATGAATGTTGCAAATATTATGTCTGGTCTACTGGCAGTTAGATATAGAAGAGAGCCTATTATACCTCTGTATTGAGTTATGTCAATACTTTTACCTTTCTCATCTTTGTCAAGCTTGGTTGCTAGAGAAATTGGTGTTTTCATGAGAGAGGCTGATTCCATGTCATACTTTTTAAGTAAGTCTTTAACGTACTTGGCTTGGTATATGAAGATACCTTTATCAGTCTGTTTTACTTGTAATCCAAGTAAAAAATTTAGCTCACCCATCGGACTCATTTCAAACTTGCTCTGCATAAGCTTGGCAAATCTCTTACACATTTTTTTATCAGTAGAGCCAAAGATAATGTCATCAACATATATTTGAACTAATTGAATTTTGTCTTTGTGCTTTCTAAAAAATAATTTGGTATCTATTCTACCTCTAGTGAAACTATTTTCAATAAGAAAGTTAGTTAGTGTTTCATACCATGCTCTAGGTGCTTGTTCAAGTCCATATAAGGCTTTGTCTAATCTATAGACATAATTAGAGAGAGTTGGATTGATGAAACCTGGAGGTTGCTCCACATATACTTCTTCTTGAAGTTCACCATTCAGAAATGCACTTTTGACATCCATTTGAAAGACTTTGAATTTCATGTGGGCAGCAAAGGCAAGGAATATCCTGATGGCTTCTAATCTGGCAATAGGTGCGAAGGTCTCGTCGTAGTCAATGCCTTCTTCTTGAGATTAACTTTTGGCTACTAGTCTTTGCTTATTCCTTATTATTACTCCATCTTCATCCATCTTGTTTCTGAAGACCCACTTGGTGCCAATGACTGGGTGGCTTCTTGGTCTTGGGACTAATCTCCATACTCTGCTTCTTTTAAACTGATTTAGTTCTTCTTGCATGGCTTCTATCCAACTTGAGTCTTCCATAACATCTTTTATCTTATTGGGTTCCATTTGTGACAGAAAGCTTAGATAGAAACACTCATTCTGGGTGGCAGATCTTGTCTTGACTCTTGCATTTGGATCTCCAATGATTAGGTCTTGAGTGTGATCTCTTTCCCATCTGTTTCCTGTTGGAACATCTGACCTGATGCCTTCTTGTCTGAATTCTTCAAGATCAACCTCTGCTTCTTGATGTGAAGGTTCATTGTCTGGCATAGTTCTCTCTACGATCTCCTCTCCTGGCTTGATGATTTCATTTTTTGGGACTATGATCGTGGTGTTGACCTTGACTGCCTCGTTCATAGTGTCTAAATTGTTGTTCGTAGTGTCTTGAGACACAGATTTGTCCAAGTTTGTTTCTTCAAAGATGATGTGAATTGAGACTTCAACACTTAGCGCCTTCTTGTTGAACACTCTATAAGTCTTACTGTTTGTGGCATATCCAAGAAAGATTCTTTCATCTGACTTGGGTTGAAACTTAGTTAGATACTATTTTCCATTGTTGAGAATATAGCATGCACAACCGAATACATGAAAGTAGCTGACACTTGGCTTTCTTCCTCTCCACAGTTCATAAGGAGTCTTCTTTAACGTAGAGTGCACAAGAGATCTGTTCTGAGTGTAGCATGAAGTGTTGACAACTTCTGCCCAGAAGTATTCAGGCAGATGGGCTACTGCTAGTAAAGTTCTTCCAGCCTCAATCAGCATTCTGTTCTTTCTCTCAGCTACTCCATTTTGCTGAGGAGTTCATGGAGCTGAGAAGTTTTGACTGATTCCATTGTTTGTGCAGAACTGGTCCATCTCAGAGAAGTCAAATTCTCTACCATGATCACTCCTTATAGCCTTGATTTTCTCCCCTTTCTCGTTCATCACCAGCCTGAACATCTTGATAAGTTGGGAGCTTATTTCATCTTTTGAGTTTAGAAAGAACACACATGTAAATCTGGTATAGTCTCCCACTACGACCAATGAGTATCTCTTCCCTCCAAGGCTTGTTGTTGAAATTGGCCCAAATAGATCCATATGGAGTAACTGCAGAGGCTTGTCAATTTAGTTGATAGTTTTGCTCTTGAATGAGCTTCTAGTCTGTTTTCTAAGTTGACAGGTATTTCATGGCCTTTCTTTGACAAAGCTGAGCTTGGGTAAGCCTGCTACTAGATCCTTGGAGGCTAGTTTTGACATGCTTTTAAAGTTGAGATGAGACAGCCTTCTATGCCATAACCAGCTCATTTCTTCAGAAGCTTTAGCCAGAAAGCATATTGTCTCGTCAAAACTCAGTTGACCAAGATTAATAGTGTAGACGTTCTCTTCTCTTGTTTCGGTCAGCTTTATAGAGGATGTCTTTAGATCTCTGATTTGACATTGATTATTGAGGAAGGTAACTTGATGACCCTTGTTGTAGAGTTGGCTTATGCTCAGTAGATTGTGTTTTAATCCTTCCACATAGGCTACTTTACTGAAGGACACTGCACCATTCCCAGCTGAGTCATATCCTCTTGTCTTGCCAGAGCCATTGTCTCCAAAGATGACTGTTGGACCATCCTTCTCTATGAAGTTAGACAGGAGGTCTTTGTTCCCGGTCATGTGCCTTGAGCATCCACTGTCCAGATACCAAGTTGTGATCGTGGAGCTTTGTTCCTGTGGTAAGATTAAACTCTCATTTTGGTACCCATACTTGCATGGGTCCTATATTGTTAGTACCCTTGGGAACCCAAATTTGCTTGACTTTGGGTCTAATATACAGAGAGTTATTGTAGCATACTATAGCCTTATGACCAATTTTATTACATACAAAACATCTAGCATGATGCATGCTTATGTGTGTATGTGGATTCTTTCTCCATTTGGACTTATGTGGATTCCTAGAAATCTTTCCTTTTACTGGTTCTTCTTTTTCTATGTATCCTTGTGATTCATGATTTGTGAAGAGTGAAACTTAACTCTACTGTTCCTACCCAGTTGGTTCGTGGAGTTGATTTTACTCGACTCTACGACAGTTCGAGGTTGGAGAGTAGTGACTAAGTTACCCTTCTTTTTTCTGAATCCCAGGCCAGCATGGGATCTGTTATGCCTTGGAAAGTGGATTGGATCAGAAGAGCAGGGATGAAATGGTTCTTCCTTCTGTAAGGATTTCATAAATGTAATGTTTCTATTAAAATTTGAAACATTACTATAGTTAGTTCCTTTATCTTTTCCACACATGGTTCTGAGGTGGATTCCCCAAAACTTAAACTTGTTCTGTCAAATGCACTTCTCTGACTGGAGATCACGGAGTCCATGGATAAAGAGGATCTATTCCACATTGAGATTATCTTTTCTAGTTCCTATCTTAGAGGTTAGATTTGACTCTATTTGTGCATTAAGTCCATTGGTCTATTTTAAGAGTTTATTCTCAGCTTCAAATATGGAGAGAGAGTTAGTGCTTAGAAGAGTTGTTTCTAGTTCTTCTTGAACTTTCTCTTTCACTTTTTGAAGAAGAGAATAATATTTAGACAGAACTCTGAACCACTTCATGTATTGATGCAGATCAGATGTTATTCCATGTAGTGCAGTTCTTAAATCATCAATATCTACATCAGGAAAGTTAAAGTTAAATACCTCATCAATACTTAATTCATGATTGTCAGGGCTTTTCTTATCCTTTGCATGTTTGGCCATTAGACATAGATTTGCTACTTGAGGATCTTCATCATCTCCAGACTCGGGAGTTGAGTCGTTGTCTGAGTCACTCCATGATCCTCCGGCCACAAGACCTTTGTCTTTCTTCTGGCGCCTCTTGTTGCCTTTGAATTTGACTTCCTCTTTAGTTCTTCTCTAAGACGTTTATTGCAGTTTGAAATGAAATGGCCAGGCTTCTTGCAGTTGTAGCATAGGTCATTTATTTGCTCCTGGTTGTTTGTGTTGTTGAATCTATTGGGTTTGTTGCTTCTGCCTTTATGCATGAACCTCTTGAGTCTTCTTACCAGCATTGTAATGTCCTCATCATCATCTTCCTCAGAGTCAGAGTCATTTTCAGTGTTAGCTTTGGAGATGACATCTGTTGCTTTGAGAGTAACTCCTTTGTCCTTCTTTCTTCCTTTAGATAGAGTCTCTACTCATTGAGTCAACTCCAGTTCATAGGTGAGAAGGTTTCCATAGAGTTGTTAAACAATCATTTCATGAAGATTCTTTGAATCTCTGATGGCAGTGGTTTTGGCATCCCACTTACTAGGTAGAGCTCTCATGAACTTTATGATTAGATCTTTATTTGGATAGATCTTTCCAAAGGCTTGAAGAGAGTTGAGCAGAACATTGACTCTTTCATAGGTGGAAGTGACGTTTTCTCCTGGAACATGGGCAAACATTTCATATTGTTGAGTCAGAAGAGATTGCTTGTTTTCTCTGACTTCTTCTGTTCCTTCATGCATAATGAGCAACGCTTCCCAAACTTCCTTGGCAGTTTTACTGTTGACTACATTTTCGAATAGATCATCTTCTAAGGATTGGAATAGAATGTTTTTGGCCTTTTTGTCGAGTTGGACAACTTTCTTTTCGTTGTCAGTCCACTCAATTTTAACCTTGACTTGAACTTTGTTTGGATCTTCTGGAGTTGGTGAAAGCTTTGTTGGAATGTAGGGCCCATTCATGATGGTTTCAAATAGTTCTTTATCTATTGAATCCATGTATGCTTGCATACGAACTTTCCAGTTGGCAAATTTATCTTTGTTGCATATTGGTGGCTTGCTGCCTCCTCCAGTCTTTGATTCGCTTATCAGATGTGCCATTGGATCTACTCAAGCTTTATAGGCTGATTGAGAAAACATGCTCTGATGCCAATTGTTAGTTCCCAGAGGCACAATAGTTATCTAGAAGGAGGGTTGAATAGATATTTTAAAATTCTTTCCGAAATTCTTTTTCAGATATTGTTAATAAATTTCAGCAGAATATGTGATTTGTTTGTTCCCTTTAAGATAAACAGATTTAATAGTTGACATGCAGTGATATCAATTATAGCAGTTAAAGCAAGAATATAAAAGACACGGAGAATTTAAGTGGTTCAGAGCATTCAAAGCTCCTAGTCCACTCTTCTACTCCTTGAGTAGGAAATCCACTAAGGATGTTTTTATAATCTTCGAATCACTTAGATTCCTTCAAGACCAGCAGTCTTGAAACTTCTTAGTTCACTTAGAACTCTTCAAGTCCAGCAAACTTGGTACTTCTTAGTTTACGTAGAACTCTTCAAGTCCAACTGACTTGGAACTTCTTACTTCACTTAAAGATAGTTGATTTCTTGAATGGTGCTACTCAATTACCATTAAGCTTGTGTTCAAAAGAACTGAGTAGCTGAGCAGGCTTTCTTTACAGATCGTAGAGTTGAGCGTTGAGTGTTCTTCAGCGTTTTGTTATGTACTTGCTTGATTTTTGCACCTGTTTCTATTTTGTATATATGGTGCCTTTGAAATGTATCCGTTTGAAGGCATCCGTTGAAACATTAATTGTATTTGATATTTCTGAGCACTGATGGTAACTTTTTACACATCTTCTATTTAGCCGTTTGGCTCCACTAACACAACAGACTGCTATCTCACCTAACACCTAAAAAGGTGTTTTCAGCTGACCCATAGTACTTTTCTTAGCTTCTTCAATACGTTTCTTTATACTATACTAAGGAAGAGTGTTGGGTCATTGGGATTCCCGAGGATTTCAACGTTTATAATCCATTCCACATTTGTTGTGATTTATTCTTAAACAAATGGATAAGGCTCGATGCTTCTGATACAGACAGATGATGCTCTACGATCATGATCGTGGTGACCTGCCACATTGGTACTTGATCCGGTACTGATAGAAGAGAACACTACGATTTCTCTTAAGCACTGGTAGACTACGATCTTTGCTTGCTTGATTTTCAGTCTCTACGATTTCGAGAGCACACTACGATTTCTGAGTTTGCTCGGCAGACGTTTGGGCCACTCTACGATTCTAGGAGAGGCCCTCAAAAGCAGATACATTGCAATTTTTTATGCCCTACGATTCTGCCTTGGCTATAGACTACGATTCTATTGAAACCTATCTATTACATCTCAAGACATAGATCAACCCAATAGCTTTGATCTTTTCTACTATACATTCATTTATAGAATGATAAACATTAAAACTAAGATCAACCTGACAAGTTTGATCCACCACTAAGTCCTTGTACATGTATTCTTAGAAGGACTTTACATATAAGCATGAATATTTACTTTCAACATCAAATTTAAATATGCAATTTCCCAATACATTCAAGTGTTTAAGTCTTGCTAGGTCTCCTTATTGGTTTTATATTAACCTCATTCCATATCTTATAATGTTCATTTCAATTAAATTGAAACACTTTTTAAGTTCATTAAAACTTATCACAGCATTTCGACGTTCATTCGTCACACGCCCGATTCATCTCTCTTGCGTATGCTTAGTATGCTTATACAACTTATCTAATATATCATTTATTAATGTTAAGCATCATTATATTTACTAATATTTATGTTTTATAACTTAGAATAACATCTTTTATTGTCAGATGCACTACACTTGCATACGTGCATGCCCAACGCCCTCCGATTACCTCCGAATGCACATTAGTCTCAAAGATGGCCATTTTGGCCCCTGCTAACGACCTCAAATTGAAAATCTTGAAGAAAAAAAGTTGTACGTCTACCCGTCCTCATTCCGGATCATTTTTAATCGACTTAATCTGAGTTCGTACGAAATAGTTATGGTCGTTTGACTATAGGAGGTCAAAACAGTCCGGCCCAGACTACTATTCCAGCACTGCAGCGCCCCAAATAGCCTTGGGGGCAGCGCTGCAGCGCCCCCTAGCAGAAAGGTGCACGATTTTTTCCAGTTTTGCTGTTCTTGCGAATTTTTAACCCTTTCTCCTTCTAACCTTCATAACTTGAGTTATACACATCCAAATTATTCCATTTTTGACTCTATGGATTCGTAATTCATAGAACTACAACATACCAAAGAATCAATAATTTACAAAAACATTAACTAATCCAAATTCTTGTCCCAAAACTCATATTCATACTAAATTTTCATGTTTTAACATGTTTAGCGAATTCATTCACTACGAATTCGTTTCTTAACCAAATTGATTCATTCAACTTGCGTTCTTTTTGTTTTTCAACGTTCTTACAACATCCATCATCAATGTAAGGTTTCCATCATAATTTCATAACTAATTTTAATCTCAAAATTGGCCAAAAATATATATACAACAAAACTCAAATTCTTCTATTAAAAGCATATTCTTTTTGTATTTTATGGATTTGATTACTCAAAATCGTTTATAAACAACATAGAATGAATTCTACAAACCCAATAACTTATACAATGTAGTTCCTTCACAATTTAACCATTGAAATCCAATTTTTCAAGGAATACTCAAGAAATATGAAATTAAGAACTCAAAGCTAGATTATTACCTTTGATTCTAGTTTAGATTATCTAGATGATTAGAGCAACTTTGGTTTAATCCTCTTCCTTCTTTGAATTTACAGAACCTCTTCTCAATTTTTTTTTCCTCTAGACTCTCTCTTCTTCTCTGTGTTCTTCTTCTTCTTAGCCTTAGGAATATTATTACGTAGAATAAAACTGACAAAGCCTTAATAATGATTTTAACACATCAGTTAAAATACAAAAGTTTTAACTGTTATAAATGCCAAAGGTCATAAGACCTTGTTTGGTTAGCATCAAATAATACTTTTCTAATTTATTTTAATTTCCTCCTTATCATATAGTAAACTATTGTCACACTTTGTTTAATTAAATTATAACCCTTATTTGACAAACCATAATCCCTCTAATTTAATTATTAATTAAATTAGAATATTACCATTCCTTTAGCGTAACAAAGTACGCACCGATTATAAAATTATTTAATCCCTTAATAACTTTACATCAAATATTTCTTTTAAATTTCATAAATATTTCAATTAAAATACTTATTTTATTTGATAAATATTTTAATTATTTATGAACCTCACAATCGTAACATATTAACATATTACATTTATATGTAACATACATTACTCTCTCATTTTATTAAAACACGTCATAATAAGAATTTTATACATTAAATTCTTATTTTAATTATTTTACATTAATTCACTATTTTAATTAAGTGAATTACTCACATTATTTATGAAATTTAATTCATAACAATTTCATTGCTAATCAAGGCATGGAAATCAAATTATATTACTTCATAATATAATTTTTAACTTAATTAAATTAACTAATATTATTCAGTTAATTGTCTTTTCGTAATAATTTCCTCAATAATTAAATTAACTATTGCACCTCCCTTTCCCAATCTATGAATATATATATTTCTCTTTTATATTCACACACAATCTCTTCACACCAAATCACTTATTTCAAATTATATAACAAATATGTTTAATTACTCAATCTCAAAACAACTCATAATAAGAATTTTATTTATTAAATTCTTATTTTAATAATTATTAAAAATCTGGGTTGTCACATCTTTCCCCACTTATAAGGATTCCGTCTTCGGAATCAACGAAACCTCCCTTACTTGGTTTTCACCAAATCTCTTTACAAAATTTTATCGTCGAATATAGGTTTTATATATTACCACTCCATCCATTCTTCTTAATAAATTCTTATAAGTTTTATTTCATAACATTTACTCAAACTCAATTATAGTTTGAGTGTTATATGTTCTTTAATCCGCTCATTACTTTTTCTAAGAATCATTATCTTATACTCAACTCATAAACACTCGGGATATTACATTCACCCATTCTTTTAAAAATTTCGTCCTCAAAATTTTATTTATTAATCTTCATTCATTCAATCTATCAAAATAGACTTTACGTTAATTTTTTATTCATTTAATGGGTTCTATGACCACTTCATTCTCTAAGGATCTTTCTAAAAAAAATTATCGCATTCTTCACATATTTCTCTTCTAAGAATTTCACATTTTTTTAGATAACTTCATTCTTTCTCTTTTCAGAATTTCATTTCTTTCTTGGAATTATTATAGTTTTTTTAATTTACTACTCCCCTTCTTGTTTCAGAATTTCTTTTCTTACTTGTTCAATATATTGATCAATAGATGTTACATTCTACAACTTACTTCTTTTAAAGGAACATCCTCCTTTCCATATTCACTTTAGGATAACAAGAATCTTTCACAATTGCTCAATGATTGGGAAGCAATATGAATAACTCATGAATTTAAAAGATTCTTAAATCATGCTGAGAGGTCACAAGACCTTGAACTACGTCCCGAGATTATCAAGTATCTCTCGACTTGAACCTTTAACAATCATAAGACTATATGGACCTTTCTTCTCATACTCAGGGGGATCAGTCCTTCGCACAAGAAACCCTTAAATTGGTGGTTCACCTTAGCTTCTCAACATTTGAATCCTCATAAAAAAAATTTGGTTTGACATAACTTCTCAAGAAACCCTTAAATTGCATAAACATTTTCAATATTTGTCTAGCTGAATCAAATAGCATAGACTTCTAACAACAACTCGGACATCAATCGAAATAGTTTTAGCCAATTTATGTGGCATATCTTTCTTAGTTTAAAGAAAACCAAAAATCATTTTTATGATGGTCAAGATACTGTACTATTTTAATAGTACGTTGAGGATTCAGTCATTATATAACATCGTCATGCTATATCATACCATAGTGGGCTGACGATCCTATGATCACATCCAACACCAGGTTCAATTGTATTGATGACTTCCCCATTTGTCATATCAGCATCATATTTAGTGATGCTTTAATGAAAATAGAAAAACAAAATACATTTTGATATGTTTAAATCATTTTTGTCTAGCCAAAATAATTAGCATAGATATACGAATAACGGTATTGTTTTTAAAAATCACTGGTTCAATCATTTGATCCAATATTTTTCAAGAAAACAGAAGTGCAAACATCAGCACAAAGTCAATAAATTTTAAAAATCTAGAAAAGCTAGAAGATCTGAAATATCTAATTTTCTACATCAACTTCAATCTTTACTCCATTACTTCATTACTTACTAATTCGTTTTATTTCTAGCACCACCAATGCTCTTAAACTAAATATTCTTGTATTTCAACTTACAATCTTCATATACCCCTAGTATAGTTCATCAAACTTTTCTGAAACTTGCCACAATAATATGAGTTTAGGAACTTGTCCTAGCAATATGTAGTCCAAGAACCCATCAGGGACTGTCCATATGCTTAAGGGTTCAAAAATATACATACGATTATGAGTCATCAAACTTACCATAAGTATGAGTTTTAAGAACTCGCATGTAAGACCCCAACTTTTATGAATAAAGATTATTTTTTTTTCTAAATATCATTTTGAATATTATGGTGTGGATTTGATATAATGTTATAGTTGTGGGTAATATTTATAAATTTTGCAAAGTAAGCAAGTTGTAATAAAATATTCGTTTTGTCGGGGAATATTCTTTTTGCCAGAGAATATTCGTACGATGGCACAATCATTAGTGAACCCCAAAACAGAATTATTGTCGAAGTTAGAAAACGACAAAAATATCTTTTTATAAAAAATAACGGCGAAAGTTTTAACGTTAACTGTCAAAATATCCGGCGGTAAAAATACAGTAATACGCGTGGTTGCATAGTAGCACACGGTATTGATTATTAATGCTTACATAAGAAGCCACTCAGTTATACTCAATTATTACTATAGTAATTGCTGCATAGTATCTCATATTATTGATTCAATTATTGTCACAATATCATCTGCATAATATTTTATATTATTAAATCAATAATTGAGACGATAAAGTTATTCATATTATTATTTACAATATTGACGAGAGGTTTGGTCACCTAATTGCGCGCCAATAGGGAGAAATCCTTATCGAAAAGCCCCCTCTTTCCTGGAAATAATCTGGTTGTTAAATATTGTGAGTTATAATATTAATGATGAATAATTGTTGGAAGATTAAAAATGTATTGATTGAAGATAAAATAATTTGTGGTAATATTTATTTAATCTTTGATATAAATAAGAAGTTTGTTATGAGACGTTTGTGGTAAGTTTGGTTTATTCTATGGGGGCCCATATGTCATCATCTAAGAGTCACTTTCGCAAATAGTAATTGCCTTTACCAGACGTCGAACCACTTATCGTTTCATATTACAAGAGTCGAAACACATGTCGTTTCACATTACAGGCGTCAAACCACTTTTCTTTTCACATCATCAGTCGTCAAGCCACTTGCCTCTTCACATTGCAAGGGCTAAGCTAGAAATCTTCTATAAATAGAAACGTATTTCTTCTTTCATTCTCACCAATTCACTACGACTCACAAGAGAATTCTATAGAGAGAGAATCAGAGAGAAAGAAGAAGAGTATTCTGTTACTACACTATTTCAGTATGCAATCTCCTACTAAGGTAAGGGGTATTATTTTTTTCGTATTCATAAGGGATATTATTTTTGTTCAATATTCGTATGAAATAATATTTTCTTCCATACTCTGTAGTATGTAAGTAATATTATTTCGTTTCAGATTCTGAATTCAACACTCATGTTGTTAAGTATTGCTTCTATACTCCTTGAAATTAATAGAATATCCTTGAAATTTGCGCTTCATCTAGTATCGTTTCACAAGGATATTTTTCTGAACATTCTTGTTAAAGTTTGATCTTTTCATACCGGAGTACTATTCACGAGGTACTACTCATAAAATACTATTCACGGGATACTATTCATGAAGTATTATTCACGGGATACTATTCATGATAAAAATTAATTTTTTTTCTGTCCAAATTATTTTTGATACAATATTATTCTTGAATTTTACTCCACAAAGAAGTATCATGTTGGTAATTTAGACATTATTAAATTCTGGATAAATTGAATTATAAATCTTTAAAATTTATCTTTACTCTCCTTTAATTGAATTCTTATGTCACTGTCATCATCTTCATGCTTATATTATGATGAAAGTCATCTGTGGCCCGTAGGGCATAGATGAACTTAGTATGATTATGACAAGGGATTATTCGGTATAATCATGACCGTAATGTTACAAATGATGTGGTAAAATTCATCATTGACCCGTAGTGCATTGATGGACAGTTGTTGGTATGATCATGACCATTGGTGATACTAATGAATATCCTTGGCCCATAGTGTAGGGATGATTCAATGATGTGGATCATTTATTAAGTTGAGTCTCAGCGATAAAACTGTTGATAAACTTTTTAATTCATAGAAGATAGTAGATATCATGCTCTACTTGACTCTTCTAATGGATTGCTTGTTCCGCTGCAGTTAAATTTGATGTTTATTATATTTTATCAGTTTAACACTGTTGGAGGCTAATGATAATTTATTCTGTATTATCTTAGTCATAATATTTCTTACTGGGCTAGTTGAGCTCACCCTTTGCTTTCATTGTTCTATTCAGGAAATGAGAATATAGCTGGGACTAGTCGGGGAACGGAGTGACAGTCTAGAAGTGTGAATTAGTAGTCCTCACTTTTATGTGAAATAGTATGATAATAAATGTAATGATGACTTATTTTGAGTTTTAATACTGTCTGGAAGATAATATTTGTATTAAAACTCACAGTTTATGTTGTGTCGTATTCTACACGACATTTAGCAGTTGTATAAATTAAGTTTGTATTTGTATTCTGTACCATGTATTTGGCGACCCAGAATGGGTGATGTATACCTATTTTGGGGGTGTCACAGTTAGTATCAAAGCTTAGGGATATGATCCCTGGCTAAGTTGTGAGACTAGAACTAAGGGGAGAGACGAGAAAATCCTTCGCTAGTATGACCTACCTAAGTTTATTTTTTATTTAATTAGTCGGTCATAATATAGGGATAATATGTGGCATGTCAATTAACCCTTGTTTTGTAGCAGTGTTTGAAAATGGCACTCAAAAATGTCGAGTTAAGCAATGGAGCACATGAGACTGTTGAGTCACCACTGATCAATACCCAGGATAATGTGCATCAGGAAGACAATAATCCTCAGGTGAACAACAACACTGACCAAATGATGAACGATGGAATGTTTAGGAGCTTTCTGTAATTCGTGCAACATCAGGCAAGAGAAACTCCTATTCAAAATGCAGGTGGAAATACTGGCAACTCTCGGATGGTCACCGCTAAGCAGTTCAAGGAGCTGGGACCACCAGAGTTTTTGGGAGAGCCAAAAAGACTTAAGGCGGAGGCGTGGATAAAGCAGATCACCAAGATATTTGATGTCTTGGGATGCTCCGAGGAGCAAAAGGTTCCCTTTGTCACCTTCATGTTGCGAGGAGAGGTAGATTACTGGTGGAAATCTGTAAAGCGTACTCAACCTGCCACACTGAAGATGTCTTGGGAGAAGTTCTAGGAACTGTTCAACGATAAGTACTTTTCCAAAAGTATTCGTCACATGAAGGAGGTAGAGTTTACCAAGCTGGAGCAAAAAAATATGATCGTGTCACAGTACGAAGCTAAGTTTGCCGAGTTGTCCCGGTTTGTATTCCACTTGGTTGATAATGAGGAGAGAATGACGCGGATGTTTCTAAGAGGTTTGAACCTGAGATACGTCAATACCTAATTTCTCACAAACTGTATTTGTATTCAGATGTTGTAACTAAGGCTCAGTTATTGGAACGTGATAATGAGTCAACACATCCAAGAGATAGTAGTCGGCAAATTGATAATACCAGTGGTAGCAGTCATCGAAGCGGTGACAACAAACGTGGAGGGAATCAACATGTCAGAAATGGTAACCACTTCGGTGGTAATCATGGCCAAGATAATAGAAGTGGAAATTTCAAGAAGAGGAAATTCAATAATGATGGAAAGATGTCAACACCAACACCTGTTGTTAAGGAAGTAAAATGATCGCCGATCATATGTTACAAATACGGAGGGGAGAGACACATCAGTCCAAACTGTACGCAGCAATCCAAAGCATATTACAATTATGGAAGAGAAGGTCACCTAGCCCGATTTTATCGTGCACCAAAGTCAAGTCCAGCTGGGATGGAGGTATTAAAGACCGTCCCAGACAAGACAAAACTGGTAGTTCAAGGGAAAGCGTTTGTCGTAACCTCCCAAAAAGCGAAGAATCCGAACGAGGTGATTACGGGTAAGCTAATCATAAACTCTAGCGAAGTCTATACCTTATTTGATACCGGTTCTACCCATTCTTTTATTTTTCCTACTTGCGCTCAACGTTTTAACTCCGGAGAAATTAGACTTTGATTTATCTGTTGAAACTCCGTTGGGAGAAACCTTCATTACATCCACTGTTTATAAGTCTTGTTTGATTCAAATCGGTAACAGCACGTTACTTGTCGATCTTATCTCTTTGAAAATACAGTAAAACATCTGTTTAGGAATAGACTTAGGACCAAACTATTTGTATTCTAATTGAGAGATTATTACTAAATAGATGTATCAGTACAAAATATTTTTCGAACACCTAAAAATATCCACTTTAACAAAAATATCAATAAGAACTCCCTAATAATTATTATTCAAAAAATATTTATGCAATGGAAAAAAAATTAAAAAGAACATAAATTATTTAGATTTTCAAACTAAGAAAATGTAGTCTTTTATAGAAAAATGTGATATTTTATAGAAAAATATAGTCCTTTATAGGAAATGTAGTCTTTTATAGAAAAATATAGTTTTTTATAGGAAATGTAGTTTTTTATAGAAAATGTAGTTTTTAAAATTAATATTGTCTCTCATATATATATATATATATATATATATATATATATATATATATATAATTATTACTATATAGAGGTATAGTTTCTTAATACGGGACTTAAAAAGTATATAACATATTACAATTTAGAGGTTATTCCTATTTATAAATGGCCCAAATTGGGACCAAATTATTTTATAATATTGTAGAGGTTATTCTTATATAGAGTATTCCTAAATAGAGGTTTTACTGTACTTGCATTTGATGTGATTTTAGGGATTGATTGGTTAACTACTCATCATGCTAAAATCGATTATTTTCGTAAGGTTGTTAGCTTTTATATTCCTAACCAACCTATTATGCAAATTCAAGCAACCAAACCACTAAAGTCGATCACTGTCATATTGTGACGCTCCCAAAATAGGTCCACACGACCCATTCTGTGTTGCTAGATATCACACTCCAGAAATTAAATACAAACTTCATTTATTGAACTGTCGTACAGAATACGACCACAATTATATTGTGAGTTTTAATACAAATATATGCAACTCCCATGGTGCTTCGACCACAATACTTTACAATGGTACCTTACATAAAGGTACAGTCAATAACTGTTTTAGAAATTAAAATCTTTAGAAAATGTTCAAGGAAACCTTCGTACATGGGAGGCCATGCGTTTAAGATATGATAGATATCATATGACTCGAGAATTATCCTTGGTTGACCCAATAGACCCCAAAGAAAAATGAGAAGATTACTATCATGTTCTTTCCAATGGTGAGTCTTCTCTTGACATATAATTATCTCCATTGACTCCAATTGAGAACTATATTTCAACCAAACTCCAAGATTATATAGGTAGTGCTCATAGATATAATCAACAAGTGCATGTGCACAACCCTGTCTTATGATAACATGAGGTCGTCTGTCATTAGACATCTTGTATGATAGTGGCAAAACGCCCTTTCAAAGTTAGGTTCGCCTCACCCTATTCGGTTCACCAAAATCAACGGTTAAAATGACGTATAAAATACGACACACTTATCTATAATTCTCAATAAAATTATTTCCATACTTTTTTTAGGGAGAACCTCAATAGCTATAGACCACTGTTCTATTCCTCTGTTACCCCCGCTCGACCTAGCTACACTCTTATTACCTGAAAGGAATTGTGAAGCAAAAGGGTTAGCACAACTAACCCAGTAAAGAATATCATGACAAAAGATAATTAAATTATCAATAGCATTCGTCAGTAATAAATCAGAGATTTAGAACATATGGTAGATGATAAAACTTTTCAACCATAGTTGCAGCGGAACGAGCAATCCATTAGAAGAGTCAAATAGACCATAAAGTCAATTATCTTATCCATGTTAAAAGTCCACCAACAATGTTTTATCCCTGTAACATCAATCAACAATTTTTGTCTACAATCATGTGAATAACTCATAATCATAATTATGGTTCTAAATTCCTCTTCACACCTAGGACAAAGATAATTTTCATCACCTGTCTTTACCTGAAACATCAAAGATCATGGTTATGCCAAATCACAGTTTCTGTTCATAATCATACTAATAAATTTATCATTACATTACGGGTCAAAGATATTCATTAACAGTTCCTCTTTGCACTACATGCCAAAGACATGCAACTGTATTTTTAGAAGAGTCAAGTAGAGCATGATATCTACTATCTTCTACGAATTAAAAGCTTATTATCAATATTTTATCGCTGAGACTCAGATTAATAAATAATCCACATCATCGAATTATCCTTGCATTGCGGTTAAGGATATTCATTAGTATCACAACCACGAATTTTCCATACACTACGGGCCAAGGATATTCGTGTTTTCACCAATGGTCATGATTATACCGAATAATCCCTGGTCATAATCATACCAACAACTGTCCATCAATGCACTACGGGCCAATGATGACTTTTACCATATCATTTGTAACATTACGGGTTATGATTATACTGAATGATCTCTGATCATAATCATACTAATTAACAGTTCATCTTTGCACCCTTGGCCAAAGATAACTTTCATCACAATATAAGCATGAGGATGATGACAATAATATAAGCATTAATCAAACGAAATCAAGGATAATTATTAAAGACTTTAAATTTATCCAGAGTTTAATAATATCCAAATTGTTAACATGATGTTGCTTTGTGGATTAAAATTAAAGAATAATATTCGTGTATCAAAAAATAATTTGGACATAAAAGAAATAAAATTTTCAGGTGAATAGTACCCCGTGAATAGTACTTCAAGAATAGTACCCCGTAAATAGTACCCCGTCATAAAAAGTGTCAAGAATATCCGAGTGAATAATATTTGAGTGAATAGTAATCGGGTGAATAGTAACTCGTGAATAGTACCCCAACACGAAAAGTCCCCCGAATACCCAAGTGAATAATATTCTAGTGAATAGTAACCAGATGAATAGTAACTCGTGAATAGTACTCCGGGTGAAAATATTGATATTTAATAAGAAAGTTCAGATCAATATTCTAATAAAATGATACTAGATGAAGCGCAAAACTCAAGAATATTTCACTAATTTCAAGGATTATAGAAGCAATACTTACCATAGTAAGTTTAGATTTAAGAATAAGAAAAGAAATAACATACGAAACTGTAAATAGATTTTCACCTGTCATACGGTACGTAATCCACGTAGACATGTTATTCCGACATATTAAAGGATGAATACGAAAAATAGTATTCCTTATGAATACGAAAGAAATAATACCCCTTACGAATATAATAAATAATATCTCTTACCTTAGTAGAAGACCGGATACTGCAATAGTGGAGTAGCAGAATACTCTTCTTCTTTCTCTCTATAGTTTCTCTCTCTATAGCTTCTCTCTCTATAGCTTCTCTTGTGAATTTCAGTGAATTGGTGAAAATGAAAGAAGAATTAAGCTTCTATTTATAGGAGAAATGACTAAATAGTAACTAATTCACGAACGGTCCAGATTGATTACTATTAAAACCACAACCGATGGTCCAGATTGATTTACTTTTAAAACCACCACCGACGGTCCAGATTGATTTACTATTAAACCACCATCGACGGTCCAGATTGATTTACTATTAAAACCACCATCGACGGTCCAGATTGATTTACTATTAAAACTACCACCAATGGTCCAGATTGATTTACTATTAAAACCACCACCAATGGTCTAGATTGATTTAACTTATTACACTTTAGTACCCCTAAAGTTTTCCAAGTTTGCATTATTCCCCTCTAACTTTTATAAGTCACTTATCTTCAATAAACACATTCTTAATACTTCAACAATTATTCATCATTAATATTATAACTCGCAATATTTAACAACCAGATCATTTCCAAGAAAGAGGGGACTTTTCGATAAAGATTTCTCCCTATTGACGCGCAATTAGGTGACCAAACCTCTCATCGACAGAACTTTCTAGACATCGTCAATATTGCAAATAATAATATGAATAACTTTGTTGTCTCAATTATTGATTTAATAATATAAAATATTATACAGATGATACTGTGATAATAATTGAATCAAATAACGTGATATACTATGCAACAATTACTGTAGCAATAATTGAGTAAACTGAGTGGCTTCTTACGTAAACATCAATAATCAATACTGTGTGCTACTATGCAACCATGCGTATTACTGTATTTTTACCACTGGGTATCTCAATAGTTTAACGGTAAAACTTTCGCCGTTATTTTTATAAAAAGATATTTATGTCATTTTCTAACTACGATAATACTTCCGTTGTAGGGTCAACCAATGATTGTACCATCATTTAAATATTTTCTGTTAAAATGAATATTTCCCGACCAATCGAATATTTTCCGACACAACGAATATTTTATATCAACTTGTTTACTTTGCAAAATTTTCAAATATCACCCTTAACTTTAACCTTTTATCAATTTAACCATTTTCTAAATAGAATAACAATTATCAGAAAATTGAATACTTTTATTTCATAAAATTCGGGGTCTTACACATATCAAGCCATAAAGCTATTCGTTTATTAAAAAATGGATGTCAAGCTTTCTTAGCCCATGTCATGGATTTAAATGAAAATACGTCAGATTTGAATGATATTTCTATTGTTAATAAATTTTCTGACGTATTCCTTGAAGAACTTCCTGGCCTACCCCCAGAGCGTGAAATCGAGTTTTGTATTGATCTTGAACCCGATACAAAACCCATTTTCAAAGCCCCTTATCGAATGGCTCATATTAAACTTCAGGAGTTAAAAACCCAACTACAGGAATTGTTAGACATCAGTTTTATTCATCCTAGTACGTCTCCTTGGGGTGCTCCTGTTCTATTCGTAAAGAAGAAAGATGAAAGTATGTGACTATGTATTGACAATCGGGAGTTGAATCATGTCATCGTAAAAAATAGGTACCCGTTACCTCGAATTAATGACCTGTTTGACCAGTTGCAAGGTGCTAAATTCTTTTCAAAGATCGATCTTCGTTTCGGATATCATCAGTTAAAAGTTAAAATTGATGACATTCCAAAGACTGCTTTCAAAACTCGGTACGAGCATTACAAATTTCTAGTCATGTCTTTTGGATTGACTAATGCTCCTGCGGCCTTCATGGATATGATGAACCAAGTATTCAAGGAATATTTGGATCATTTTGTTGTTGTCTTTATTGATGACATCCTCATATACTCTAAAAGCCGTGAAGATCATGAGCAACACTTGAGGCTAATACTCCAAAAGCTTCGTGAAAATAAGTCATATGCCAAGTTGAAGAACTGTGAGTTTTGGCTTGAGGAAGTAGCATTACTTGGGCACGTGATATCAAATCATAGAATATCTGTTAACCCGGCAAAGATTGAAGCAATTCAAAGCTGGGAGCAACCTAAGTCAGTTACCGAAGTACGTAGCTTTCTGGGCTTAGCTGGTTATTATCGGAGATTCATGAAAGGATTTTCTCGAATCGCTACTCCATTAACTCAGCTGACTCGAAAAGATATAAATTTCGGTTGGAGTGAGGAATGTGAGAAGAGTTTTCAAGAACTCAAGACGAGACTCATTTCAGCACATGTTCTGACAATACCATCTGGTTTGGAGGGATATGTCATCTACAGTGATGCTTCAGGCAGAGGTTTATGATGTGTTCTCATGCAACATGGGAAAGTCATAGCATATGCCTCGTGATAACTCAAAGAATATAAGAGAAATTATCCTACTCATGATCTAGAGTTGGCAGCTGTCGTTTTTGCACTTAAAATCTGAAGGCATTACCTGTATAGGGAGAAGGTGGAGATCTTTACGGATCATAAAAGTCTCAAATATTTCTTCACTCAAAAGGAACTCAATATGAAGCAATGACGTTGGCTTGAACTGTTGAAAGATTATGATCATACTATTCAATACCATCCTGGAAAAGCGAACGTGGTAGCTAACGCATTGAGTAGAAGATCATATACGGGTACGAGTGCGGTATTGTCAATGCAAAGGCCCATTTTGTATAACTTGCAAAGGATGGAGATAGAGATAAAGACTCCAAGGACCCACGTGATGATGGCAAATATACGAGTAGAACCGACTTTAATCGATAAAGTTAAAGTTGCTCAAACTACAGACCTGGAGCTGATGCGTATGTAGAAGAAAGTACAAGAAGGTATTATTTCGGAAGAAAGAATCGATGAAGAAGGAATACTTAGAGTCAACTCCAGACTTTGTGTTCCTAGCAACTCTGATTTGAAGTATAAAATCATGATGGAGGCGCACAACACACCGTTTGTAATCCATCCTGGAAGTACCAAAATGTATCGTGATCTTTGACATACATTTTGGTGGAGCAATATGAAGAGGGAGATCGCGAAGTTTATCTCAAGGTGTTTAACGTGTCAACGTGTCAAGGCGGAGCATCAAGTGCCAAAAGGTCCATTGCAACCACTTGAAATTTCAGAATGAAAGTGGGAGCACATTACCATGGATTTTGTTACCAGTCTTCCCAAAGTTTCTCAAGGCATAGATGCAATTTGGGTCATTGTTGATAGATTGACCAAGTCTGCTCATTTCTTACCTATACGAGAAACTTATTCACTTGAACGTCTTGCTCGTATGTACATAAATGAGATTATAAGACTGCATGGTATGCCAGTATCCATAGTTTCTGATCAAGACCCAAGATTCACTTCACGGTTTTGGGTCAGTTTGCAAAAAGCTATGGGCACGAATTTACGATTTGGTTTGGCATATCATCCTCAAACGGACGGACAGTCGGAGAGGACTATTCAAACTCTTAAAGATCTATTAAGACTCTGTGTCCTTGATTTTAAAGGAAGTTGGGACAAGTTCTTGCCATTGGTGGAATTTTCCTACAACAACAGTTATCAAGCAAGTATTGGCATGACTCCATTTGAGGCGTTGTATGGACGCAAGTGTCGTTCTCCAGTATGCTAGGATGAGGTGGGTGAAGCAACGTTGTTGGGACCAGAATTGGTACGTATGACAACAGAAAAGATTCAAATAATCTGACAACATATATAAACCTCACAAGATAGACAAAAGAGTTATGCTGATCTTCATCGAAAAGACGTGGAGTTCAATGTTAGAGATCATGTGTTGTTACGGGTTGCTCCATAAAAAAGAGTTACGAGATTTGAAAAGAGAGAAAAGCTCAATCCTCAATTCATTGGCCCATTCGAAATCCTTGATCGAGTAGGAACTGTGGCTTATAGACTCGCCTTATCGCCAAGTATGTCTCGTGTTCATAATGTTTTTTACATATCCATGTTACGTAAATATATGGAAGACCCGAACTACATTATTAAGTTAGAACCAGACGAAATAGCGGAAGATTTAACGTATGAGGAGGTACCTGTTAAAATCTTGGATAAGAAGGAATATATTCTACGCTTCAAGGTTATACCTCAAGTCAAAGTTTTATGGAGAAACTACGATGTTGAGGAAATAACCTGGGAGTTAGAATCAGAAATGAAATCAAGGTATCCTCACCTCTTCGGCATACCAGGTATGTACCCTAATTTCGAGGATGAAATTTTATAAGAAGGGGAGGTTGTAAGACCCCAACTTTTATGAATAAAGATTATTTTTTTCTCTAAATATCATTTTGAATATTATGGTGTGGATTTGATATAATGTTATAGTTGTGGGTAATATTTATAAATTTTGTAAAGTAAGCAAGTTGTTATAAAATATTCGTTTGGTCGAGGAATATTCTTTTTGTCGGAGAATATTCGTACGATGGCACAATCATTGGTGGAACCCATAACAGAATTATTGTAAGAGTTAGAAAACGACAGAAATATCTTTTTATAAAAATTAATGGCGAAAGTTTTACCGTTAACTGTCGAAATACCCGGTGGTAAAAATACAGTAATACGCGTGGTTGCATAATAGCACACGGTATTGATTATTGATGCTTACGTAAGAAGCTACTCAAACTATACTCAATTATTGCTACAATAATTGCTGTATAGTATCTCATATTATTGATTCAATTATTGTCATAGTATCATCTACATAATATTTTATATTATTAAATCAATAATTGAGATGATAAAGTTATTCATATTATTATTTACAATATTGATGATGTCTAGAAAGTTCAGTCGAGGAGAGGTTTGGTCACCTAATTGCGCGCCAATAGGGAGAAATTCTTATCGGAAAGCCCCCTCTTTCCTGGAAATAATCTGGTTGTTAAATATTGTGAGTTATAATATTAATGATGAATAATTTTTGTAAGATTAAAAATGTGTTGATTGAAGATAAAATAATTTGGGGTAATATTTATTCAATCTTTGATATAAATAAGAAGTTTGTTATGAGACGTGTGTGGTAAGTTTGGTTTATTCTATGGGGGCACATATGTCATCATTTAAGGGTCACTTTCGCCAATAGTAATTGCCTTTACCAGACGACGAACCACTTATCGTTTCATATTACAGGCATCGAACCACATGTCGTTTCACATTACAGGCGTCAAACCACTTTTCTTTTCATATCACCAGTCGTCAAGCCACTTGCCTCTTCACATTGCAAGGGCTAAGCAAAAAATCTTCTATAAATAGAAGCTTATTTCTTCTTTCATTCTCACCAATTCACTACGACTCACATGTGAATTCTATAGAGAGAGAATCAGAGAGAAAGAAGAAGAGTATTCTGTTACTACACTATTTTAGTATCCAATCTCCTACTAAGATAAGGGTATTATTTCTTTCGTATTCATAAGGGATATTATTTTTGTTCAATATTCGTATAAAATAATATTTTCTTCCATACTCTATAGTATGTAAGTAATATTATTTCGTTTCAGATTCTGAATTCTATACTCATGTTGTTAAGTATTGCTTCTATACTCCTTAAAATTAGTAGAATATCCTTGAAATTTACGCTCCATCTAGTATCGTTTCACAAGAATATTTTTCTGAACATTCTTGTTAAAGTTTAATCTTTTCATGCCGGAGTACTATTCACGGGGATACTATTTATAAAATACTATTCACGGGGTACTATTTATAAAGTACTATTCACGGAGTACTATTCATGACAAAAACTAATTTCTTTTCTGTCCAAATTATTTTTGATACAATATTATTCTTGAATTTTACTCCATAAAGCTGTATCATGTTAGCAATTTGGACATTATTAAATTCTGGATAAATTGAATTATAAATTTTTAAAATTTATCCTTACTCTCCTTTAATTGAATTCTTATATCATTGTCATCATCCTCATGCTTATATTATGATGAAACTTATCTGTGGCCCGTAGGGTATTGATGGACTTGGTATGATTATGACCAGGGATTATTCAGTATAATCATGACCGTAATGTTACAAATGATGTGATAAAAGTCATCATTGACCCGTAGTGAATTAATGGACAGTTGTTGGTATGATCATGACCATTGGTGATACTAATGAATATCCTTGGCCCGTAGTGCAGGGATGATTCGATGATGTTGATCATTTATTAAGTTGAGTCTCAGCGATAAAACTGTTGATAAACTTTTTAAATCATAGAAGATAGTAGATATCATGATCTACTTGACTCTTCTAATGGATTGTTTGTTCCGCTGTAATTAAACTTGATGTTTATTGTATTTTATTAGTTTAACACTGTTGGAGGCTAATGATAATTTATTTTGCATTATCTTAGTCATAATATTTCTTACTGGGCTAGTTGAGCTCACTTTGCTTTTATTGTTCTCTTCAGGAAATGAGAATATAGCTGAGACTAGTCGGAGAACGGAGTGACGGTCCATATGTTTGCATTAGTAGTCCTCGCTATTATGTAAAATAGTGTGATAATAAATGTAATGAGGACTTATTTTGAGTTTTAATATTGTCTAGAAGACAATATTTGTATTAAAACTCACAGCTTATGTTGTGTCGTATTCTACACGACATTTAGCAGTTGTATAAATTAAGTTTGTATTTGTATTATGTACCATGTATTTGATGACCCAGAATGGGTGTTGTATACCTATTTTAGGGGCGTCACATCGCACATAATCCTAATAATATGTGACTAATCTTAATAGTTTCTAACTATCAAATGTACACATGAGAAAAGAATCATCTTTTCACCACATATATATTGATAGAGTGACACCAACATTCCAATGATTATCAATATGATAAACTGAGTGCAAGCACAAAACCCTCGCCCATATAAAGGTTTGTATAACTCAGCCATCACATGAGTCCTCAATTGAAATCTCTCTAACTTTATCTTACCTTTAACTTGTTTTTTTCACGATACGAATTTTCGTACCTCATCATTTATAACTCCTCGTAAGTTTGCCTCGTACTATTTCATAGTACCGTCTTGTTATAGCATCAAGCTATAACCATTCAGTCATCACAGACCATCTGTTATTTCAAAACTTAATTTGATCACGTCTTGATCTTATTCTACAATCATCTTCCCATATGATTCTCCTTCTATTTATGATCGTTTTGGTTTTCCTCTCTCTAATCATATTATCTTATGATTGTTTAATTCAGGTGTTCCCTAATCCTTTGGCTCTTCAAATTCTTCTTTGAACCTATTCACATTTTCTAAACTTATTTCATAAGCATTTTTTGAATTTTCATCAATTAAACTCGATTTGAGTTCATTCTTATTATCTTCATCTTATAGACATTGTCTATTTAATAACACTTAACATCTTATTACTAGAGTCAGGTAACTCCATATTCATATCTTTTAAATACCTCAAGATTCTTCCTTGAATCCTCTCATATATATTTCAATCTCTTCTACATACATTTGTAAAATTTGTTTCTTATTGTTCAAACTTTAATTGAGTTTTATCATCTTCATATTTCTTCTCTAAGGTTATAGCCTAAGGTGCTCCTACTTAATATGTATAACTTGTAAGACCCCAACTTTTTATAAATGAAATTGAATTTCTTCTATTTATTATGTTGAAATAGTAAGGGTTGATTTGATTAATGTGGTTAGTTATGGGTAAAATGCGCACATATTTTAAATAAGCAAGTGGTTATAAAATATTCATTGTTGTCGGTGAATATTCGTTTGGTCGTGGAATATTCTTGTTGTCAAAGAATATTCGTACGACGGCGCAACCTTGTGTGGGCCCCATAACGGAAAGCAATTGGATAAAGAAAAAGACAATTATGAGTTTTTTTTAAATAACGGCGTAGTTGTTACCGTTAACACTGTTGGAATACTCGATGGTTATAACGCAGTAAGACGCGGTGTTGCACAGTAGCACACTGTATTGCACCAATTATTGATTCTTACATAAAAAGTCACTACTCAATAATTGTTGAGTTAATATTTTATTTTGTTGATTCAATAATTGTCACTGCACAGTATTTCAAATTATCATATCAATAATTTATATTATTTGAATAATATTATTAGATAGCATTATTGGCAATGTCTAAAGAAGTTCTGTCTAGGAGAGGTTATTTAATTACGCGCCAGTAAGGAGAAATCTTTACCGGAAGGCCCTCTCTTTCCTGGGAACGACCTGGTTGTCATTATTGTGATTCTGTAATATTATTTGTCAATAATTAATTATTGATTTATATGATAAGAAAATTTTTAATTTATGTGGATATAAATGGAGGAATTTTTAGAAAAGTGACAATTATTGAAAATTAATATTTTATCTTTTCTGATAAAATAATTCATTCAAATATATTATTATATTACATTATAAATGTATAATGCGATAATATAATAATATAATAATAGTGATAATTTTACAATGAATGTGTGATATATGAATAAATAAGGAGGAAGAGTATTTTTATTATAATAAATGCTAAAAATATGTTAAACATGTTGGTGGATCCCATTTTTGACTGAAATTTGATTATAGCTTGCAAAATCGTCCGTATGTGAATTTCGGTCATTTTTCGTTTGGAATTTGGAAAAATTTAAATCTATAAAGTTGTAGAGAATTGAATTTCCTATGAAAAGGATATAATATCCGAATTTTTCTAATAAAGGGCTATTTATTATGAATTATTGAAGTTCCAGAATATTGAGTCTAAATTGATTTAGTTACAAAAAATGTTTAAAACATGTTTTTCATTTTGCGTGGGCCCCACATGTGTTGTAAATGTGCTGAATTTAGATTTCAAGAGGTGGGCGTGAAATTTTTTAATAAATATTATTATTTTATTAAATTTTCTGCTTTGGTGTTCTAAGCATTTTCCTATAAATAGGGTGCTTAGGTTAGAATTGAAACCAGAATCTGAAGTTTTCTCTCTCTATATTATACAGTGTATTTTTGTGAGTATTTTGATACTTTGAGTGTTGCTATACGGTGCAAGTTTTCTTCAGCATTATATCTGATATTCCAGCCAGAAGTACTATTATTTTGAGGTAAGGGATGTTATTTTTTTCGTAAATGATATTATTTGTGACGCTCCCAAAATAGATATACATCACCCATTCTGAGTCGCCAAATACATGGTACATAATACAAATACAAACTTAATTTATACAACTGTTAAATATCGTGTAGAATACGACACAACATAAGCTGTGAGTTTTAATATAAATATTATCTTCTAGACAGTATTAAAACTCAAAATAAGTCCTTATTATAATTATTATCACACTATTTCACAGAATAGTGAGGACTACTAATGCAACCATCTGGACCGTCAATCTATTCCCCGACTAGTCCCAGCTATATTCTTATTTCTTGAAGAGAACAGTGAAAGAAAGGGTGAGCTCAACTAGCCCAGTAAGAAATATTATGACTAAGATAATGCAGAATAAATTATCCTTAGCCATTAATAGTATAACAACTGTTAGAATATAATAGACATCAAGTTTTAGATCAACAACTGCAGCGGAAATAATAATCCATTAGAAGAGTCAAGTAGAGCATAATATCTACCATCTTCTATGATTTAAAAGGTTTTTCATCACTTTTATCGCTGAGACTCAGCTTAATAAATAATCCACATCATCAAATCATCCCTGCACTACGGGACAAGGATAATCGTATTTTCATCAACGGTCATGACCATGCCATAAAACAATTCATCTTTGCACCCTTGGCCAAAGAGAATCCATAGCCATAATCATACCAAAAACTGTCCATCAACGCACTACGGGCCAATGAGAACTTTTACCACATCATTTGTAACATTACGGTCATGATTATACCGAATAATCACTGGTCGTAATCATACCAAGTCCATATATGCACTACAGGCCACAGATGACTTTCAACAGAATATAAACATGATGATGATGACAATGATATAAGAATTCAATAAAACAAGTTCAAGAATAAATTTTTAAAGGTTTATAAGTTAATTTATCGAAAAATAAATAACGTCCAAATTGTCAACATGATACTGCTTTGTAGAGTAAAATTCAAAAATAATATTGTACCAAAAATAATTTGGACCGAAAACGAATTAATTTTTATCATGAATAGTAACTGAGTGAATAATACCCAGTAAATAGTAACTTTAAGAATAGTAAACCCGACACAAAAAGGTAGAAATTCTACAATAAAACTTATATCAATAATTCGACATAATGATATTGAAGAAAATAACATCATTTACGAAGAAGATAACATCCCTTACAAATATTAAACGAAAATAATATTCATTACGAATATTAAACGAATATAATATTTCTCGCAAATATTGAATGAAATAAAATTTCTTATGAATATTGAACGGAAATAATATTCATATGAATACGAAAAATAATATCTCTTCAGAATGTGAAATAAGTAATACCTCTTACCTCAAAAGAGCAGTACTTCTGACTGAAATATTGGATATAGTGCTGAAAGAACTTGTACTGAATAGCAACTCTCAAAGTATCTAAATACTCACACAAATACGCTCGATAGTATAGAGAGAGAAAGAGAAAAAACTTGTTTCTGGTGTGATTTTCAATTCTAACTAAGCACCCTATTTATAGGAAAATGTTAGAACGCCGAAGCAGACTTAACCTGTTACCTAATGGCTTTACCTGCTACTATTCCCTCCCACCACTTTTGAAATAAAATTTTAGCACATTTGTCACCAACCAAAAGTGGGGCCCACCAATTTTGAAAATTTTCAAAATATTTTAAATAATCAGTAACATCAATAATTCATATAAAATAGCTTTTTATCAAAAAAATTTGAATCCTATGTGCTTTCCATAGGAAATTTAATTCTCTACAACTTTGTAGCTTTATGTTTTTTCAAATTCCAAACAGAAAATGTCTGAAATCCACATACGGATGATTTTCAGCACCTCTATTCCGCCAAAAATACTAATAAATCACCACAACATTAATTCCTTCATTTATAACCACAATAAATATATCCACATAAAATAAATATTTTCTTATCATATAAATCAATAATTAATTATTCACAAATAATATTACAGAATCACAATTATAACAACCAGGTCATTCCCAGGAAAGAGGGGGCTTTCCGATAAGGATTTCTCTTTACTGGCGCATAATTAGATGACCAAACCTCTCCTTAGACAGAACTTTCTAGACATTGCCAATAATGCTATCTAATAATATTATTCAAATAATATGAATTATTGATCTGATAATGGAAAATAGTGTGCAGTGACAATTATTGAAACAACAATAATATAAAATATCAACGTAGCAATTATTGAATCAATAAAATAAAATATTGAACAGTAATTACTGTAACAATTATTGAGTAAAACTGAGTGACTTCTCACGTAAGCACCAACAATCAATACCGTGTGCTACTATGCAACCACGCGTATTACTGTACTTTTACTACCGGGTAGTTCAACAGTTAACGATAAAACTTCCGCCGCTATTTTTATAAAAAATATTTCTGTCGTTTTCTCATTTTGACAATAATTCCCTTATGGAGTCCACAAATGGTTGCGCCATCATACGAATATTCCCCGACAACAAGAATATTCCACGACCAAATGAATATTTCCCGACAACAATGAATATTTTATAACCACTTGCTTATTTTATAAAATTTACACATTCCACCCATAACCACATCATTATATCAAATTAACACCTTATTATTCAAAAAATAATTAGAAGAAATTCGATTTTATTTATAAAAAAATTGGGGTCTTACATTATTTCTTTTAATATCATTATACCGGAATATTGGTATGAATTTTATTATGAAATTTTTACCTTTTCATGTCGGGATTACTATTCATAAGTTACTATTCACGAGTTACTGTTCATAAGTTACTATTCACGAGTACTATTCACGAAGTATGATAATTTTTCTTGTAGAATTTCTACCTTTTAGTGTCGGGATTACTATTTACGTATACGGCACTATTCACGAATACGGCACTATTCACAGAAAAATTAAATTTTCTTTTCTGTGTCCAAGATTGTCTATTATGGTTCCTATCTTTGATTGGATCTATGTTTTGATCTTCATTTTTGAATTCTACTCCACAATTGATTATTATGGAGTATTTTTGAATATAGATAAACCGAAGTACGAATCTCTAATCTTTCTCTTTTTAACTCTCTGGATTCGTTTTCTTGAAAATATTTTTATCATCCTCAGTCTTTAATGGTGATACTTGATGAATATCTTTGGCCTGTAGTGCAAAGATGAATAATTACCTGATGAATATCTTTGGCCCGTATTGCAAAGATGAATAGGTGTTTAGATGAACATGACCAACTGGTGATACAAATGAATATCTTTTGCCTGTAGTGCAAAGATGAATATTTGATTCAAGATGTATACTGATTGATGTTATAGGGATAAAATATTGATGATGAACTTTTAAAACTTAGAAGATAGTAGAATTCATTCTCTACTTAACTCTTCTAATGAATTGTTGTTTCCGCTACAGTTGTTGATCTAAAACTTGTTGTCTATTTTATTCTATCAGATTTTTTCTTGTTGAAGACTAAGGATAATTTGTTGTACATTATCTTAGACATAATATTCTTTACTGGGCTAGTTGTGCTCACCTTTTTTACTTTTTGTTCCATTTTTCTTCTCAAGAGGCGAGAATATAGCGGTAACTAATCGGGGTATGGAATGATGGTTCAAGATAGTTATTTTAGTAGTCCTTACTATTTTGTAAAATAGTGTATTAATAATTGTAGTGAGAACTTATTTGAGTTTGAATACTGTCTAGAAGACAATATTTGTATTTAAACTCACAGTATATGTGTTGTCGTATTTTGCACGACAATTGTAATAATAAAGTTGTAATTATTTTCTGTATCATGTATTTGGCGACTCAGAATGGGTTAGGTGGAATGGACCTATTTTGGGGGCGTTACAGTTAGTATAAGAGCCATAAGTAAAGAGCCCCGAGCTCTATCTGGTGACTTCCTGTTGATGGGGGATGTACCGAAGCCAGACTCTCCGTAGGGGACGCCGTTCTGCGATGGCAAACTGATAGGTATCACTGTGAGGTGCTATCCACAATTGGGACACGAGTCACAGTTGGTATCAGAACTTAGGGATATGGTCTCTGGCAGAGATCGGGGAATAGAACTAGGAGGGGAGAGACAAGTAAATCCTTCGCTAGTGTGTCCTACCTAAGCTTATTTGTTATTTGTTGGTCGGTCAGAATATAGGGGTATTATGTGGTATGTCATTTTCTTTAATTAACCCTTATTTTGTGACAGTATTTGAGAATGACATCTAAAAATTTTGAGATGAGCAATGGAGCAAAATAATATGACCGTGTTGCAGTACGAAGCTAAGTTTACTGAGCTATCCCGGTTTGCATCCCATTTGGTAAACAATGAGGAGCGAATAACGCGAATGTTTCTGTGAGGTTTGAAACCCAAAATACGCCAATACCTCATTTCTCACAAACATTGTTTATATTTAGATGTTGTGAATAGGGCTCAATTATTGGAGCATGATAATGAGTTAGCCCAACCAAAAGTTAACGGCCAACAACACGATAATAATCATACCAGTGGCAACGGCCACCGGGGCAATGATAATTATCGTGGAGAAAATTATCATGTCAAAAATGGTAACCACTTCGGTAGTAATCATGGCCAAGATAATAGGAAAGGTGAGTGAAGAGAAAATTTTATAAAGAGAAGGTTCAACAATGACGAGAAGACGTCGGCACCAGCACCAGCAACAAATTTTAGGGGAGGAGAAAGACCATCAGTTAGATGCTACAGATGCAGAGAGGAGGGACACATATGTCCAAACTATTCACAGTCTTCCAAGGTATGTTTTAGTTGTGGAAAAGATGGTCATATAGCTCGATTTTGTCCTATAGCGAAGTCAAGTCCAGCTGGGATGGTGGCACCAAAGGCAGATATGGACAAAACAAAGTCGGTAGTTTAAGGGAGAGCGCTTTTCGTGACGAGAAACCGAACAAAGTTATCACGGGTTAGTTAATCATAAACTATTGTAAAGTCTATACCTTATTAGATACCGGTTCTACCCATTCTTTTATTTCTCCTGCTTGTTCTCAATGTTTGAACTTGACTTCTGAGAAATTAGACTTTGACTTATCTATTGAAACTCCGTTAGGAAAAACTTTCATTACATCCACTGTTTATAAATTTTGTTTGATTCAGGTTTACACCATCACATTACCTGTGATCTTATCTCTTTAAAAATACTTGCATTTGATGTTATTTTAGGGATTGATTGGTTAACCACTCATCGTGCTAAAATTGATTATTTTTGTAAGGTTGTTAGTTTTTATATTCCTAACCAACCTGTTGTACGAATTCAAGCAATCAAACCATTAAAGTCAATCACTATCATATCAAACCATAAAGCCATTCGTTTATTGAAAAACGGATGTCAAGTTTTCTTAGCCCCATTTCATGGATTTAAATAAAAATACATCAAATTTGAATGATATTTCTGTTGTTAGTGAATTTCCTGACGTATTTCCTTAAGAACTTCTCGGCCTACCCCTAGAGTGTGATATTGAACTTTTGTATTGATCTTGAACCCGATACAAAATCCATTTCTAAAATCTCATATAGAATAGCTCCTATTGAACTTTAGGAGTTAAAAACCCAACTACAGGAGTTGGTACCCTAGCCTCTATCTGGTGACTTCCTTTGTGGAATGCACCAAAGCCAAACTCTCCGTAGGGGACGTAATATTCGTGCGGTGGTAAACTGATAGATGCCATTATGACGTGCTATCCAAGATTGGGATATGAGTCACAGTTGAGATCAACCTAAGTCAGTAATCAAAATACGTAGCTTTCTAGGCTTAGCTGGTTACTATCGGAGATTCGTGGAAGGATTTTCTCGAATCGCTACTCCATTAACTTAGCTGACTCTAAAAGATACAAAATTTGAACGGAGCGAGGAATGTGAGAAGAGCTTCCAAGAACTCAACATGCGGCAACGACGTTGGCTCGAGCTTTTGAAAGATTATGATTATATCATCCAATACCATCCTAAAAAAGCGAACGTGGTAGCTGACGTGTTGAGTAGAAGATCATATGCGGGTACGAGTGAGATATTGTCGAACACAAAGACCCATTTCGTATGACTTACAAAAGATGGAGATAGAGTTAAAGATTTCAAGAACATGCGTGAAGATAATGAATATACGATTAGAATCGACTTTAATCGATAAAGTTAAAGCTGCTCAAGATACATACCCGGAGCTGATGCGTATGAAGAAGAAGGTGCAAGAAGGCGTTATTCTAGAAGTAAGAGCCGATGAAGAGAAGAAATCTCAACCCTCGATTTGTTGGTCCATTTAAAATTCTTGATCGAGTAGGAAATGTGGCTTATAGACTCGCTTGACCGCCAAGTATGTCTCGTGTTTATAACATTTTTTGGACATCCACGCTACGTAAATATGTGAAAGACCCGAACCACATTATTGAGTTAGAACCAGACGAGATAGCCAAAGATTTAACGTACGAGGAGGTACCTGTCAAGATTTTGGATAGGAAAGAGCATGTCCTACGCACAAAGGTTATACCACAAGTCAAAGTTTTGTGGAGGAACCATGCTATTGAGAAAATGACCTGGGAGTTGGAAATGAAAATGAAAGCGAGGTATCCTCACCTTTTCGAAACACTAGGTACGTACGTTAATTTCGAGGACGAAATTTCATAAGGAGGGGAGGTTGTAAGACCTCAACTTTTTATAAATGAAATTGAATTTTCTCTATTTATTATTTTGAAATAGTAAGGGTTGATTTGATTAATGTGGTTAGTTATGGGTAAAATGCGCAAATATTTCAAATAAGCAAGTGGTTATAAAATATTCATTGTTTTCGAGGAATATTCGTTTGGTCGTGGAATATTCTTGCTGTCGAAAAATATTCGTACGACGACGCAGCTTTGTGTGGGCCCCATAACAGAAAGCAATTAGATGAAGAAAAAGATAAGTATGAGTTTTTTATAAATAACTGCGTAGTTGTTACTGTTAACACTGTTGGAATACTCGGTGGTTAAAACGCAGTAAGACGCGGTGTTCCACAGTAGCACACGGTATTGCACCAATTATTGATTCTTACGTAAGAAGTCATTGTTAGAGTTTGTGCCCTAGAGGCCAATTATTTGATATAATTGCTTAACATTTCGATATTATTTTTGATTGAATGAATGAATGATTTTATTTACTGCGTTATATAAATTTTAACATAATAAAATTCCTTAGAATAGTGATACAAATTATATAGTTTTAAGTATGTGACTTGAACATGAGATTATATAATTACAATTAGTATCATTGCTCTTAAATGTCCCTAGTCGAGTATCATTGTTGATGGGACATCAATGATGCATTGAGACTAGTATGTGGATTGACTGATGACCAAATCTCATTGGTCATAAATATATGAGATATTAAGTCAATGCATAGGTACATGTTAGAGAACGATGTGCTGGATAGACCCACCATGAGAATTATACGTGGAACAATATGCAAAGTGTCATTAGCGATTCTCATTGTGACAATGATGTAATGGTCCTCTGACCTGAAATCACTATATTACTACACGAGAATTTATGTACTTTGATATCATCAAAGGGTACCTTTAATAGGGTGGACTATAAAGGTGATTATTGGGTACATCATGAATCGTGTGAGGAATATGAGTGATCTAGATGAAATTTAACTCTCCTATTTATTAGGGGTGATATCCATAGGCCTCTTGAATGAGTAGGATTATGAAATGCATGGTCATGTTCAAATAGTGATTTATTTCATATAGTCTACTCATTGATCAAGAAAAACTCAGATTAAATTATGAAGAGTATGACGCATTCCATGACTCGAGTTTAATCTAAGATATTAAGGTTAAAAGGATTAAATTACATTAAAACATCGGTCACGAAAAGGTTGCATCGAATCATCGATCTTATTATTACTTGGGTAGCAGTGATGCATTACTAGATGTCGCTCACTGTTTATAATTTTATAATATGATTTTAAAATTATTGTCAACGTAATAATAACATATAGGGTCACACACATAGAACGTAATTAAAAAGGAATTAATCAAAACACTAAAATAAAATTCGATATATATATATATATATATATATATATATATATATTTTAATTAAGTCTTACTTAATTAATATACCTATATATAAATTATCCTATTAATTTAAATACTATCAATCATATTGACATATTTAAATCTTTACAATTTAAATTAATTTCCTTTTAATTACGTTCTATGTGTGTGACCCTATAGGTTATTATTACGTTGGCAATTATTTTAAAATCATATTATAAAATTATTAACAATGAACAGCATCTAGTAATGCATCACTGCTACCCAAGTAATAATAAGATCGATGATTCGATGCAACCTTTTCGTGACCAATGTTTCAATGTAATTTAATCCTTTTAACCTTAATATCCTAGATTAAACTCGAGTCATGAAATGCGTCATACTCTTCATAATTTAATCTGAGTTTTTCTTGATCAATAAGTAGACTATATGAAACAAATCACTTTTTGAGCATGACCATGCATTTCATAATCCTACTCATTCAAGAGGCCTATGGATATCACCCCTAATAAATAGGAGAGTTAAATTTCATCTAGATCACTCATATTCCTCACACGATTCATGATGTACCCAATAATCACCTTTATAGTCCACCCTATTAAAGGTACCCTTTGATGATATCAAAGTACATAAATTCTCGTGTAGTAATATAGTGATTTCAGGTCAGAGGACCATTACATCATTGTCACAATGAGAATCGCTAATGACACTTTGCATATTGTTCCACGTAGAATTCTCATGGTGGGTCTATCCAGCACATCGTTCTCTAACATGTACCTATGCATTGACTTAATATCTCTTATATTTATGACCAATGAGATTTGGTCATCTGTCAATCCACATACTAGTCTCAATGCATCATTGATGTCCCATCAACAATGATACTCGACTAGGGACATTTAAGAGCAATGATACTAATTATAATTATATAATCTCATGTTCAAGTCACATACTTGAAACTATATAATTTGTATCACTATTCTAAGAAATTTTATTATGTTAAAATTTATATAACGTAGTAAATAAAATCATAATAAAATCATTTATTCATTCAATCAAACATAATATTGAAATATTAAGCAATTATATCAAATAATTGGCCTCTAGGGCACAAACTCTAACAGTTTCCCACTTGCACTAGAGCCAATCACTCATGTATCTAATACCCATGGAACTAGTGTGACCATTGTGCTTCTACTGCGACAAAGCCTTGGGCAGTGGATCTGCAACATTATCATCTGTTGGCACTCTTCCTATATGTACATCTCCTCTATCAATGATTTCACGGATGAGATGGTACCGCCTAAGTATATGCTTGGATCGTTGGTGAGATCTAGGTTTCTTAGCCTGTGCAATGGCTCCATTATTATCACAGTATAGCTTAACCAGATCAACAATGGTTGGAACAACACCAAGTTCAGTGATGAACTTTTTAATCCATACAGCCTCCTTGGCCGCACTAAAAGCAGCAATATACTCAGCCTCTATTGTAGAATCGGCTACTGTCTCTTGCTTCGAACTCTTCTAGCTAACAGCACCACCATTAAGGCAAAACACAAATCCTGACTGAGACTTATAGTCATTATTGTCAATCTGGAAACTAGCATCTGTGTAACCCTTTACTGCCAGTTCGTCTTCACCTCCATATACCAAGAATGAATCCTTAGTCCTTTTTAGGTACTTGAGGATATTCTTGACTGTTGTCCAGTGACCTTCACCTGGATTCGACTGGTATCTGCTCGTCATGCTCAAAGCATACGAGACATCCGGACGAGTACATATCATTACATACATGATAGATCCAATTGTCAAAGCATAAGGGATCTTTCTCATACGCTCCTCATCATCTTGTGATTTAGGACATTGGGCCTTATAGATCTTTACACCATGAGTCATGGGTAAGTGTCCTCTTTTTGCCTCTTGCATGCTAAACCGTTTCAGCACTTTATCATTATACGTACTCTGACTTAGGCCGAGAATTTTTCTCGATCTATCCCGATAGATCCTGATACCAAAAATATAGGCTGCATCCCTTAAATCTTTCAAGGAGAAATATTTTCCTAACCATATTTTTACAGCCTGTAATGAAGGAATGTCATTCTCAATAGTTAATATGTCGTCAACATATAATACCAGGAATACAATGTGACTCCCACTAACCTTCTTATATACACAAGGTTCATCTTCGTTTTTAATAAAGTTAAACTTTTTGACTGCTTCATCAAATCGAAGATTCCAACTCCGAGATACTTGCTTCAATTCATAAATGGATCGTTGCAGCTTACATACCTTTCTAGCATCCTTTGGAGTGACAAAACCCTCAGGTTGTGTCATATACACATCCTGAAGGAGATTTTCGTTAAGGAAAGCAGTTTTGACATCCATCTGCCAGATTTCGTAATCATAAAAAGCTGCAATAGTAAGTAAAATCCTGATGGATTTAACCATTGCCACTGGAGAGAAGGTTTCATTATAGTCAACACCTTAAACTTGTTTGAAACCTTTTGCTACCAGTCGGCCTTTATAGGTTTGTACATTACCATCCATGTCGATTTTCTTCTTGAAAACCCACTTGCACCCAATTGGTTTCACCCTTTCGGGTGGATCAACCAAAGTCCATACTTGGTTAGTATATATGGAATCCATCTCAAATTTTATGGCTTCAAGCCATTTCTCAGAATCTGGTCCATTCATAGCTTCTTGGTAGGAAGCAGGCTCATCCTGATCTATGAGCGTCACATTGCCGTTTTGAGTCATAAGATATCCATAATATCTCCCAGGCTCTTAGCATGTCCTACCAGATCTACGAATGCCTCGTGTAATTTGAACAGGTTCACTTTCCATAATTTCTTTTGGTTCCTGCTCACATTCCAACTCAGGTTCAATGATATTTTGGGGTTCTCGAATTTCTTCGAGTTCTACTTTCCTCCAACTGTTTTCTTTAGAGACAAATTCTCTTTCTAGAAAAATACCAATTCGAGCGACAAACACTTTGTTCTCAGAAGGTTTATAGAAATAATACCCTTTTGTTTCCTTTGGGTATCCCATAAAATTACATTTGTCAGATTTAGGTCCGAGCTTGTCAGAATCTAGATATTTTACAAATGCCTCGTAACCCCAAATCTTCATGAACGACATACTAGGACATTTCCAAGTCCACATCTCATATGGTGTCTTCTGAACCGTCTTTGTAGGAACATGGTTAAGTGTGAATGCAGCTGTCTCTAGGGCATGACCCCATAAGCTTATTGGAAGATCTGTATGACTCATCATTGATCGTACCATGTCCAACAAGGTGTGATTCCTCCTCTCAGATACACCATTCCATTGTGGTGTTCCAGGTGGAGTGAGCTGTGATATAATACCACACTCCTTTAGAAGGTCATCAAAGTCTTGGCTTAAGTATTCACCTCCTTGATCGGATCGAAGGGCTTTTATGCTTTTGCCAAATTGGTTTTGAACTTCATTCTTGAATTCCTTGAACTTTTCAAAGGATTCAGATTTGTGTCTCATAAGATACACATATTCATATCTACTTAAGTCGTCAGTAAATGTAATGAAGTAATAAAACCTACCTCTTGCTAACGAACTCATGGGTCCACATACATCACTATGTATAAGTCCCAATACATCGCTAGCCCATTCATTGTGTCCAGTGAAAGGGGCGTTAGTCATCTTTCCTAATAAACAAGACTCGCATCTCTCATATGATTCAAAATCAAATGAATGCAAAAACCCATCTTTATGGAGTTTGGATATGCGTTTCTCATTTATATGGCCTAAACGACAGTGCTAGAGATATGTCGATTTTGAATCATTTGATTTAACTCGTTTTGTATTTATGTTATAGATAGGCATTTCTTAATCAAGAATATAAAGACCGTTAAATAATTGTGCAACACCATAGCATATATCATTTAAGTAAAACGAACAACGGTTGTTCTTTATTATAAATGAAAAACCTTTCTTGTCCAAACAAGAAATAGAAATAATGTTTTTACTTTTAGCAGGCACATAATAACAATCCTCTAATTCTAATAATAGCCCAGTGGGCAAAGATAAATGATAAGTTCCTACGGCCAGTGCAACAACTTTTGCTCTATTCCCAACTCATAGGTCAACCTCTCCTTTTGCCAAAGTCCTACTCCTTTGGAGTTCCTGCACATTAACACAAATGTGAGAACCACATCCAGTATCCAATACCCATGATGTAGAAGTAGACAAGTTGACTTCTATAACATATATACCTGAATCAGACGTCGCATTTCCTTTTCTTTTCTTTACTTCTTTCAAATAAGCGTGATAATTCCTCTTCTAGTGTCCAGGTTTTTCACAGAAGTGATAATCACCTTCATTAGCCACTCCACCTTTAGGTTTTAAAGCCTGTTTGGTTTTGGAATTGGGTTTGGCACCAGATTTAGATCCTATCTTTTTCTTTCCTTTCCAATTTCCCTTAGCATTCCCCTTTTGTACCATCATTATGGGAGTGGGTCCTGCCTTTTTCATATTGTTCTTGACAGTTCTTAACATACTCAACAACTGAGTAAGTGGTTTCTCAATTTCATTCATTAGATAATTCATAACAAATTGAAAGTAGCTGTTGTTCAAAGATTGCAAAACAATACCAGTTTGGGCTTCCGGAGTGATTGGAAAACCCAACCTATCAAGGTACTCAATATACCCAATCATTTTTAGCACATGTGGACCAACTGGATCACGTTCACCCATCTTGCAGTGATGCAACACTTTGCTTGTATCATACCTCTCCTATCGAGCATTCCCTTCGAACAATTTCTTGAGATGCTTCATCATCTCATAAGCATCCATCAACTCATATTGCTTCTGAAGCTCAGTATTCATAGTTGCTAGCATGAGACAACTCACGTCCAGAGCATCATCTTGATGCTTCTTGTAAGCATCATGCTCTACACGTCGAGCAGTATCAGCTGGTGCTATAGGAATGGGCTTTTCAATGACATAAAGCTTGCGCTCTTGTTTGTGGACAATCCTCAAGTTCCTATGACAGTCAAAGAAATTAATTCCACTCAGCTTGTCCTTCTCAAGGACTGATCGTAGTGAAAGACTACTTGTGTTGTTGTTGTTTGCCATTGATATCTACAATTTATAGGTTCCAAAATAATAAGTCAAATTACAGAGTTGATATTATGTAATTGATAACAGTACATTCAAAATATACCTCCCACTATTTTATTCAAATTAATAGCACTCACCATTAATTGGGAAATCATTTTCTATTAAATCTTTCTAGTGAGCCAAGATCCATATTTCATTGTGACTTAAGTTAGCTTTGGCTAATCTCTTAAAACACAATTATTTAGGTAGACAACCCTTTTGTCAATTATATCATATATAACTCTTGGATAGTTTGGTAAACAACATTTGTTTCTAATCCATCTAATGGTATCTACCAAACTCTATGCTTCTAAGTCAACAATCCTATTGAGATAACTTAGTTAAGTCGGGCCCAATGATTTTAATAGTTTAGATATCACAATTATCCTATCGCATCTTACCTAGATAAATAGGGTACTTTGCTTTGGCAAACCTACATCTATTGATCAAGGTCTTGATGAGTGTTATTCATTGGAAGGCATCTGATTTAGACTTAATAATTTAATGAGGGATTTTATTAATACATTTAGATCGCGCCAATTTTTTAATCTTATTAAGCATGCACATTATTTATCATACCATATATAAGCATAAATAAAGTGCAAAATAAAATGTGTCATAGTTATGGCCCAATCCACTGTCAATCTTTTCAAGTTAATGAAAAATTGAAGGTCAATTTAAGGTGGCAAAAGATCTTTAAATAAGTAGCTTCCTTGGATCTTCCTCAAGCATGTTCCTCCTCTCCATCATCATCATCTTGCCATCGTGTCCTTCATCTTGTCATCGATTATGAAAATAGATTATTACATGACATAAAGAAACCTCGAGTTACATTCGAAAGGATTTAGATGAGAAGAGAATGTTACATCAGAATTTATAGAAAGACTCGACATGCAAGCCATATTTCAAAACCAAAAACCACTAACCTATGGGTCAAAAGGCCATAATTGTGCACCATGCATATCACAATAAGCACATAACAATTTATATATAATTAAAGAGAACTATATATAACATATTAGGGTCACGACCATCATGCGCTACGACGGGGGGGTCCAAGGAGGGTCTCCCCCCCCCGGTGGGTGGTCCGATTGACCGGTCAGCGAGCGGGGTCAGGGGCATTGCCCCTGGAAAAAAATTTTGAACTACAATCTGTATTGTAGAATTTTTCCATACGAATCTCTGAAACAGTTTCAGAATCATATATTTTAATCCACCAAAACACCCATAATAACAAATCATATATGCCCAGCTTCGATTAATCATATTAAAACGAATAACAGTACACCCAAAACATATCATATATGTCTAGTTTCAATTAATCATGTTAAAACGAATCTTCATGCTTCTTATCCGATTAAAATAGTTGTATTGTTATTCCACCTTCTAAGATACGATTAACAAAATCATCATATATATGCACATATATTACAGATACAATTCATAATTATAGAATATGCATACAACAGAATAGCATATGTTCAATTTCAAATCGGTAAGCATGCATCATCATATATCATATATATCGAATACAATTAAAACACGTAATCTGAATTAATCGTTTTCGCAAGTAGCTCTGATACCACTATAAGGTTTCGGCACATAAAACGTAATGGAAATAAACCAATTTAAAGGCAATTCTAAAATCCTAAAGTCACTACTCAATAATTGTTACATTAATTACTGTTCAATATTTTATTTTATTGATTCAATAATTACTGCGTTAATATTTTATATTATTGATTCAATAATTGTCATTGCACAATATTTCAAATTATCAAATTAATAATTTATATTATTTGAATAATATTATTAGATAGCATTATTAGCAATGTCTAAGGAAGTTTTGTCTAGGAGAGGTTATTTAATTGCGCGCCAGTAAGAAAAAATATTTACCGGAAGTCCCCCTCTTTCTTGGGAACGACCTAGTTGTCATTATTGTGATTCTGTAATATTATTTGTGAATAATTAATTATTGATTTATATGATAAGGAAAATATTTATTTTATGTGATATAAATAGAGGAATTTTTAAAAAAGTGGCAATTGTTGAAAATTAATATTTTATCTTTTTTGATAAAATAATTCATTCAAATATATTATTATATTACATTATAAATGTATAATGCGATAATATAATAATATAATAATGGTGATATTTTTATAATGAATGTGTGTTATATGAATAAATGAGGAGGAAGAGTATTTTTATTACAATAAATGTTAAAAACATGTTAAACATGTTGGTGAATCCTATTTTTGACTGAAATTTGATTATAGCCTGCAAAATCATCCGTATGTGGATTTCGGCCATTTTTCGTTTGAAATTTGGAAAAACTTAAATCTACAAAGTTATAGAGAATTAAATTTCTTATAAAAAGGATATAAGATCCGAATTTTTTTGATAAAGGGCTATTTATTATGAATTATTGAAGTTCCAGAATATTGGGTCTAAATTGATTTTGTTAAAAAAAATGATTAAAACATGTTTTTCATTTTGCGTGGGCCCCACATGTGTTGTAAATGTGCTGAATTCAATTTCAAGAGGTAGGCGTGAAAATTTTTAATAAATATTATTATTTTATTAAATTTTCTACTTTGGTGTTCTAAGTATTTTCTTATAAATAGGGTGCTTAGATTAGAATTGAAAATCACACCAGAATCTGAAGTTTTCTCTCTCTATATTATCGAGCGTATTTTTATAAGTATTTTGATACTTTGAGTATTGCTATACGGTGCAAGTTTTGTTCAGCATTATATCTGATATTCCAGCCAGAAGTACTATTTTTTTGAGGTAAAGGATGTTATTTTTTTCGTAAATGATATTATTTCTTTCAATATCATTATACCAAAATATTGGTATAAATTTTATTATAAAATTTTTACCTTTTTATGTCAGAGTTACTATTCACGAGTTACTATTCACGAGTTACTATTCACAAGTTACTATTTACGAGTACTATTCACAAAGTATGATGATTTTTATTGTGGAATTTCTACCTTTTAGTATCGGGATTACTATTCGCGTATACGGCACTATTCACAGAAAAATTAAATTTTCTTTTCTGTGTTTAAGATTGTCTGTTATGGTTCCTATCTTTGATTGGATCTATGTTTTGATCTTCATTTTTAAATTCTGCTCCACAATTAATTTTTATGGAGTATTTTTGAACTTAGATAAACCGAAGTACGAATCCCTAATCTTTATCTTTTTAACTCTCTGGATTCATTTTCTTGAAAATATTTTTATCATCCTCAGTCTTTAATGGTGATACTTGATGAATATCTTTGGCATGTAGTACAAAGATGAATGATTATCTGATGAATATCTTTGGCCCGTAATACAAAGATGAACAGGTGTTTAGATGAACATGACCAACTGGTGATACAAATGAATATCTTTGGCCTGTAGTGCAAAGATGAATATTTGATTCAAGATGTAGATTGATTGATGTTACAGGAATTCATTCTCTACTTAACTCTTCTAATGAAATGTTATTTCCGCTGCAGTTGTCGATCTAAAACTTGTTGTCTATTATATTTTATCAGATGTTTTCTTGTTGAAGACTTAGGATAATTTGTTGTACATTATCTTAGTCATAATATTTTTTACTGGGCTAGTTGAGCTCACCATTTTCCTTTTTGTTCCATTTTTCTTCCCAGGAGGCGAGAATATAGCGGGAACTAGTCGGGGTATGGAATGATGGTTCAAGATAGTTATTTTAGTAGTCCTTACTATTTTATAAAATAGTGTATTAATAATTATAATGAGGACTTATTTGAGTTTGAATATTGTCTAGAAGACAATATTTGTATTTAAACTCACAGTATATGTGTTGTCGTATTTTGCACGACAATTGCAATAATAAAGTTGTAGTTATTTTCTGTACCATGTATTTGGCGACTCAGAATAGGTTGGGTGGAATGGACCTATTTTGGGGGCGTCACATAACCTACAGCTTTGATACCAACTGTAACGACCCCAAAATTCATACAATTCAACTCTCAACCTCAGTCGTTAACAATACACCTTTATTCTAACTTTACATCATTATTTGATGATACAATCACTAAAAATGCGAAATATTTTAAACTTTTATCTCTTCTTCTTTTATTTTTCCTAAATCACAACATTTATCATCTACATGTCTTTGAATCTTATATAATCCATGATTCACTTTATCAGAGTATATATATATATATATATATATATATATATATATATATATATATATATATATATATATATATACTTACATCTCAAATCGATATCCTTTATGCATCGAATAGCTCAAACTTTAACTTTATAACTCAACATAAAATATACATCATAAAACATTGAGTACATCTCATAAACCTTAATTATGGTTTAAAGAAATAACAACTTTAGCTAAAATATTAATCTTCATGTATTATTTCTGATCCACGTCATTCAAGTGGCACATAGTGTTACCTTGAATCCTTAACCTGCAAAAATGGTTATTTACAAGGTTGAGCTCAACATCCCAACAAATCTAACAGTTTTCATGCAACACGTAGCACATAAATAACATGCTCATCTTATACATCATAAACATCTGTCTAAATACATTATACATGTTGTACATCACATATCAAATAAAGATTGAGTTCCATAACTCAATCAGCATTCTTTCCTCAAACAACGTAGTTATAAATTGACTTTAACAGTTCATACTTACAACATATGTAATGCATCATTCTCTTTGCAATACAGATTTAAAACAGTTAATCATCAAGTTCACATAACAAATAGGAACTGAAAGACTTGCCTTGATCGTTGTTTACCAATAATAGTTTAATAGCTTTCAACTATCTGTACTTCACGTGCCCTACATAATTATATAATTATGCACATCAATTGTTAGTCACATAACAACGGATAGTAGTTGTAATATAAACTTTACTCTACATCCCATAACCCTTCTTATTAATTAATACACAATGTTTAATTTGATTGTGTTTACTTTCGACTTATATCTCACTATATTACTTCTTAGGTCATACTCGAAGTTCATTCAAGTGTTTAAATCTTGTTAGGTCTCCTTATTGGTTTTATATTAACTCCATTCCATATCTTATAATGTTAATTCCAATTGAATTGAAACATTTTTTAAGTTCATTAACACTTGTCACGGCATTTCGACGTTCATTCGTCACACGCCCGATTCGTCTCTCTTGTGTATGCTTAGTATGCTTATACAACTTATCTAATACATCATTATTAATATTAAGCATCATTATATTTACTAATATTTATGTTTTATAACTTAGAAAAACATCTTTTATCGTCAGAAGCACTACACCTGCATACGTGCATACCCGACGCCCTCCGATTTTCTCCGAATGCACATCAGTCCCAAAGATGACCATTTTGAACTCTGCTAACGACCTCCAATTGAAAAACGTAAAGAACAAAAGTTGTACGTCTACCCGTCTTCATTCCGGATCATCTTGAATCGCCTCAATCGGAGTCCGTATAAAAATGTTATGACCGTTTTACTATAGGATGTCAAACCAGTCCGGCCCAAACTACTATTCTAGCGCTGCAGCGCCCCAAATAGCAGCGCTGCAGAAAGATGTGCAATTTTTTTCCAGTTTTGCTATTCTTGCGAATTTTTAACCCTTTCTCCTTCCAACCTTCATAACTCGAGTTATACACATCCAAATCAGTCTGTTTTCTACTCTATAGATTCGTAATTCATAGAACTACAACGTACCAAAGAATTAACACTTTATAAAAACATTAACTAACCCAAATTCTTGACCCAAAACTCATGGTCATACTAAATTTTCATGTTTTAACATGTTTAATGAATTTATTCACTACAAATTCGTTTTTTAACCAAATTGATTCATTCACTTTGTGTTCTTATAGTTTTTCAACGTTCTTACAACATCCATCATCAATTTAAGGTTTTCATCATGATTTCATAACTAATTTTAGTCTCAAAATTGGCCAAAAATATATGTACAACAAAACTCAAATTCTTCAATTAAAAACATATTCTTTTTGTATTTTATGAATTTGATTACTCAAAATCGTTTATAAACAACATAGAATGAATTCTACAAACCCAATAACTTATAAAATGTAGTTCCTTCACAATTTAACAATAGAAATCCAACTTTTCAAGGAATACTCAAGAAATATGAAACTAAGAACTCAAAGATAGATTATTACATTTGATTCTTGTTTAGATTATCTAGATGATTAGAGCAACTTTGGTTTAAACCGCTTCCTTCTTTGAATGTATAGAACATCTTCTCAATTTTTTTCCCTCTAGACTCTCTCTTCTTCTCTGTGTTCTTCTTCTTCTTAGCCTTAGGAATATTATTACGTAGAATAAAACTGGCAAAGCCTTAATAATGATTTTAACGCATCAGTTAAAATACAAAAGTTTTAACTGTTATAAATGCCAAAGGTCATAAGACCTTGTTTGGCTAGCATCAAATAATATTTTTCTAATTTATTTTAATTTCCTCCTTATCATATAATAAATCATTGTCACACTTTATTTAATTAAATTATAACCCTTATTTGACAAACCATAATCTCTCTAATTTAATTATAAATTAAATTAGAACATTATCATTCCTTTAGCGTAACAAAGTACGCACCGATTATAAAATTATTTAATCCCTTAATAACTTTCCATCAAATATTTATTTTAAAATCCATATATATTTCAACTAAAATACTTATTTTATTTGATAAATATTTTAATTATTTACAAACCTCACGATCATAACATATTAACATATTGCATTTATATCTAACATAAATTACTCTCTCATTTTATTAAAATACGTCATAATAAGAATTTTATTCATTAAATTCTTAGTTTAATTACTTTACATTAATTCATTATTTTAATTAAGTGAATTACTCATATTATTTATGAAATTTAATTCATAACAATTCCATCGTCAATCAAGCCATGAAAATCAAATTATATTACTTCATAATATAATTTTTAACTTTATTAAATTAACTAATATTATTCAGTTAATTTCCTTTCCGTAATAATTTTATTTAATTTCTTCAATAATTAAATTAACGATTACACCTCACTTTTCCAATATATGAATATATATTTCTCTTCTATATTCACACATAATCTCTTCACACCAAATCACTTATTTCAATTATATAACAAATACGTTTAATTACTCAATCTCAAAACATCTCATAATAAGAATTTTATTTATTAAATTCTTATTTTAATAATTACTGAAAATCTGGGTTGTCACATTATATCAAATTAACACCTTATTATTCAAAATAATATTTAGAAAAAATTAAATCCTTATTTATAAAAAGTTGGGGTCTTACAACCTCCCCTTATAAAATTTCGTCCTCGAAATTGATATACGTACCTGGTATGTCGAAGAGGTGACGATACCTTGTTTTCATTTCAGATTCTAACTCCCAGGTCATTTTCTCAATATCGTGGTTTCTTCATAAAACTTTGACTTGAGGTATAACCTTTGAGCGTAAAATATGTTCCTTCTTATCCAAGATTTTGATAGGTACCTCCTCATACGTTAAATCTTCCGCTATCTCATCTGGTTCTATTTCAATAATGTGGTTTGTGTCTTCCATATATTTATGTAACAATGATATATGAAAAACGTTATGAACACGAGACATACTTGGTGGTAAGGCGAGTCTATAGGCCACAGTTCCTACTCGGTTTAGGATTTCAAATGGACCAATTAATCGAGGGTTGAACTTTCCTCTCTTTTCGAATCTCGTAACTCCTTTCCATGGAGCAACACGTAACAATACATGATCTCTAACATTGAACTCCACGTCCCTTCGATGAAGATCGGCATAACTCTTTTGTCGATCTTGTGAGGTTTGTATACGTTGCCATCATTTGAATCTTTTCCATAGTCATGCATACCATTTCTGGTCCCAGTAACGTTGTTTCACCCACCTCGTCCCAGCATACTAGAGAAAGACACTTTCATCCATACAACGCCTAGAATGGAGCCATGCCTATACTTGCTTGATAACTGTTGTTGTAAGAGAATTCCACCAATGACAAGTACTTGTCCCAACTTCCTTTGAAGTCTAGTATGCAAAGTCTCAATAGATCTTCAAGAGTTTGAATAGTCCTTTCCGACTGCCCGTCCGTCTGAGGATGATATGTAGAACTGAATCGTAAATCAGTGCCCATAGCTTTCTACAAGCTGACCCAAAATCGTGAAGTAAATCTTGGGTCTCAATCAGAAACTATGGATACCGACATACCATGCAATCTCAAAATCTCATTTATGTACATACGAGTAAAACGTTCAAGTAAATAAGTTTCTTGTATAGGCAAGAAATGAGCAGACTTGGTTAATCTATCAACAATAACCCAAATTGCATCTATGTCTTGAGAAACCTTGGGAAGACAGTAACAAAATCCACGTTGATGTCCTCCAACTTCCATTGTGGAATTTTGAGTAGTTGTAATAGACATTTTGGTACTTGATGCTCTGCCTTAACACGTTGACAAGTTAAACACCTTGAGATAAACTCCGCGATCTCTCTCTTCATATTGCTCCACCAAAATGTATGTCGAAGATCACGATACATTTTGGTACCTTCAGGATGGATTGCAAACGGTGTTTTGTGTGCCTCCATCATGATTTTATACTTCAAATCAGAGTCGTTAGGAACACAAAGTCTGCAGTTGACTCGAAGTATTCCTTCTTCATCGATTCTTGCTTCTGGAATAGCACCTTCTTGTACTTTCTTTTTCATATGCATCAGCTCCAGGTCTATAGCTTGAGCAGCTTTAACTTTATCAATTAAAGTCGATTCTACTCGTAAATTTGCCATCTTTACATGGGTCCCTGGAGTTTTTAACTCTATCTCCATCCTTTGTAAGTCATACAAAATGGGCCTTTACTTTGACAATATCGCACTTATACCTGCATATGATATTCTACTTAACGCGTCAACTACCACGTTCGCTTTTCTAGGATGGTATTAAATGATATGGTCGTAATCTTTCAACAGCTCGAGCCAACGTCGTTACCGTATGTTGAGTTCCTTTTGGGTGAAGAAATACTTGAGGCTTTTACGATCTATATAGATCTCCACTTTCTCCCCATATATGTAGTGTCTCCAGATCTTAAGCGCGAAAACGACTGCTGCCAACTCTAGATCATGAGTAGGATAATTCCTCGCATATTCCTTGAGTTGTCTTGAGGCATAGGCTATGACTTTTCCATGTTACATGAGAACACATCCCAAACCTCTGCCTGAAGCATCACTGTAGATGACAAATCTCTTCGAACCTGATGGTACTGCCAGTACAGGTGCTGAAATGAGTCTCCTCTTGAGTTCTTGGAAACTCTTCTCACATTTCTCGCTACATCCGAATTTTATATCTTTTTGAGTCAGCTGAGTTAATGGAGTAGAGATTCGAGAAATTCTTCCACGAATCTTCGATAATAACCAGCTAAGCTCAGAAAGCTACGTACTTCGGTTACTGACTTAGGTTACTCCCAACTTTGTATTGCTTCAATCTTTACCGGGTCAACTGATATTCCATGATTTGATATCACGTGCCCAAGGAATGCTACTTCCTCAAGCCAGAACTAGTATTTCATCAATTTGGCGTATAACTTATTTTCACGAAGCTTTTAGAGTATCAGCCTCAAGTGTTGCCATAATCTTCACGGCTTTTAGAATAGATGAGGATGTCGTCAATAAAGAGAACCACAAAATGATCCAAATATTTCTTGAATACTTGGTTCATCATATCCATGAAGGCAGCAGCAGCATTAGTCAATCCAAAAGACATGACTAGGAATTCGTAATGCACGTACCGAATTCTGAAAGTAGTCTTTGGAATGTCATCAGTTTTAATCTTTAACTGATGATATCCAAAACGAAGATTGATCTTTGAGAAGTATTTAACACCTTGCAACTGGTCAAGCGGGTCATCAATGCGAGGTAATGGGTACCTATTTTTGATGGTGACATGGTTCAACTCCGTATAGTTAATGCAAAGTCGTATACTCTCATCTTTCTTCTTTATAAATAAAACAGGAGCACCCCAAGGAGATGTACTAGGACGAATGAAACCAATGTCTAATAGTTCTTGTAGTTGGGTTTTTAACTCCTGAAGTTCAATAGGACCCATTCGATATGGGGTTTTAGAAATGGGTTTTGTACCAGGTTCAAGGTCAATACAAAATTCAATTTCACGCTCTGGGGGTAGGCTAGGAAGTTCTTCAGGAAATACGTCAGGAAATTCATTAACAACAGAAATATCATTTAAATTTGACGTATTTTTGTTTAAATCCATGATATGGGCTAAGAAAGCTTGACATTCATTTTTTAATAAACAAATGACTTTACGGCTTGATATGACAGTGATTGACTTTAGTGGTTTGGTTGCTTGAATTTGCATAACAGGTTGGTTAAGAATATGAAAACTAATGACCTTACAAAAATAATTAATTTTAGCATGATGAGTAGTTAACCAATCAATCCTTAAAATCACATCAAATGCAAGTATTTTCAAAGAGATGAGATTAACAGGTAATGTGAGGGTGCCGATTTGAATCAAACAAGATTTATAAATAGTGGATGTAATGAAAGTTTCTCCTAACGGAGTTTCAACAGATAAGTCAAAATCTAATTTCTCAAGGGTCAAGTTTAAACGTTGAGCACAAGCAGGTGAAATAAAAGAATGGGTAGAACCGGTATCTAATAAGGTATAGACTTCGCAAGAGTTTATGATTAACTTACCCATGATAACTTTGTTCGGGTTCTTCACCTTTTGGGAAGTTACGACAAACGCTTTTCCTTGAACAACCGACTTTGTTTTGTCCGTTGTCGCCTTTGGTGCCACCGTCACAGCTGGACTTGACTTTGCTATAGGATAAAATTAAGCTATGTGATCGTCTTTTCCACAACTGAAACATACGGACTGATATGTTCCTCCTCTCCACATCTGTAGCATCTAACTGGTGGTCGTTCTCCTTACCTAGAAATGGTTGCTGGTTCTGGTGCTGCTGTCGATGTCTTTTAGTCATTGTTGAATCTTCTCTTTTTGAAATCTTCACTTGACTCATTTCTTCTATTATCTTGGCCAGGATTACCACCGAAGTGGTTACCATTTCTGTCATGATAATTTCCTCCACGTTGGTTCTCACTACTTCGATGACTGTTGCCACTGCTATGACTATTATCGTGCTGCTAGTTGTTGTCTTTTGGTTGAGCTGACTCATAATCTCATTCCAATAATTGAGCTCTATTCACAACATCTGAATACAAACAAAGTTTATGAGAAATGATGTGTTGACGAATTTCAGGTTTCAAACCTCTCAGAAACATTCGTGTCATTCGCTCCTCATTATCCACCAAATAGGATGCAAACCGGGATAACTCCGCAAACTTGGTCTCGTATTGCTATACAATTATATTTTTATGTTCCCAGATCTCCACTAGCGATCATATCCCTAAGCTCTGATACCAACTGTGACACCCCTAAAATAGGTCCACACAATCCATTCTGAGTTGCCAAATACATGGTACATAATTAAAATACAAACGTCAATTATACAAATATTAATTATCGTGTAAAATACGACAAAACACGAGTTGTGAGTTTCAATATAAATATTGTCACGTAGACAATATCCAAACTCAAATACAGTCCTCATTACAATTATTGTTACACTATTTTTCAAAATAGTGAGGACGACTATAATAACCATCTTGGATCATCACTCCACTCCCCGACTAGTCCAAGCTACATTCTCGCCTCCTGAGAAGAACAATGGAACCAAAAAGAAAAGGGTGAGCTCAACTAGCCCAGTAAAGAATATTATGACTAAGATAATATAGAAAAAATTATCCTTAGTCCTTAACAGGAAAAAATCTGATAGAATACAATAGACAGCAAGTTTTAGATCAACAACTGCAGCAGAAACAACAATCCATTAGAAGAGTCAAGTAGAGCATGATGTCTACTATATTCTATGATTTAAAAGTTCATCATCAATATTTTATCCCTGTAACACCAATCAATAATTACTTCCAATCAACGAATTATCTATGCACTACGGGCGAAAGATAATCGTTTGTATCACCAGTGGTCATGATCATGCCAAACATCAGTCCATCTATGCACTACGGGCCAAAGAGGACTTTCACCACAGACCTTATCTGTAACATTAAAGGTTATGATTATACCAATACACAATTCCTGGTCATAATCATACCAATCAACAATTCAACTTTGCACTACAAGCCAAAGATAACTTTCAAAACAATATAAGCATGAGGATGATGACAATGATATAAAGATTCAATCAAGTGAGATCAAGGATAAATATTAAATATATATAATTCAATTTATACAGAGTTCAAAAATGTCCAAATTGTCAACATAATAACTATTTGTGAAGTAAAATTTAAGAATGATATTCATGTATCAAAAATAATTTAGACAAAAAAGAAAATTAAATTCTGTTGTGAACAGTACTCATGAATAGTACTATATAAATAGTACCGTATGAATAGTACCCATGAATAGTACCCAACATGAAAAGATTAAAATTTAATAAGAATGTTCAGACCAATATTCCAGTGAAATGATATTAGATGAAGCACAAAACTTAAGGAATTTCTAATCATTTCAGGAATTATAGAAGCGATACTTACCATAGTAAGTTTAAATTTAGGAATATGAAATGAAATAATATCACTTAATTAATATGGAGTATGAAAGAAAATGATATTTCTTATGAGTATTGAAATAAAATAATATCCTTTACCATAGTAGAAACTAGATTTGACTAGAATATCGGATATTATCCTGAGAAAATCTTGCACTAAAAGCTATACTCAAAGTATTCTTATACTAAAAGAAATACTCACAATATTAAAGAATACGAATTTTTGATATTGATGGTGTGTTTAGGAAGGAGGTTGCCCCTCCTTTTATAGTGCAACGGAGGGAGAAAAATTAAGCAGGTTGCCTAATTCCCTTTCTTTCTTCTCTGCCTAATTCCTCATTTTCCAAGGTTGAGGGTCCACTCTTTAGAAAACACAACTTTGCAGGCATTCCATCAACCACTACTTTTGAAAAAGAATACGCAGAAGAAAATTCAAAATGTGCACAGAAGGTTTTGAATTCAAAACCAAAATGATAACCTTCATTCCACTTTTATTCACATGCTGTATATATTATAATAATAATATTACTTAAACAATTATAATATATTATAATTATATATTTGGATGAGTATTTTATCGAATAAGATAATTGCCAAACTTTTAACAAATATTTCATTCTAAATTCCTTCATTTATATCAAAATTGAACAAATATCCATCACATAATAATTATTTATAATTAATATTATAAGCTCACAATGTTAACAACCAGATCATTTTCAGAAAAGAGGGGACTTTTCGATAAGGATTTATCCTTATTGGCGTGCAATTATATAACCTAACCCCTTTCCTCGACAGAATTTTTTTAGATATTACCAATAATGCTAACTAATAATATGAATAATTGTGTCGTGTCAATTATTGATTTAATAATATAAAATATTGTGCAGATGATACTGTGACAATAATTGAATCAATAATATGAGATACTATGCAACAATTACTGTGACAATTATTGAATAAAACTGAGTGACTTCTTACGTAAGAATCAATAATCAGAGATATTGTGCAATGTCGTGTGCTACTGTACAACCACACGTATTATTGTACTTTTATCATCGGGTATTTCAACAGTTAACGGTAAAAGTTTTGTTGTTATTTTTTATAAAAAGGTTATTTCTGTCGCTTTCTATATTCGACAATTATTCTGTTATGTGGTCCACCAATGATTGCACCGTCGTACGGATATTCCCCGACAAAAAGAATATTTTCCGAACAAACGAATATTTTATGACCACTTACTTTGCAAAATTTACACATATCACCCATAACTATAGCATTATATCAAATCAACACCTTATTATTTAAAATAATATTTAGACAAAAGTAAATCTTTATTTATAAAAAGTTGGGGTCTTACAGTCAAGATCAGCAACACCCAGAAGAAGATCTCAATCAAGCTGCTAAGCACCAGAATAAGAAGGCACTTAAACGATTTCTTAGTAGCATATCCAATATATATCAAAAAATAGGAAATCGATTGTCTGAGTGACTTTCGTCTTAGTCTAAGTGACTTACTTATGTATGAGTGATATGGTCTGTGTGACCGAACTGCCGAGACTAAGTGACTCGAAGGAACCTTTGTGGTTCTGTTGTAAGAGGTCTTAGTGACCTTATCCTTATTGGGTATCTTGCTTGTTGGAGTGGAAGAGTGAATTAGGAGTTATTCAGTCTCCGAACCACTTAAAATATCTTGTGTCATTTATTTTATGTCATTTACATTCGATATCTTATATATGCTATATTTGCTAAAGTGTGTTAAATCATAAATACTAAATCTAGATCTGTGATTTCCTTTATCTTTAAGGGATATTTTCCAAATAATATTCTGATGTGCATAATCAATATTTGATTAATTGATTACTTGGTAATACATCTTTAATTAATCAAAATATTTTAAAAATCTATTCAACCCCCCTTCTAGATCTCTAGTGTGCCTTTGGGAAACAACATATTTTACTCCCTCCATTTCAAAATATAAGGTCTAGTTTATTTTTCAAATTCAATTTAAAATTAGCTTTTTAATTTGATGGGTTATGTTATGTGTTCATATGTCAATTATAGTAACTAAATGGATTTTTTTTTGTTATTGGGAAATTAGTTTTTACTAATATTTTTCAATTTGTTAAGAAATTTAATATTGTTAGTTACATATGTGAAATAGTACTTCTGTTAATTATTATCAAAATATTTATTTAAACATACTATAATAAAATATAAATGACATTATTATAAAATTAAATATTGTTACATGATGTAGCAATAATTTTGTTATCAAATACTATTTTTTTTAACATTATGAAATCACAAGGTTATCAAACAAGGTTCCCTAATTATTGGATTAGGATCTCTCCACTAGACTTATCCGTCAATTATTTTCCAAGGCACATGCAATGACACAAGTATTATATTCACGGAAACAATAAAATTTGTCGCAATGAATTGCATTGGTACGTAATTGGAAATGTGTATTGGTATTGGTAACTAAAAAAAAAAGGGTTATGAAGAATTAAAATTGCAAAGTAGGTGTAATGGAAGCGACGCTAACCCTTATTGCTCTCACTAGTAAGAATAAATGAAAATAAACTAATTTCTTCCTACTTTATTAAAAAATTTAAGAAAATTGTACTGAGTCTTCTTTTGATTATAACAAACTAAACAAATTTTTGAAATCACTGTTTTAAAGTCATCTATAGAACTAGTCTATAACTTGTGTATGCAACTTGCAAATATACAACACTAAACTCATGGGAAAGCACATTCATATAATTATGGAATAAACTAAATTCACATGAAACAACTAAAATTTTATTAAATCTTCTAGGAAAAAAAATAAAACACAGCTCTTTAACAACTTTGCCCAAGTGCACCTTTTTTCTGATGATCATTTTGGACAAAACTACATAGTATAACCCAAGTTTTATAACATAAAATGTACAAAAAGGTGAGCAATTAGCCAGACTCTAAGTCAAAAAGTGATACAGAATCAAGACAAAAAAGAGAGCAGCACAGCCTCTAAAACAAAGGTTAGATGCACAATCTCTACGGATAGTAGTACAACATATAATATAAGTGCAACCATTAGAGAAAGATGAATAAGCTTTGAGTAACAGATGAGTGCAGCCATTATAGAAAGTCAAAAGCTCTTTAAGGCGACAGTTGGGAAGACCCGTTAGGGGTTATGCTTATCAAGGAACTCCTGAACAAGAATCAATTGTACTATGTGCGAATAACAATAATCATTATGGATGTGAATAACTATAAATAATTATTCACTAATCATGCTTTGAAATTAATAAATCAAGTTGAGTTAAGAAACTTGCATTAAATACGAATATTCAATAACAACCTTAGATGTGAAATAATCAACAATAATAATCCACTACTATGCTTGAAAAATATTAACTCAAGTTTGAGTTAGGAAACTTGTCTGATTCGTTAACTATTGCTACGCAATTTAAGTTAACTTCTTTTGTAAGACATATCATTAATAAGATTGATCTATCAATTAGCATCACATATCTCACTTATTATACCATTATTCCATAATAATTTATTTAACATGTAATCACATAATCAAACACCTTACATCTTTAATAATATTATTAGCCTTTGATAGTATTTCAATCACTAAACTATATACATTAAGATTTAACACTTACTTTTTCATTTTATAAGTTCTTCTTTAACATCTAATAAGTCAAATACTAATTCAGCAACCTGGATTATTCAAACCGACTAATCCAGCAACCTGGATTACAATCCAGCAAATTAGATTCCAATTCTAGCAACCAGATTGCCAATCCAGCAGACTGGATTCCAAATCTAGCAGCCAAATTGCCAATCCAGCAGACTGGATTCCAAATACAGCAACCAGATTGCAAATCCAGCAGACTGAATTTCAAATTCAGCAACCAGATTGCCAATCCAGCAGACTGGATTCAACTGACATCCAATCCAGTAAGCTTGGCTTCATTAATTTTCAATCCAGCAAACTGGATTCAACTGATGTTCAATCCAACAAGCCTGGATTCATTAATTTTTCAATCCAGCAAGCTGGATTCATTATCTCTTTTCACGAAAATACCAAATCAACTTATTATTTTTCTATCCTTTGGCCAAACATATATACATATATTTCATACACAAAAAAAAATTCTATAATTTTTCAACTCCCTTTAGTATTTTTCAAAAATTATTTTTAGTTCCTAGCTTAAGAAATTAGCCCTATCATGCTCAACTCTAGAAATTCACATCTCTTGACACAATCTTATACGTGTTAACGTGAGCCCCCAATTTAAATTTTGTGTCCATCGGAGTTATAAAACTCCGATTATAGCCGTTTTCGTCAAAAAATCCCAAAACTTAAAATAACCATAACTTGGTCAATTTAAGTCAGAATGAGCTCATTTTTGGATAGGAGCTACTTTATATCATATATTTTCATGTCCCAAAAGGCCGGAAGTTTTCTCAAAAATTAAGTAGACGAAACTTCCCTTGCAAAATCTGGGACAATTTGTTTTCAAAAATTTTCACTTTTACTTAGTTTACTAAAAACAGTCCATACGAAAATCTACAACTCCTTTTTCAGTGATTCTACTTGGGTTTGAAAGATAACTCATTATAATACCATCCCAAATATTTCTAAAATTTTTGAATGCCAGAAAAAATGACAAAATTTGCCCCTGACAGTGACTGTCCAAAAATAGTTTGTTTTTCATTTTAACAACGAATCTATTTTTCCTAAAACAACCACTACAACTTGTGTACTCAACATTTTTGAGTGCTACCACTTGGGTTTAGTAGTTAACTTACATATCTAGTACCTCTCTTTGACGGATCGCAAAAAGAAAGTGTAGATCAAAAAACGGTAGTTGATCAAAGGAAGAGAAAAAACTAGAGTTTTCTAGCAAAACGAAACTAGTTTCTTTTCTATCCTTTTAATCCACTTTCTAACAATCAAATATGATAGATATAAACATGAAACCATATAAAACATGTAGATCATGGGTTTTAGACTTCAAAAATATCAACTCTTTATTTTGGTTAAACCATCAAAAGAAGTGAAATTAAAGCTTAAGATTTATGGTTTATACCTTGATTTATGCTATCTTCCTTCTTCTTCCCAAGATGAGATGAACTTTGGATGCTTTAATATCGAACTCTTCTCTTTTCTTTCTCCTCTTTGGACCGAACCTACCTTCTCTCTCTCTCTCTTTGTTTTTCTTGTTGTTAGAAAATAAGAGATGAAAGAGAAATGAATTTTAGAAGTTAGTAAAATATGTTTTATTTGTTATTAGTAAATATGTATAGATATACAATGTGTATATCTATAATACATCTCCCAACTTCTTTTGCTTTCTCTCTCTTACTTATTTCCATTTAACTTGTGTAAACTAAGCAAAATAAGTGGCTTCATACAAAGGGTGACACCTAGCTTAATTTGGTTGAATATCCTTTAACAAATGTGAAGCTTAAATGATGACAAGCATTCCCATTTCTCCTCCTTAATTAGCCGGCCAAGTGGCCTTATTTTCAACTAGTTTTGATCTCTTTTAATGTAATATCTTATATAGCAAATGTCTAAAATACCCCCTCTCTAATTGGGCTACAAGTTTGGGCCATTACATTTGATATTTTGGGCTTTCCATATACAATCTCTTGGGCTTTAAATTAGTTCTTGGGCCAATGAAAAATTAACATATTCCAATGCCTTCAATTTTATCATACCTTAATTATTTAATTAAAGTTTCCATTCCACACATTTGGAATTTAAATCCTTACTCTTGAATATTAAATTTTATAACCCAATTAGACTTGCTTAATTTAAATTATAAAAATTAATAAATTAAAATAGTAAAATATATCTCTTATACTAGTATAATTTTAAATATTATATTCTCTCACACCATAACCCTTGAATTATTTAAATTACATACCTAATGTATAAATAGGTTATGAAACCTTTCCTTTTAGTTTACTTTCTATCAAATAAATTGTAACAACCCGATATTTTCTATATAATTAAATCAGAAATTTTGCGAATAATTTTTTTTTATTTTAAGGATGAAGATTTCTACAAGATATGGTGTATATATATTTATGTGATAAATAAAAATATATTTATTACATGAATGTTTACAAATAATTTTTATTTTAGAATTATTGATTATTATAAAGTATATTCTTATAATAATTAATTTTATAGTAGAAAGGTTTTTATTAATTATTTTCCATGAAAATATAGTTATATATTATTTAAATAATATATGAAATAATTTTCTTTGAATAATTATAATAATTATTTTATTATATGAATTTTAGTACAGATTATTAAGTTAATTATTTTACCATAATTATTAAGGTTAAATATGGGAGAATAAATCAAATATAGAATTCAAACCCTAATTTTGGATTTTTATCAAGGAATGAAAATAATAATATAATATTAATTATATTTTAATTTTTCAGTGCTATAAATATGTACTGTATGTACGTATTGAGGATGGTTGGTCAATTATGGTGTATTATGACCAAACCCTAGCATTAATTTGTTTAACCCTATTTTTAAATTTAAATGAGAAATTCAAGACTATTATATAACTGTGTTATATGATTTATGTTGTGTATTATATAATGATTTGATTAATTAGGTAAATCCTAATTAAAATTTAGAAACCCTAATAAATTTTGGAAATCATAATTAACTAGAAATCCTAATTCTTAAATTTATAACCCTAGTTTGCTAATTTGGTAACCCTAATTTGTTAAGTGTAATCTAAATGCTAATTAGTGGACACTAAAACACTAATGTTTATGCATAGTGTAATTAGAAAATTAATCATAATTAGGAAACCCTAATTTCAAATTTTTAGAAACTAAAATTTATTTAATTTTTTTGTGCAAACCCTAAATTGGAAATTCTACAAATGATTTGTGCTAAACCTTAGAGTTAAACCCTAAGGGTTAAACCCTAAACCCTAAGGGTTTGTATGATTACAAGAATGCCATTAAAATTGTATGACAAAAGACCAAATTGACCTTGTATGCATTATTGAAGCTAGTGTATAGGTTTTGACATTTGGTGAAGTTGTTCACCAAACCAACAACCCCATGTGCTCTATAATTGCCAACACTCAGCCTCTATATCAACCATTAATCATGCATCTTGGACTTCTATATATAGATTGAAAGAGAGAGAAAATCATTTTGCTAGCATATTTTGAACAAAACATTCAAACCTTTTCTCTCAACCCAATCCCACGAAATTTATAAGCTTTCCAGTCCCCAAGATCAGCCCCACGAAATCCCCTAACCAAATCAGTAGTCTTGAATCATCAATTGATCAAAGAAGGTATAAACCCTAGCCATGAAATCTGACTTTAATCTTGTGTTGGATGTTATGTTTGAGTGTTAGAATATGTTATTTGTAGTCCATATAGTTGATCTGGGTTGACACATACTAGATCCATAACTTTAATATGCTCAAAATCAAGTTTTTGAAAAATCTGGAAATTTTGTTTTGAGGTCTGACAACCGAATGTTAGGTCTTGTAGATCTCTGACTGTTAAGGATTTTTGTGTTTTTGATGTTTGAACTTGTAGTGTGTCATGAGATCTGTGTTCTGGAACTCATAGAAGGACCAGATCAAGCATAGATTGATAGATATTGTTGGTTAAAGGTCGTTAACCGACCATGACAGGACCATTTCTGGGTAACCCAGAAATGAATTTTCAATGTCTGACAGTATGTTTAAGGCTCCGGATATGTCAGGTTTTTGGTGTTTTAAGTTTGTTGTTGAAACCAGGTTATAGTATGTTAGCTTAACTATTGATCTATGTATTTATAACCTTTAAATAATGTACAGAATCCAAGTAATTTGTGGTCAAAGTAAGCCAGACGAAACTGCCGGATGAAGATTCTGGGTAACCCAGAAATCTTCAAAGGCAGTTCCTGACCACTACTTTGACCGGCATGTATCTCCATTATGTGATGTTGTTATGATGATGTTTAGTGATAGATCTGTTGTCCTACATGTTGGCTACACACTGCAGCTTTTAGATCACAAAAACATTACATGGATTACAAGTTGTGGAAGCCCAAAAGTGCATGCTCGAACTATTCTTCATTTCTGGGCAACCCAGAAATGAAGAACAACCTCTGATAGCTACTTTTAGGCCCTCAGATCTCTTAGGTTATGCATTATTTGACTATGATTGTTGTTGGATCTTGTAGTCTTGTATTAGTACTACATGATCTGATCAACAACATGTCTAGAAACACTTTGTGTGAAGAATGATTCTTGGTCAAACAAGAAATCTCGAAACTGGGTATGAATATCTGGGTTTGCATGAAGAACATGAAGAACACCTATAGCGACAGTACTGTCACTATAAGTGATCTTTAGCGACAGACAGTGTATTTTAATTAATTTAATTTCTAAAAATTAATTATTTTAATTAAATAAATAGAAAAAAATAGTTTTAAATTATTAAAAATACAAAATAAATTATTAAAAATTATTTTAAAGTTTAAAAATTAATTTTTAATTATTTTAAATATATTTCATTAATATTTAATATTTTTGGAATATTAAAGGTATTTAATTTATTTAATTATAATATTAAATAAATTATTTAAAAATAATTTTTATACATGAAAAATTATTTAAAATTATATTATGGTATAAGAAAATATTTTAAGTTATTTTTAATGCCTTTTAATATTTTGTGATGAAATTCATTAATAAATTAATATTAATGATATTTAAGTTATTTACTAAATGAATTAAATAAATTAATTAAAAATGATTTTATTATATTAAAAATTATTTTAAATAATAATAAGGTATTTAAAATTATTTTAAGTTTTAAAATATAATTTTTAATATTTAAAGAATAATTTCATTAATAATTTAATATTAATGATATTTATTTAACATTAATGATATTAAATTTATTTAATAATAATATTAAATAAATGGTTTAAATATTTTAAAAATTATTTAAAAAGAATATAAATGAATTAAAAATATTTTAAATTATAATTAATGACTTTTAATATTTTGATAAATAGTATATTAATATTTAAATATTAATGGCAATTATTTAAGAATGATTTTAAATGTTTTGAAAATCATTTAAGAGTAATATTAATACATTAAAAATATTTTAAGTTATTATAAATAACTTTAATATTTTGACAATGATTTCATTAATAGTATAATATTAATTAAATATTAATGATGATAAAATTGTTTAATATTTAAATCATTTAATAATGATTTTTTCGATGTTTGAAAATTCCTGATAAATTATAATAAATGTTTTAAAATTATATTAAGTCATTTAAAAATAATATGACTGATGCTAAGTTACATGATAGAGTCTTAGACTCTTAGACTGTCGGTACACCGACACATTTCAGAAATTGATCTAAACTTAGATAATGTGATTAGATAAGTGATTATTTGTAATTTAATGGTTGTTAAACATATGTGCCAATGTGATTAAGTTATGTGCTGACTGTAATAAGCAGTATTATGTGTTACGATATGTTATTCTAATCAGTAAAATAATCTTATTACTGATATGTTATTCACACTACTACAAAATAGTAAATAGACAACGCGAAAAAAACGTTTTAGTTTCAATCAGCAAAACGTTGTGATTAAAGGTGTTGTTTATTTAACACTCTTACACAACGTTTTTAAAACGTTGTAGTTAAGTACATTACACAATGTTTTTTAAAAAAAAAACGTTGTAGATTTATTTTTCATAAATTAGCAGATGCTTAAAAACGTTGTAGAAGGTATGATTCCACAACGTTTTCTGGATAAAAACTTTATAGTTTAATATATCAGACAACGTTTTTAACTAATTTATACAACATTTTTAAAATGTTATAGATAAAGAAAAAAAAAAGAAAAAAAAAAGGTTGTGGTTCACCTATATTACCAATGCACCTGCAATATGCTAATGCCATGATATATAGCTAAAGGTCTAAATTCTCATTTAAATTTAAAGCCAAAATATATCAACCAATCAAAAAACATCCCAATAATATCATTCGTTTACAGTTTCAAATTACTACATCCACAAAATATACCAAACTATCCATAAAATTAAGTCGTGGAGAGTACCTAAGCTGTGGTGCACTACCTAAGTTGTCGATCTTGGTCAAGAGCTCAGCAAACTTGACAGCAATGTGAGAGGTGTGGCAATCAAGAACTGGGGCATATCCATTTCCAATCTGTCCAGGGTGGTTCATGATGATGACCTGAGATGTGAAGTTGGCAGCTCCCTTGGCTTCCATTCAGAGGTGAGCGACCAGAGTTTCTGCTGCAAATCCGCAGACACGGAGGCACACCGATCCAGGTGGTCACGCAAGATGGCAGAGCTCAATACCTCATCACTCAAGAATTTGATAAGGAAAATTCTCTGCATCAAGGACAGAAGCACCTTAGTCATACATAAGCAGGGAACAAGTGTGGCAAATCAAATTCTGTGATAATTACAGATTGAACAGACAAAAAAAATTTCACAAGTTACTGAGGTACTACAGACATTTGCAACTGTAATAAAAATTTAACTATATAGGTTAACAATTACCTGTCAGTTTCATTCCAACAGTCTAGTGTGATCCCTGCTGAAACCTTAACAAACAGCTGCATTATGGACTTGATGCTTGTTTCAGCTGACAAATTATGTACTTCAGGATCTAATGTTTCACCAACATGACCATTTGAAAAAGAACGTTTCTGATGATGTTCTCTTTCCAACTTAACAAATTCACTTCCTGCAATTACAGCAAAATGGAGATCAGCTAACCTTGCTACTTTGCCAGAATAGAAAGGAGACTCTATTTTTCTTTTTATAATAAAGGAATTTATAGTACTCTCCACTGAACGTTTCTGTTTTACAAGGTTCTAAGATGAACTGTTGCATAGATTTTTCTCTGGAAACATGTAGGCCCCAACTTATGGCACACCTTGTGTATCAGAATGTAAATCATTTTACGGAAAGGAGTAATGTAGCGATAAAAACTAAAAGTAGGCCAAAATGGAGAACATAACACGTTGTGGGTATGGCTAATATAAGGAAAAGTGAATGTGTTTTCATAGCAGGCTTGTAAACAGGGAAGACAGTATACATATAACAAAATTAGAAATCAAGAATAACAAAAGTTAACAAGGTTGAGGCGGAAAAAACAAAACAAAACTAGTGTTAACTAGTGTACAAGTATGCTTAGACATAATTGCAAGTTTGCAACCCAACAGGAAGTAACAAATATGATTCACCAAGTTAGACTTTCATTCTTGTGAAGAATTCAGGTCAACTTCAAAGTACAATAAAATAAGTGCTGAAACATTTGTTCTTTCAGAATACCTCATGCTGAACTCTTGAAATGAGTTAAATGACAACAAACAAATGTAACAGGTGCTCCTGCCAATGACCAGAAAATAAATCATACAATGACATTAATCCAACTGAACAAATAAAGTCCACCTGCAAACTAATTCTTTTGAACATAACGATACTTAAAACAATAATCTAGTACTAACATTTGTCTTTAAGGTCTTTACCTGTAAGCTATAAATTTTTTTATCACCGCACTACAATAGTTGCAAGGAAAATGACTCCTTTGCAGACCAAAGTGCAGTTGCATCAACATAAAAACTCAGTCTTTCAGAGATTTAGTGTTGAAGAATGACAATACTTCCCATTCCAGGAAAAGTGGGCACTTCTATTCTACCTCTCGAGTAAATTGGTCCGCTGTAGGAAAATAAACAAGAAAATGAACTAACTTTGAAGAGCACTAAACAGTGACAACTACGAAATTTGAACAACTTGTTCACTTGCAAATATATTTTCAAAAAGTAAATACAGTTTCCTTGCAATTACAGCAAAATGGAGATCAGCTGATATTATTGTTCTTATTATCTTTTTGCTTGCAAGAAATCCAATCATTTTTTGGGGGAACAAAAAACAAAAAAAAAACCATGCCAACACAAAATGGGGATCTCGAAAGAGTATCAAGCTTGAGTTTTCAGCACTCGAGTTGTACCAAAAAAGACCATCCTGCAAGTGCAACAGATGGTGCTTTGATCCCTTAGCTAATCACAAAATTAGTATTTGCTCCTAAAATGGTTGAACCTTCAATCACAATCCTTCGACTAATGAAAATCAAGACAACCATCAAATTAACTTACACAAAAACATCACAAGATATGGTCTGATCTTTTATTTTGGAACCAAGGTAATACATAAATAGTATATAGATGCTTAAGAATTTAAGATGGAGCGTACACAATAATGGGGGTCCTAACCTGATGCATCCCATCGTCCCAGATCAAAGAGGCACGTACAATTGGATACTGCTAGTGGCGCATGAGTACTGATTTATGTCAACAACCCATTTCTATTATAAAATCAGTAATCAATTAGTAGAAAAATAAACCAATTATGTTTAAATCTAAACTAGCGAATCCAATTCAGTCAATCCACGGTATTTGCCACTTGCACCAAGTCCAACAAAACATTTTTCTTTTGTTAAGGGTGACAGAAATTAGGCAAAATCTCTAAAGAAGCAAAGGTAATTAGGCAAATTTAGTAAAAAAAAAAGAAAGAAAAGGTAATTAGGCAAGTGAAAATGCTGAAAGTGACAAGAAATATGGTCACTTTCAACTTACCCCAAAGTAAATTTAAAAACTAACAACTACTCTTCTACTTGATTCCAGTAACAGAGAAGGCAACTTACCCCAAAGTAACAGCAGCAGGAAAGATGAACCCTATACAAACTGCAGCAGTTGCTCCAGAAAACTGGAAAGCTGAGGCCACTAGCCATGAATCCATTGCCCTGAACACCTGTAGCAAGGTTATTCAAATTATTAAATCAAATGAAAAGGGTTTGGAAAATGACGACAAAGCAATTTCACCTCCATCACAATTATTATCAATCACTGATGATGAGGAGTCGCAGTCACTATGGCAATGATCCAGCAAAATCGGCGGTGACCGAGGATAACGACGGGAAGGTAAGACAGTCGGTTGCTGCGCCGAAGCGGGGAGCGAGTTCCCAGACGAAGCCAGTATTCTCAGCGAACCAGTCAATGTAGCCTTCATTGCCACAGTAGAAGAAGATGGGGCTGGTAGCCTTGTAAATTAGGGCTTGAGCGATGTTGCCGACATGCTAGGCAGATCGACTGATGCCTTATAAATTAGGGCTTGAGCGATGTTACGGCAGATCGGCCAATACAGACGTCGCTCAAAAGAGAAGGAACGAAGAGAGGAAACTGAAGAGAGAAGGAACGAAGGGAGGAAACTGAAGAGAGAAGGAGCGATACTTGGAGAAGGGAGAACGACGAGCACAGAGATAAAAGAATGAGACGAGCCTCGGAGAGAAAAAGACTAAGTCTTTTAATTTTAAGTGAGCTCCGTATTTTATTAGATAGATAACGTTTTAAAAAAAATGTTATCTAATTAAAATCAAAAAAATACCCTTTTAAATAGATAACGCTTTTGCATATATATTTACAACGTTTTTTTAAAACATTATCAAAAAAATACCATAACACTTTTATAAAAAATGTTATAGTTTAAGTGTTGTCTATTTAGTATTTTGTAGTAGTGTCAAAAGATAAAACTAAGTCGTGAATTGTAAGCAGAGTATCAGACAAGTATCTTACCTTTGTATTTTATTTATGCAATGGACATGAGTAAGAATGTTTCTAAATTATATTATTATTGTACAGATTATTAACCCTATATTATATACGCTCATTGATTATTAACATGTTAGTATATGGTAATTCAGATATATATCCTGTTCGTTAATTTCTATACATGGTTATACAAGTGTCCCCACTTGGATAATCATTGTATTTAATCACATGTTGATACACCTTTTTTAATTAACCGTATATATATATATATATATATATATATATATATATATATATATATATATATATATATATATTGAATTATAGATTATTGTTGAACAAGATAAAATCTTTGGCTTGGAACCCCGACAAGTATGAACATCCCATACACGAAAAAACTTTTTATGCACCCAAGGTGGACAGAGTGAACGATACCCTCGTTCTTGCATGTAGTATTGATCAATACAGGGTACAACGGGCTGATCACCCCCGTGCCCGTAAGTTATGACGGTTTACGGATGAAGTTATGCTAAACCTATTTGAAAATTTAAAATAATGTTCATAATATGTCACCTTAACCCTAATTATAGTCATTACGTAGTTTTAAAAATTTGAAAGAGGGTTGTTATGTTATTATTATCGGTACAGATTACTTCACAACTATTGATTTGTTGTAAAATGATAGTATAAAGAAAACATTTAAATTCTTTTAGCTTATATATATATAATTGTTATTACTTGTTGAACACTCAAATGCTCATTCTTGCTTTAAATTTAAATATTTTCAGCTAAGTGTAAAGAACCAGAAGGCTTATACAGAAACAAAGGAAAAAGAAAGCTAACAAAATAAGATTTGTGGTATTTTATGTAATAGTTTGATATTATTAAGACAATGATATATGTTATCTATCATGTTATGTAAGGAATATATTAAAGGTTACGTACTTGGGAGCTAGACTCTGATAATCATGTAAATTAAGTTTAATAATTATATTATTGTTATTTTTATTCCGCTCATAGAAATGCTATCGTGAAGCACCGAGTTCGGGTTTCAAGTACCTGAATTTGGGGGCTTTATAGGATGGTATCAGAGCTTAGGGTTAGAAATCTTAGGTGGGATAGACCTTAGGCTATAACCTTAGAACAAAGGGAAACGTTGAAAATATAAATAACTCATATAGAGTTTAAAAAGAGATTGATTAAATAAATTCATCGGCAAACAAAATAAAAGATAACTTATATAAAACTATTGTTTGCTATGTGTATATATTATATGTTAATCAGGATAATTTATGTGTGTAGATGTCTGGTGAAAAATGCTTGTTATATGCTTATAACTTGAAGAAGGATCAGATCCATACACCCGAGCTAGTATCGAAGCCAATAGCTGAAATATAGGCTCACAATGAAACCAACTCGAACGAGGTGGTTATCGTGGAAAACGTAGTACCATATCTGAAAATGGTGGAACTGACAGATAGTAATTCGGACACTAAAGTTGAAGCTGATCTAGCATCAATGGAGGTGCAGGATCTGAGGAACAAGGTTTCTTCTCTGAAAAGGTTGTGGGAGATAGAAAAGTTGCTTAATAGTCAACTGCGACAGGCGTTAATAGAAACAATGGAAGAACAAGATAAGCTTAAAATCCAAATTGATCAGATAGGAGCCACAAGCAACACATCGTGTGCAGCTCCGAGCAATAAGGGAAAAAGAAATATAGAACATCATGACTTAGGAAAACCTGATAAGAAGAAAGGGAAAAGAATTTGTTACCTTTGTGGCTATGAGCGGCATACCACTCTGTATTGTCCCGACTATAAACCAGGAGCATGTTTTATCTGTGGTATAGAAGATCATCAAGCGAAAGGTTTTCCGAAAAAAAGGTGTAGTGAATATGCAGTTTAGGTTCTATTTTGTAGGTCTGTTTAATGTAATATATATGATAAGTATGTTGTGTAATGTTATGTTCTCAACTTTTGTATTAGTCAAGACTGTAAATCCCGACTTTTGTGGTCACAAAGGGATAACTGATGTTTAAAGCAGTATGTGTAATGCTATGTAAAATATTCGCTAAATAAATATGAATCTATGTTTGAGTGATGAAACAAGTTTAAAATATTAAACTTATATAATAAGGTTTAGAATAAAAGTTAAATTCATGTTTATTTAATCAGATAATACCGCCAATACGACAAACTCGAAACCAAAGGGCAGAAGAATCTGTCAATAATGTTGAAGGACAACAACAAGCAGACCCGATGCAGCACTTTGCAAACATGGTAGCATAAGCTATGCAACAGGGAATACCAGCCGCAGGGAACCTGCCAGACAATCGCTTGGCGAACTTTAAAGATTTTAAGGCTGTGGGGCCGCCAGAATTTAAAGGTACCACTGACCCTGTTGAAGCCCAAACTTGGGTTAAAGAGATTGAAAAAGCATTCGTGATAGCTAGGGTAGCTGAGGGGCAGAAGATAGCTTTTGCCACCTATATGATGAAGGGTGAGGCAAACTTTTGGTGAGAAGCGAATCAGGCGAGGGCAGGAGAAGGTGTAGTGACATGGGATATACTACAAGAATTTTAGGCTACAACGACGAGCTATACCGACAGTCAGTGCGAAAACGTAGCTATAGGGTTATATACCGACGGTCCCGCCTCGACCCTAGCTAAAACAGCTGAAAAGCAGCCCAATAGCGAGGGTCACCGCTTGGCCGTAGGTATAGGGTGTGTTTTTGAGTAATCTGTTTGGTGTAAAGTCCATTTTTCGGTGTAAAGTCCATTTTCGGTCTACGTTCTCTCTCTCATCTCCCATTTTTCTCGTCTCTAAAATCTTGCCCTTTCTTTCTCACTAAATTTTATTTTCATTTTTTTCATCTCTAGATCTAAGATCTTGCCCTTTCTTCATCGCCAACTTTCTTCTTCCCTTTCTTCATCACCAAATTTCGTAGCCAAATCTTCCTCGCAAATCTCAGTCAAAGCTAGCATTGCTCATCTAGGGCACTGAAATCACAAAGCCCCACATGGATAGGGCTCCACTGACAAACCCAGAAACTCAGACGGAAAGTAGAAGAAGACGTTTGCGGCAAAGGTGGTGGGCACGACGGCAGATCGTTAAGGAATCACCCTTTAGTCTGTGAGTAATCTTTCTTAATAACTCATCTTTTTCTATAAGCAACAAATATTCATCCATTTTAAGCGTCAACTTCTATTGGGTTTGTAAAATTTTGTATTTTCATAACCATGTTCAGCTGATGCATATAATTTCAATATGAATGACTAGATAGTAGAAGAACATACTGTATCCCCAAATTTAATATTTGGGGTTCACAAATTGTTGACCTTAGATGTGGACAGAGTAAGAGATTTGAGTTGCACTACTTTTTCCTTGGTGAGTTGCACTACTTTCCTTATTGTTTTACGTGGGTGTGGTCCTATAATCCTATATATCGTCGGATAAAATATGAGATCAAGGAAAGCTGTACAACCATGGCGAAGCAATGGAACAAGAAAAACTGGATAGCTCTATAAATTTTCCTGTTTATTTAAATAATTTTGACATCTCTATGTGTTATACAAATCTACATTTCATGCGTCCATTCATCAATATAGCGATGTGATATATTCTCTGATGTATGCCATATTTATTTTTAGCATATACTTTTTTGAATGTTTAAATATCAGCTCTTGGTTATTCGTTTTGTGTGTGTGCAAATCATTTGTATTTAATACATTCTAGGAAGGAATCGAAATGCCTCATCAACATTTCACAACAAAATTTTAATTGAAGGTTCTGTAATAGTTTCAAGACCCGTTGTTCAACAAAATAGAGGTATCAAATTTGGCCTGTTGGTTTATTTTGCGTTCTGGGTTCTTTTTATATACTCTTTTTCTTGTCTTTCTATTATCGGGTTATTTATTTTTTTAGATGATTCTAATCTTGGTTTTTGAGTCCTTTTGGATCTTCATCTATATGAATCGTCCTTGGATTTTGTTTTACTTGTATTGATGTTTCATTTTCTGTTCTTTTTCAGGAGTTTCTGTGCCCAATTACTAGCTAATGCACAGACTGTAGCTGCTGAAAACAAAAAGGTTTAAATTCTTTCTTAAACCCATTTTATTGCATATGTTTATATAATTAATATGTCTTCAGTGTTCATATCAGAAAGAATTGTGATTTATTTTCATTATTGTTCCATCTGTTGAATGTTGTGCATCTTCTTGTTTGATTTTTAGAAACAAAGGGCTATTGTTGGGGATGGGGCCTTACAAGTTTTATAAGCTTGTTGAGGTACATCATTTTGATATATACATATCTATCTTGATGCCCATTGAAAAGAGTTTATAATATATATATTGGGCTTTGTCAATATAAAGTTATTGATTACTTTTAAAAATGAAAATGTTATACAATTGTTAACATGAAAATGAAAATGTAATATATTGGGATAGAATTGTTATATCTTAATGAAAATGTCTCCCAGTTGTTAAGATCGTTGTCAAGCACTTGAATACAATTTTTTTTTTAAAAAAAAAAGGAAAAAGGAAAAAAAAGAAGAAAAGAGAAGTTGTTGATGCCTTGTCTACAGTGACTACATCTATGGCTGCCAAGCGTTCCAATACATCACCTCCTCTAATTAAAAGTCCCTACTTTGCTCCTGCTTATTATTAATGAAACAAAAGTGAAATCATAGCTTCCTAGAAATATAGTATTTGTAAGGTGTCTTACATAAGTAGAGCTGTATTGTTTGCTCAAACCCCAGATTAGACTGCATCAACTATCAATAGAGTGACTGTCAAGAAGATTGAGCTAGGTGCAGAGCACCACCTCGATATTATTGTACAAAGTGCCTACACTTAATTTTAAAATCCCAAACCATTTAGTCAACAGATTTAATGTAATGTAAGAATGTCATGAACGACATTGTAACAAGAAAAGGGGGATATCTGAGAATTCACAAGTGTGCTTCAGACCCAATTAAAAAAAGCTTGAATAAGTACTACAGGTCAATTTTGTTTATGTTTAGTATTATTAAGTACTTTATGTATTTACATGCCTTGCTAAACAAGGTGTAGTTGATTGGCTGCTAAACGTGTGATCTGCACTAACTGTAGGATGTTCTTAATGGAAATATACTGCGAGACTATAGAAAGATAATGTATATAATATGAAAACACAATTCTTTTGCTATGATATTACATAAGGGACCATCAAATTGGAAAAAGCGTAGTAGTGAAGGTGCTACTTGTTTTGTACTATCCATTGGTAGTTGCAAGAAAGACTTGGCATCAGATAACAACATCATTAACATGCATATGGAGGGTTGCTTATAGTCAGCGAAAAGCAGTTATCTTGCAGCCAATCAGGAAAAAAAAATAAAAAAAGGAAACAAGGTTGATGACATACCAAGAGAGGTGCCAACAAGGATTGCTGTTGGTGTGGCAAGGCCTAGTGCACATGGGCAAGACACCACCTGGAAAAAAAATAACAAAAAATCAAGAAGGATGCAGACTTCATGATGTACTGCATCATCTCTTATAATCAGAGCGATTTTAGATAATTTGGCAATAAGCGAATACACACTCATCCAACTATCCAATGTTATAGCTTTTTTTTTCTCTTATTCTCTTTCCATTTATATCGTTCATATGCAATTCTTGTGCTAAAAAAATGCGATAATGGTGAGCGTCTGTCTGCTAGATTTCAGAAATCTAGGTCAATTGTCTGTAATAGCGTTTACACGTATGTTGTGGTACATTTCTCTCATAGAAAGTGAGGGTAATTATGAGAGATTTCTGAAGATGTGTTTTTTTGGGTTGGTTGCATTGCTAGAGCTGATTTTGTTAATGCCAGAGCAAGTGTTTTTTTAGGGGGGGAGGGGGGTGTTGTGTTCAAATGGTTCACCTTGACGTTACTTTTAAAATTATTGGTTGATTGCCTTATATTTAGTTTTCTTGTACAAAATAATACATAACTGATGTTACTACTTCCGTATAGCAGTTTCTTGTGACCTCAACTTTTCTTCCCCCAACCCACCCCCTAATTGGTCACAGAACCAACTTGACATACTACATCAAAACAACACTGGTAACTTTTCTCCTTGTTTCATGAAGCAAAACCTTTTTGTATGTGGCCTTGGAAATTTAAATGGATTATATCAGTTGTATTCTTGTGCAGGATATATGTAATGTTGTATCATCCGGATGGATATTCCATGTAAAGGAGGGGTTGAATTCTATCATAACTCCAACTGAGATCTTCCTCAAGTTCACCTGCATCTGCACCAGTGCCTGCATCGACGCCTGAGAAGAGTCATAAGGCAAAGCTCCTGGCTGCCAGTATGGGCATAGAAACAGATTCCCCAAAAAGGGTAGCCATATCAAGGTGCTGTTATATGTTTACCCTATGATATTATGTGAAACTTTAAAACAATTAGCCCTATCTAGGTGGCTCATATAGAGAAGGCATGTAATTAGTATGAGCTTGTTTCAATTTCATACGGAGATTGAATGAGTTTTTGACTGAAAATGAACAAAGGCCCTCTTGGCCTTATATTTCTAATATTCTGTTAATTAATATAATTTTTCACTATTTGTCAATTTGATGATGTTGGAATTTTTTTGAAGAGAAATGGAATGATTAAAGGGAAAAGTAAGGACAGCAACAAGAAGCATCTGCGTACTAATGCAGAAAATGAAAATGTAGTGCCTAGTTCCATCAAAGTGAGTGAGCAAGAGATCACATCTCCCACTATTATTCATAATAACATGAGCAATTCTTTGTGTTGCATTTCATTGTCAGGCCAAAGTGAATCATTGTGCTGTGATGTTGCAGTGGATTTCAACAGTAAATTTTTATCAAAGGATGTCATGAGAAAAGAGGCTTGTCCAATCAATTTTGGTGATGGAACTGGTGCAGGAAGCTGTTTACTAAAAGGCTGCAGTGGTCATACTGAGAAGAAATATGAAGGAGGGTTGATGGAACATTTGTATTGTGAATGATTGTAATGTTGTAAAATATCTCTTCTGATATTGTAATGTTGTAGTGTGAATGATTTTAAGTGATGTATATAATATTTTTTATATTTTATTTTATATTGTATTTGTGTTTGTTGAATAAATGTGCATTATTAATTATTTTTTTTAAAATATAAAAAGGCTATAGCAACGGTCATCGACCGTAGCTATAGTGTTCTATAAAACACATCCCTATAGCGACGGTCATCGAGCGTCGCTATAGACACCTATAGCTACGGTCATAACCGTAGCAATAACTCTCAGCGACCGTTAGAAAAGAACAAATACACGATTTTGCCATAACCTATAGCTAGGGTCGGTGACCGTCGCTATAGGCCAAAAGACTGTCGCTATACCGTCGCTATAGGCTGATTTTCTAGTAGCACTGTTCTTCGAGAACTATTTTTCATCTAGTATGCAGGCGAGGATGGAGGTAAAATTTCTGGAATTGAAGTAAGAAAATATGACGGTGTCTGAATACGCCACTAGGTTTAATGAGTTGGCTAGGTTTGTCCCGCATCAAGTTGATACGGAGGCTAGAAAAGCGAGAAGGTTTGAGCTGGGATTAAAACCCTGGCTCTACAACAAGGTGGCAGTGTTGCAGATCCCTACATTTGCAGCACTCATGGAGAAAGCGATTATAGCTGAGGAGGGGAGTGAGGCCATGAGCCTTTACAACAAGGAGAGAAAGAACAAAGGCAAGGTAGAAGGAGCTGGGAAGGTAGGAATTAATAGTGGGAGCAGGAGTGGAGATGGAAAGAGGAAGGTGAACAACTTTGGAAGTGTGCAAGTGAAATAAGAAGGTGTTAAGAAGCCAGCGGTACAGTGAAAGACTTGTGGAAAGAACCACTCCGGAGAATGTCTGAAGGGAAAGTTTGTTTTCTATAAGTGCGGGCAGGAGGGCCATATCTCTCCCAACTGCCCCAATCCAAGAATGAACAGTGGGTGTTTTCTGTGCGGATCTACTGAGCACAAGGTTAAAGATTGTCCGAAGAGGAGGATGGAATCAAGGAGTGTGAATACTGGCAAGGGCAGCGGAACTCTAGCAATCACGGGACCTACGTCGTCAGACAAGCCAACAAAATCAACAGCAAGGGTCTACAACATGACTGTCCAGGATACGATGGCAGCTGGCAATGGAACTCCAGGTATTATTCATACAACTTTTATTTTATTATACATGATTTTCCTATATATAGTAAATTATTATATAAAGAAATTTTGAGGGAGGAATTTGAGTTCTTTTAGAAATCAAATTTCCGTTTAATCAGAAAGATAAGCTTTATGTGAATAGTTAAAGATCAGTTCAATCAAATTATGATCGAGATCTACTTGCAATGATTGTGTATGCTATGAACCCCGGTATATATAAGTCTTAAAACGGTGATTCCGGGGACGGAATCTTTATAAGGGAGGGTGAATGTAACAACCCGATATTTTCTATATAATTAAATTAGAAATTTTGCGTATAATTTTTTTTTATTTTAAGGATGATGATTTGTACAAGATATGGTGTATATGTATTTATTTGATAAATAAAAATATATTTATTACATGAATGTTTACAAATAATTTTTATTTTAGAATTATTGATTATTATAAAGTATATTCTTATAATAATTAATTTTACAGTAGAAAGGTTTTTATTAATTATTTTCCATGAAAATATAGTTATATATTATTTAAATAATATATGAAATGATTTTCTTTGAATAATTATAATAATTATTTTATTATATGAATTTTAGTACAGATTATTAAGTTAATTATTTTACCTTAATTAGTAAGGTTAAATATAGGAGAATAAATCAAATATGGAATCCAAACCCTAATTTTTAATTTTTATCAAGGAATGAGAATAATAATATAATATTAATTATATTTTAATTTTTCAGTACTATAAATATGTATTATATGTACGTATTGAGGATGGTTGATCAATTATGGTGTATTATGACCAAACCCTAGCATTAATTTATTTAACCCTATTTTTAAATTTAAATGGGAAATTCAAGACAGTTATATAACTGTGTTATATGATTTATGTTGTGTATTATATAATGATTTGATTAATTAGGTAAACCCTAATTAAAATCTAGAAACCCTAATAAATTTTGGAAATCATAATTAACTAGAAACCCTAATTCTTAAATTTATAACCCTAGTTTGCCAATTTGGTAACCCTAATTTGTTAAGTGTAATCTAAATGCTAATTAGTGGACACTAAAACACTAATGTTTATGTATAGTGTAATTAGAAAATTAATTATAATTAGGAAACCCTAATTTTAAATTTTAAAAACTAAAATTTATTTAATTTTTTTTGTGCAAACCCTAAATTGAAAATCCTACAAATGATTTGTGCTAAACCTTAGAGTTAAACTGCAAGGGTTAAACCCTAAACCCTAAGGGTTTGCATGATTACAAGAATGCCATTAAAATTGTATGACAAAAGACCAAATTGACCTTGTATGCATTATTGAAGCTAGTGTATAGGTTTTGACATTTGGTGAAGTTGTTCACCAAACCAACAACCCCATGTGCTCTATAATTGCCAACACTCAGCCTCTATGTCAACCATTCATGCATCTTGGACTTCTATATATAGATTGAAAGAGAGAGAAAATCATTTTGCTAGCATATTTTGAACAAAACATTCAAACCTTTTCTCTCAACCCAAACCCACGAAATTTATAAGCTTTCCAGTCCCCAAGATCAGCCCCACGAAATCCCCTAACCAAATTAGTAGTCTTGAATCATCAATTGATCAAAAAAGGTATAAACCCTAGCCATGAAATCTGACTTTAATCTTGTGTTAGATGTTATGTTTAAGTGTTAGAATATGTTATTTGTAGTCCATATAGTTGATCTGGGTTGACACATACTAGATCCATAACTTTAATATGCTCAAAATCAAGTTTTTGAAAAATCTAAAAATTTTATTTTGAGGTCTGACAACCGAATGTCAGGTCTTGTAGATCTCTGACTGTTAAGGATTTTTGTGTTTTTGATGTTTGAACTTTTAGTGTGTCATGAGATCTGTATTCTGGAACTCATAGAAGGACCAGATCAAGCATAGATTGATAGATATTGTTGGTCAAAGGTCATTGACGGACCATGACCAGACCATTTCTGGGTAACCCAGAAATGTGTTTTCAATGTCTGACAGTATGTTTAAGGCTCTGGATCTGTCAGGTTTTTGATGTTTTAAGTTTGTTGTTGAAACCAGGTTATAGTATGTTAGCTTAACTATTGATCTATGTCTTTATAACCTTTAAATAATGTACAGAATCCAAGTAATTTGTGGTCAAAGTAAGCCAGACGAAACTGCCGGATGAAGATTCTAGGTAACCCAAAAATCTTCAAAGGTAGTTCCTGACCACTACTTTGACCGGCATGTATCTCCATTATGTGATGTTGTTATGATGATGTTTAGTGATAGATCTGTTGTCCTACATGTTGGCTACACACTGCAGCTTTTAGATCACAAAAACATTGCATGGATTACAAGTTGTGGAAGCCCAAAAGTGCATGCTCGAACTGTTCTTCATTTCTGGGCAACCCAGAAATGAAGAACAACCTCTGATAGCTACTTTTAGGCCCTCAGATCTCTTAGGTTATGCATTATTTGACTATGATTGTTGTTGGATCTTGTAGTCTTGTATTAGTACTACATGATCTGATCAACAACATGTCTAGAAACACTTTGTGTGAAGAATGATTCTTGGTCAAACAAGAAATCTCGAAACTGGGTATGAATATCTGGGTTTGCATGAAGAACATGAAGAACACCTATAGCGACAGTTCTGTCACTATAAGTGGTCTTTAGCGACAGACAGTGTATTTTAATTAATTTAATTTTTGAAAATTAATTATTTTAATTAAATAAATAGAAAAAAGTAGTTTTAAATTATTAAAAATACAAAATAAATTATTTAAAATTATTTTAAAGTTTAAAAATTAATTTTTAATTATTTTAAATATATTTCAGTAATATTTAATATTTTTAAAATATTAAAGGTATTTAATTTAATTAATTATAATATTAAATAAATTATTTAAAAATGATTTTTATACATGAAAATTATTTAAAAATATATTATGATATAAGAAAATATTTTAAGTTATTTTTAATGCCTTTTAATATTTTGTGATGAAATTCATTAATAAATTAATATTAATGATATTTAAGTTATTTACTAAATGAATTAAATAAATTAATTAAAAATAATTTTATTTTATTAAAAATTATTTTAAATAATAATAAGGTATTTAAAAATATTTTAAGTTATAAAATATAACTTTCAATATTTAAAGGTAAATTTTATTAATTAATTATTATTAATGATATTAAAATTATTTAATAATTATATTAAATAATTTAGTTTAAAAATGACTTTAATATTAGAAAAATCATTTAAAATTTAAATAAAGTGTTTAAAAATATTTTAAGTTATAAAATATAACTTTTAATATTTAAAGAATAATTTCATTAATACTTTAATATTAAAGATATTTATTTAACATTAATGATATTAAATTTATTTAATAATTATATTAAATAAATGGTTTAAAAATGGTTTTAATATTTTAAAAATCATTTAAAAAGAATATAAATGAATTAAAAATATTTTAAGTTATAATTAATGACTTTTAATATTTTGATAAATAGTACATTAATATTTAAATATTAATTGTAATTATTTAAGAATGATTTTAAATGTTTTAAAAATTATTTAAGGGTAATATTAATATATTAAAAATATTTTAAGTTATTATAAATAACTTTAATATTTTGGCAATGGTTTCATTAATAGTTTAATATTAATTAAATATTAATGATGATAGAATTGTTTAATATTTAAATCATTTAATAATGATTCCGATGTTTGAAAATTCCTGATAAATTATAATAAATGTTTTAAAATTATATTAAGTCATTTAAAAATAATATGACTGATGCTAAATTACAGGATAGAGTCTTAGACTCGATAAATACCCGATTAAACTGTCGGTACAACGACACATTTCAAAAATTGATCTGGACTTAGATAATGTGATTAGATAAGTGATTATTTGTGATTCAATGGTTGTTAAACCTACGTGCCAATGTGATTAAGTTATATGTTGACTGTAATAAGCAGTATTATGTGTTACGATATGTTATTCTAATCAGTAAAATGATCTTATTACTGAAGGTTGTTATTCAAAAGATAAAACTAAGTCGTGAATTGTAAGCAGCGTATCAGGCAAGTATCTTACCTTTGCATTTTCTTTATGCAATGGACATGAGTAAGAATGTTTCTAAATTATATTATTATTGTACAGATTATTAACCCTATATTATATACGCTCATTGATTATCAACATGTTAGTATATGGTAATTCAGATATATATTCTGTTCGTTAATTTCTATAAATGGTTATACAAGTGTCCCCATTTGGATAATCATTGTATTTAATCACATGTTGATGCACCTTTGTTAATTAACCGTGTATATATATATATATATATATATATATATATATATATATATATATATATATATATGTTGAATTATAGATTATTGTTGAACAAGATAAAACCTCTGGTTTGGAACCCCGACAAGTATGAACATCCCGTACACGGGAAAACTTTTTATGCACCCAAGGTGGACAGAGTGAATGATACCCTCGTTCTTGCATGTAGTATTGATCAATACAGGGTACAACGGGCTGATCACCCCCGTGCCCGTAAGTTATGACGGTTTGCGGATGAAGTTCTGCTAAACCTATTTGAAAATTTAAAACAATGTTCATAGTATGTCACCTTAACCCTAATTATAGTCATTACGTAGTTTCAAAATTTTGAAAGAGGGTTGTTATGTTAATATTATCGATACAGATTACTTCATAACTATTGATTTGTTGTAGAAGGATAGTATAAAGAAAATATTTAAATTCTTTCAGCTTATATATATATATATATATATATATATATATATATATATATATATATATATATATATATATATATATATAATTGTTATTACTTGTTGGGCACTCAAATGCTCATTCTTGATTTAAATTTAAATGTTTTCAGCTAAGTGTAAAGAACCAGAAGGCTTATACAGAAACAAAGGAAAAGGAAAGCTAACCAAATAAGATTTGTGGTATTCTATGTAATAGTTTGATATTTTTAAGACAATGATATATGTTATCTATCATGTTATGTAAGGAATGTATTAAAGATTACGTACTTGGGAGCTAGACTCTGATAATCATGTAAATTAAGTTTAATAATTATATTATTGTTATTTTTATTCCGTTCATAGAAATGGTATCGTGAAGCACCGAGTTCGGGTTTTAAGTACCTGAATTTGGGAGCTTTACATAAATAAAAACATATACATAATTTTAATTCACACATTTATATTACTTCCTAATCATTCCACACATATCACAATGTTTTCGATATCATTAATATTTAATTAATATATCTATTTACAAAGTGACTTAAAATTCTTGGCTATTACATAACATAACTTATCATACTCATCCTTAATCAAATTGATTAAGTATTCATCTTAGTTATCTTAAAATAAATAAGTTAACTATCTTACTTAATTTACATATTCACTTATATAGTTCAAGAACTTTTAAAAAAGTAAAATTATTCGTAAAAATTTACATATATACTCATGTAAAAATCTCGGTCCTTACAGTATTTCCAACGGTTGAAGTAGACCACTCAGCCTCTGGTGCTCTGCTTTGACTCGTTAGCAAGTAAGACATCTACTAACGCACTCCGCCATTTCTCGTTTAAGATTGGGCCACCAAAAATGTTGCCTCAAATCTCGATACATCTTTGTGCTTCCTGAATGAACAGAATACATCGTATTGTGTGCCTCGTGTAAAATTTCTTTCCTCAACTCGGTTACTACTGGCACCCACACTCTTCCTTCGAATCTCAAAATACCGTCTTTATCCACCTTAAACTTTTCCTCCTCATTTTCTGTGATCCTCTTCCTGATTTTTTCGCACTCCTCATCCTTCTCTTGTGATTCCTTTACTCTATCCAGCAAGGTTGGATGAGCTTTCACTGGAAGCAATTTTTCTTCAGACCTCTCTGGTCCCTTTACCTATATTTCCAATTTCTCCATATGTGATGCCCCCCAAAATAGGTTCATTCCACCCAACCCATTTTGAGTCGCCAAATATATGGTATAGAAAATAACTACAACTTTATTATTACCATTGTCGTGCAAAATACGACAATACATATACTGTGAGTTTAAATACAAATATTGTCTTCTAGACAGTATTCAAACTCAAATAAATCCTCATTACAATTATTGATACCTTATTTTACAAAATAGTGAGGACTACTAAAATAACTTTCTAGAATCATCATTCCATACCCCGACTAGTACCCGCTACATTCTCGCCTCCTGAGAAGAAAAATAAAATGAAAAGAAAAAGGGTGAGTTCAACTAGCCCATTAAAGAATATTATGACTAAGATAATGTAGAACAAATTATCTTTAGTCCTCAACAGGGAAAAATCTGATAGAATACAATAGACAACAAGTTTTAGATCAACAACTGCAGTGGAAACAATAATTCATTAGAAGAGTTAAGTAGATAATGAAATCTACTATCATCTATGAATTTAAAAGTCCATCAATAATATTTTATCCCTGTAACATCAATCATCAAATATTCATCTTTGCACTACTGGCCAAAGATATTCATTTGTGTCACCAGTTGGTCATGTTCATCTCAACACCTGTTCATCTTTGCACTACGGGCCAAAGATATTCATCAGGTAATCATTCATCTTTGCACTACATGCCAAAGATATTCATTAAGTATCACCATTAAAAATTGAGGATGATAAAAATATTTTCAAGAAAACGAATCCAGAGAGATAAAAAGACAAAGATTAGGGATTCGTACTTGGTTTATCTAAGTTTAAAAATACTCCATAATAATCAATTGTGGAGCAGAATTCAAAAATGAAGTTCAAAACATAGATCCAATCAAAGATAGGAACCATAACAGACAATCTTGGACACAGAAAAGAAAATTTAATTTTTCTGTGAATAGTATCATATTCATGAATAGTGCCGTATATGTGAATAGTGACGTATACGTGAATAGTAACCCCGACACTAAAAAGTAGAAATTCCACAAGAAAAACTATCATACTTCGTGAATAGTACTCGTGAATAGTAACTCATGAATAGTAACTCATGAATAGTAACTCGTGAATAGTAACCCCGACATGAAAAAGATAAGAATTTCATAATAAAACTCATACCAATATTCCGGTATAATGATATTAAAAGAAATAATATCATTTACGAAAAAAATAACACCCCTTACTTCAAAAGAACAGTACTTCTGACTAGAATATCGGATATAAAACTGAAGAAAATTTGCACAGTCTAACAACACTCAAAGATATCTAAATACTCACAAAAATACGCTCGATAATATAGAGAGAGAAAACTTCAGTTTCTGGTGTGATTTTCAATTCTAACCTAAGCACACTATTTATAAGAAAATGCCTAGAACACCAGAGAAGAATATTTAATAAAATAATATTATTTATTACAAAATTCCTATGCCCACTTTGAATTTAGATTCCAGCATTTCCCACATGCAAAAGTACAATTGTGGGGCCCACCTTCTAGAAATCTTCCAAAAAAATATTTCAAATCATTTATAAATTCAGAAACTTCAATAATTCATAATAAATAGCCCTTTTATCAGAAAAATTTGAATCTTATATTCTTTTCATAGGAAATTCAATTCTCTACAACTTTGTAGATTTAAATTTTTCCAAATTCCAAACGAAAAATGACCGAAATCCATATACTGACAATTTTGCAAGCTATAATCAAATTTTAGTCAAGAATGAGATCCACCAACATGTTTAACATGTTTTTAGCATTTATTATAACAAAAATACTATTACTCCCCATTTATTCATATATCACACAGACACATATTCATTGTAAAAATATCACCATTATTATATTATCGTATTATACATAATAATGTAATATAATAATATATTTGAATGAATTATTTTATCAGAAAATATAAAATATCAATTTTTAACAATTGTCACTTTTCTAAAAATTCCTCCATTTATATCCACATAAAATAAATATTTTTCTTATCACATATATCAATAATTAATTATTTACAAATAATATTACAGAATCACAATAATGACAACCAGGTCGTTCCTAGGAAAGAGGGGGCCTTTCGGTAAAGATTTCTCCTTACTGGCGCGCAATTAAATAACCTCTCCTAGACAGAACTTCTTTAGACATTACCAATAATGCTATCTAATAATATTATTTAATAATATAAATTATTGATATGATAATTTGAAATACTGTGCAATGACAATTATTGAATCAACAATATAAAATATCAATGCAGCAATTATTGAATCAATAAAATAAAATATTGAATAGTAATTACTGTAACAATTATTGAGTAGTGACTTCTTACGTAAGAATCAATAATTGGTGCAATACCGTGTACTACTGTGCAACACCGTGTCTTACTGCATTTTAACCACCGAGTATTCCAACAATGTTAACGGTAACAATTACGCCGTTATTTATAAAAACTCATACTTGTCGTTTTCTTCATCCAATCGCTTTTCGTTATGGGGTCCACACAAGGCTGCACCGTCGTACGAATATTTTTCGACAGCAAGAATATTCCATGACCAAACAAATATTCCCCGATAATAATGAATATTTTATAACCACTTGCTTATTTAAAATATTTGCGCATTTCACCCATAACTAACCATATTAATCAAATCAACCCCTTACTTTTTTAAAATAATAAATAGAGGAAATTCAATTTCATTTATAAAAAGTTGGGGTCTTATGTGACGCCCCCAAAATAGGTATACATCACCCATTCTGAGTCGCCAAATACATGGTACAGAATACAAATACAAACTTAAATATACAATATGAGCTGTGAGTTTTAATACAAATACTGTCTTCTAGACAGTATTAAAACTCAAAATAAGTCCTTAATACATTTATTATCACACTATTTTACAGAATAGTGATGACTACTAATGCAAACATCTAGACCGTCACTCCGTTCCCCGACTAGTCCCAGCTATATTCTCATTTCCTGAAGAGAACAATGAAAGCAAATGGTGAGCTCAACTAGCCTAGTAAGAAATATTATGACTAAGATAATACAGAATAAATTATCGTTAGCCTTGTTAAACTGATAAAATATAGCAAACATCAAGTTAAACTCCAGCGGGATAAGCAATCCATTAGAAGAGTCAAGTAGAGCATGATACCTATCTTCTATGATTTAAAAAGATTTTTCGTCACTTTTATCGCTGAGACTCAGCTTAATAAATAATCCACATCATCGAATCACCCCTACACTACGGCCAAGGATATTCTTTAGTATCACGACCACAAATTATCCATGCACTACGGGCTAAAGATATTCGTGTATTCATTAATGATCATGATCATGCCAACAACTGTCCATCAATGCACTACGGGCCAATGATGATTTTTACCACATCTTTTGTAACATTACGGTCATGAGTATACCGAATAATCCTTGGTCATAATCATACCAAGTCCATCTATGCACTACAGGCCACATATAACTTTCAACATAATAAAAGCATGAGGATGATGACAATGATATAAGAATTCAATTAAATGAAAACAGATGATAAATTTTTGAAGATTTATAATTTAATTTATCCAGAAATTAATAACGTCCAAATTGTCTATATGATACTGCTTTGTGGAGTAAAATTCAAGAATAATATTGTATCAAAAATAATTTGGACCGAAAACGAATTAATTTTTATCATGAATAGTACTCCGGGTGAATGGTACTCGAGTGAATAGTACTCCGTAAATAGTACTTCGAGAATAGTAACCCCATAAATAGTACTCCAGCATGAAAAAGTTAAAACTTATCAAGAATGCTCAGAATAATATTTCATTAAAAGATACTGGATGAAACGCAAATATCAAGGATATTCTACTAATTTCATGAAGTATAGAAGCCAAAATTTTAACAAAACGAGTATAAAATTCGAAATCTGAAATGAAATAATATTACTTACATACTATAAATTATGGAAGAAAATATTATTTCAAGCGAATATTGAACAAAAATAACATCCCTTACCTTAAAAAGAAGAGTATTCCAACTGGTATAGCGGAAATATTCTTGAAGAAAACTTATACTGTTTTCTACGCTCAAAGCTTTCTAAAACTTGTAAGAAATATGCTCAATATTATAGAAGAAGAATTCTCTGATTCTGGTGTGATTTTCAATTCTAACTAAGCATCCTATTTATAGGAGAATGGAAAGGATACTATGCAATAAAATATTCTAATAAATCAAAAAATTTTAAATATAATATAATATAATATATATTATATTATATATATATATATATATATATATATATATATAAACTCCCTCTTGACACTTTTGTTATCCTGCCCCCCCCCCCCGTGACCCCTTTTGTTTTTCTTTCGTGGGCCCCACATGTGGCCCCACCTTTATTAAATAATTTTCTACCGATTATTTTAAAAAATGGGTAAATGGGGTCCATAAAATACAACAAATACTTCATAAAAATCTCCTTAATATTTTTAACAACATTTATCATCATTATTATAATTCGCAATATTTAACAACCAGGTCGCTTCCAAAAAAGAGGGTTCTTTTCAATAAGGATTTCTCCCTATTGACGCGTAATTAGGTGACCAAACATCTCCTTGACAGAACTTCTAGACATCGTCAATATTGTAAATAATAATATTAATAACTTTATCATCTCAATTATTGATTTAATGATATAAAATATTATGCAGATGATACTGTGATAATAATTGAATCAATAATATGAGAGATATGATGTAGCAATTACTGTAGCAATAATTGAGTATAACTGAGTGACTTCTCACGTAAGCATCAATAATCAATACTATGTGCTACCATGCAACCACGCGTATTACTGTACTTTTAACACCGGTTATTTCAACAGTTAACGGTAAAACTTTCGCCGTTATTTTCATAAAAAGATATTTCTGTCGTTTTCTCATTCCGACAATAATTACGTTGTGGGGTCCACCAATGATTGTGCCGTCGTACGAATATTCCCTGTTAAAACGAATATTCCCCGACCAATCGAATATTATAAAACAACTTGCTTACTTTGCAAAATTCATAAATATTACCCACAACTATAACATTATAACAAATTCAAACCTTAATATTCAAAAATGATATTTATAGAAAAATTCATTTTTATTCATAAAAGTTGGGGTCTACATCTTACAACCTCCCCTCCTTATGAAATTTCGTCCTCAAAATTGACGTACGTACCTGGTGTTTCGAAAAGGTGAGGATACCTCGCTTTCATTTCCATTTCAAACTCCCAGGTCATTTTCTCAATAGCATGGTTCCTCCACAAAACTTTGACTTGTGGTATAACCTTTGTACGTAGGACATGCTCCTTAATATCTGAGTTCTTGACAAGTACCTCCTCGTGCGTTAAATCTTCGGCTATCTTGTCTGGTTCTAACTCAATAATTTGGTTCGGGTCTTTCACATATTTACGTAGCATAGATATGCAAAAAATATTATAAACACGAGACATACTTGGCGGTCAAGCGAGTCTATAGGCCACATTTCCTACTCGATCGAGAATTTCAAATGGATCAACAAATCGAGGGTTGAGATTTCTTCTCTTCGTCGACTCTTACTTCTAGAATAACTCCTTCTTGCACCTTCTTCTTTATATTCATCAATTCCGTTGTGTAGCTTGAGCGGTTTTAACTTTATCGATTAAAGTTGATTCTACTCATATTGTGACGCCCCTAAAATAGGTTCATTCCACTTAACCTATTCTGAGTCGCCAAATACATGGTACATAAATAACTACAACTTTATTATTACAATTGTCATGCAAAATACGACAACACATATACTGTGAGTTTAAATACAAATATTGTCATCTAGACAGTATTCATACTCAATTAAGTCCTCATTATACTTATTGATACACTATTTTACAAAATAGTCAGGACTACTAAAACAACTATCTTGAACCATCATTCCATATCCCGACTATTACCCGCTACATTCTCGCCTCCTGAGAAGAAAAATGAAATAAAAAAGAAAAGGGTGAGCTCAACTAGCCCAGTAAAGAATATTATGACTAAGATAATATAGAACAAATTATCGTTTGTCCTTAACAGAAAAAAAAATCTGATAGAATACAATAGACAACAAGTTTTAGATCAACAACTGTAGCGGAAACAACAATTCATTAGAAGAGTTAAGTAGAGAATGAAATCTACTATCATCTATGAATTTAAAAGTCCATCATCGATATTTTATCCCTGTAACATCAATCAATAAACATCTTGAATCAAATAGTCATCTTTGCACTACAGGCCAAAGATATTAATCAGTCGGTCATGTTCATCTCAACACATGTTCATCTTTGCACTACGGACCAAAGATATTCATCATAAAATCATTAATCTTTGCACTACAGGCCAAAGATATTCAGTTTTATTATCATTTAGGACTGATGATGATAAAAAATCTTTTAAAGAAAACGAATCCAGTGAAATAAAAGAATAAATATTAAGGATTCGTATTTCAAACAATCCAAGTTCAAAAATACTTCATAAATAATCATAGCGAAGTAAAATTTAAGAATGATCAAAATATGGATACAATCAAAGCTAGTATCCATAATAGATATATTGGACACAGAAAAGAAAATTTAATTTTTTTGTGAATAGTGTCGTATTTGTGAATAGTGTCGTATACGTGAATAGTAACCTCGACACTAAAAGGTAGAAATTCTACAAGAAAAAAAATCATCATGCTTCGTGAATAGTACTCGTGAATAGTAGCTCGTGAATAGTAACTCATAAATAGTAACTTGTGAATAGTAACTCGTGAATAGTAACTCATGAATAGTAACCCCGACATGAAAAGATAAGAATTTCACAAGAAAAATCTTACCAATATTTCGGTATAATGATAATAAAATAAATAATATCATTGATAAAAAAATAACATCCCTTACCTCGAAAAGACATTACTTCTGACTGAAATACTAGATATAGTGCTGAAGGGGACTTGCACCGTATAACAACACTCAAAATATCAAAATACACACAAGAATACGCTCAATATATCGAGAGAGAAAGAGAGAGAAGATTTCAGTTTCTACTGTGATTTTCAATTCTAACCTAATCACCCTATTTATAGGAAAATGCATAGAACACCAAAGCAGAAAATTTAATAAAATAATAATATAATTAACAAAATTCAAGCACACCTTTGAAATCTGATTTCAGCTCATTTAAATCACATGTGAGTCCAACTTAATTGCAAAAAAAACATTTTTCTTTAAAAAAAATAATTAAAACTTTCAAAAATCAATTATTCTAGAACTTTGAAACTTTAATAAGTCATAATAAATAACCCTTTTATCACAAAATTCGAATCTCGCAATTTTTTATAGGAAATTCAATTCTCTACAACTTTGTAGAAGAAAGTTTTTCCAAATTCCAAACATAAATTGACCGAAATCTATATACGGACGATTTTACAGGCTATAATCAAATTTCAGTCAAGAAATGGGGTCCACCGACACACAAAACATGTGTTAAACATTTATTGCAACAAAAATATTTTTCCTCCTCATTTATTCATATATCACCCATTCATTATAAAAATATCACCATTATTATATTATTAAAATATAATAATATATTTAAATGAATTATTTTATCAAAAAAAGATAAAATATTAATTTTCAACAATTGTCACATTAAAAATTTCTTCATCTATATTCATATAAAATCAATATTTTCCTCATCATATAAATCAATAATTAATTATTCACAAATAATATTACAGAATCACAATACTGGCAACCAGACAGTTCCTAGGAAAGAAGGGGCTTTCCAATAAGGATCTCTCCTTACTGGCGTGCAATTAGGTGACCAAACCTCTCCTTAGACAGAACTTTTTAGATATTGCCAATAATGTTATCTAATAATATTATTCAGATAATATGAATTATTGCTCCGATAATGAAAAATATTGTGCAGTGACAATTATTGAAACAACAATAATATAAAATATCAACGTAGTAATTATTGAATCAATAAAATAAAATATTGAACAGTAACTACTGTAACAATTATTGAGTAGTGCCTTCTTACGTAAGAATCAATAATTGGTGCAATACCGTGTGCTACTGTGTTTTAACCACCGAGTATTCCAACAGTATTAACGGTAACAACTACGCCGTTATTTATAAATAACTTATACTTGTCATTTTCTTCATCCAATCTCTTTCCGTTATAGGGCCCACAAAAGGCTGCGCCGTCGTACGAATATTTCCCGACAACAAGAATATTTCACGACCAAATGAATATTCCCCGACAACAATGAATATTTTATAACCACTTGCTTATTTAAAAATATTTGCGCATTTTATCCATAACTAACCACCTTAATCAAATCAACTCCTTACTATTTCAAAATAATAATTAGAGAAAATTAAATCTTCATTTATAAAAAGTTGGGGCCTTACAAACTCTCCTCCTTATGAAATTTCGTCCTCGAAATTGACGTACGTACCAGGTGTTTCGAAAAGATGAGGATACCTCGCTTTCATTTCTGTTTTCAACTCCCAGGTCATTTCTTCACTAGCATGGTTCCTCCACAAAACCTTAACTTGCGGTATGACCTTTGTTCGTAGGATATGCTGCTTCCTATCCAAGATCTTGACAGGTACCTCCTCGTACGTTAAATCTTCGGCTATTACGTCTGATTCTAACTCAATAACATGGTTTGGGTCGTCCACATATTTACATAACGTTGATACGTAAAAAATGTTATGAACACGGGACATTCTTAGCGGTAAAACGAGTCTATAGGCCACAGTTCCTACTTGATCGAGGATTTCAAACGGACTAATAAATCGAAGGTTTGAGCTTTCTTCTCTTCATCGACTCTTAACGCCTTCTTGTACCTTCTTCTTTATATTCATCAGCTCCGGTGTGTAGCTTGAGCGGTTTTAACTTTATCTATTAAAGTCAATTTTACTCGTATATCATCACGTGATCCATAGAGTCTTTAACTCTATCTCTATCATTTGGAAGTCATACAAAATAGGTCTTTGTGTTCGACAATATCGCACTCATACCCACATACGATCTTCTACTCAACACGTCAGCTACCGCGTTCGCTTTTCCAGGATGGTATGGTCAGAACATATGCCAAAATGAGTCTCCTCTTGAGTTCTTTGAAGCTCTTCCCACATTCCTTGCTCCATTCGAATTTTGTATCTCTACGAGTCAGCTGAGTTAATGGAGTAGCGATTCGAGAAAATCTTTTCACAAATCTCCGATAATAACCAACTAAGCCTATAGAAAGCTACATATTTCGATTACTGACTTAGGTTGCTCTCAACTGTGACTCATATCCCAATCTTGGATAGCACGTCACAATGAAACCTATCAGTTTACTACCACACAAATATGGCGTCCCCTACAGAGAGTTTGGCTTCGGTGCATTCCATAAAAGAAGTCACCAGATAGAGACTCGGGTACCAAATTCTATAGTTGAATTTTTAACTCCTGAAGTTCAATAGGAGCCATTCGATATGAGATTTTAGAAATGGGTTTTGTACCGGGTTCAAAGTCGATATAAAATTCAATATCACGCTCTGGGAGTAGGCCAATAAATTCTTCAAGAAATACATCAGGAAATTTACTAATAATAGAAATATCATTCAAATCTGACGTATTTTTGTTCAAGTCCATAACATGGGCTAAGAAAACTTGACATCCATTTTTCAATAAACGAATGACTTTAAGGCTTGATATGAAAGTGTTTGACTTCAATGGTTTGGTTGCTTGAATTCGAATAACAGGTTGCTTAGGAATATGAAAACTAACAACCTTACGAAAGCAATCAATTTTGGCATGATGAGTAGTTAATCAATCAATCAATCCCTAAAATCACATCAAAAGCAAGTATCTTTAAAGAAATAAGGTCAACGGGTAATGTGATGGTGCCAACTTGGATCAAACAAGATTTATAAACAGTGGATGTAACGAAAGTTTCTCATAACGGAGTTTCAACAGATAAGTCAAAGTCTAATTTTCTCCGGAGTCAAGTTTAAACGTTAAGTATAAGCAGGAGAGATAAATGAATGGATAGAACCGGTATCTAATAAGGTATAAACTTCGTAAGAATTTATAATTAACTAACCCGTGCTAACTTCGTTCAGGTTTCTCGCATTCTGACCAATCACGACAAATGCCCTTTCAGGAACTGTTGACTTTAACTTGTCCGGGACAGCCTTTGGAGTCACCATCCTCGCTGGACTTGGTTTCGTTACAGGACAATCTCGAGCTATATGACCGCTCTTTCCTAAAACATACGTTGGAAGGTTGTGAACAGTTTAGACTTATGTGTCCCTCTTCTCCGCATCTGTAGCATCTAACTGGCGGTCTTTCTCCTCCTCTAAAATTCGTTGCTGGTGCTGGTACTGCTGCCGACATCTTCCCGTCATCGTTAAATCTTCTCTTCTTGAAATTTCTACTTGAGTTATTTCTTCTATTATCTTGGCCATGATTACCACCGAAGTGGTTACCATTTCTGGCATGATAATTTCCTCCACGATTGTTATCATTGCTCTGATGACTGCTGTCATCGGTATGATCCTGGTTGTGGTCCCTCGGTTGACCGTACTCGTTATCTCGCTCTAATAATTGAACCCTGTTGACAACATCTGAATAGAGAGAAAATTTATGAGAAATGAGATATTGACGTATGCCGAGTTTCAAACCTCTCAGAAACATCCGTGTCATACGTTCCTCATTCTCCACCAAATGAGGTGCAAACCTGGACAACTCTGTAAACTTCACCTCGTACTGGGACACCGTCATGTAATTCTGTTCTACTCTAATAAGCTCTACCTCCTTCATATGACGAATACTTTCAGGAAAGTACTTGTCATTGAACAGTTTCTGAAATGTCTCCCAAGACATGCTGAGTGCGGCTGGATGGGTACGCTTCACAGACTCCCACCAGTAGTCTGCCTCGCCACGGAACATAAAGGTGGCGAATGGAACCTTCTATTCCTCCGTGCATCTCAAGACATCGAATATCTTGGTAATTTGCTTGACCCACATTTCCGCCATGATCGGATCTGGCTTTCCCTTAAATTCTGGTGGTCCCAATTCTTTGAACTGCTTGGCTGTGACAAATCGTGAATTGCTATCATTTCCTCCTGTATTTTGAACACGAGTCTCCCTCGTCTGGTTTTGCATGAATTGCAAAAAGCTTCTAAACATCCCATCGTTCATCATCTGCTCATTGGTGTTGTTCACATTAGGAACATTGCCAGCCTGTTGCACGTTCTCCTCGTTGGTGAGCACAGGTGTCTCCACGGTCTCATTTACTCCACTGTTAACATTATCAGTTGACATTCTCAAATAATGTCATAAAACAAGGGTTAATTTAAGCAATTAACATATCACATAATATCCTTATATTATGACCGACCAATAAATAAGCTTAGGTAGGACACACTAGCGAAGGTTTTACTCGTCTCTCCCCTCTTAGTTCTATTCCCCGATCTCCGTCAGAGATCATATCCCTAAGCTCTGATACCAACTGTGACGCCCCCAAAATAGGTCCATTCCACCCAACCTATTCTGAGTCGCCAAATACATGGTACAGAAATAACTACAACTTTATTACTATAATTATCGTGCAAAATACGACAACACATATACTGTGAGTTTAAATACAAATATTGTCATCTAGACAGTATTCATACTCAATTAAGTCCTCATTATACTTATTGATACACTATTTTACAAAATAGTCAGGACTACTAAAATAATTATCTTGAACCATCATTCCATATCCCGACTAGTACCCGCTACATTCTCGCCTCCTGAGAAGAAAAATGGAATAAAAAAGAAAAGGGTGAGCTCAACTAGCCCAGTAAAGAATATTATGACTAAGATAATATAGAACAAATTATCGTTTGTCCTTAACAGGAAAAAAAATCTGATAGAATACAATAGACAACAAGTTTTAGATCAACAACTGTAGCGGAAACAACAATTCATTAGAAGAGTTAAGTAGAGAATGAAATCTACTATCATCTATGAATTTAAAAGTCCATCATCGATATTTTATCCCTGTAACATCAATCAATATACATCTTAAATCAAATAGTCATCTTTGCACTACAGGCCAAAGATATTAATCAGTCGGTCATGTTCATCTCAACACCTGTTCATCTTTGCACTACGAGCCAAAGATATTCATCATAAAATCATTAATCTTTGCACTACAGGCTAAAGATATTCAGTTTTATTATCATTTAGGACTGATGATGATAAAAAATCTTTTAAAGAAAACGAATCTAGTGAAATAAAAGAATAAATATTAAGGATTCATATTTCAAACAATCCAAGTTCAAAAATACTTCATAAATAATCATAGCGAAGTAAAATTCAAGAATGATCAAAATATGGATACAATCAAAGCTAGTATCCATAATAGATATATTGGACACAGAAAAGAAAATTTAATTTTTTTGTGAATAGTGTCGTATTTGTGAATAGTGTCGTATACGTGAATAGTAACCTCGACACTAAAAGGTAGAAATTCTACAAGAAAAAAAATCATCATGCTTCGTGAATAGTACTCGTGAATAGTAGCTCGTGAATAGTAACTCATAAATAGTAACTTGTGAATAGTAACTCGTGAATAGTAACTCATGAATAGTAACCCCGACATGAAAAGATAAGAATTTCACAAGAAAAATCTTACCAATATTTCGGTATAATGATAATAAAATAAATAATATCATTGATAAAAAAATAACATCCATTACCTCGAAAAGACATTACTTCTGACTGGAATACTAGATATAGTGCTGAAGGGGACTTGCACCGTATAACAACACTCAAAATATCAAAATACACACAAGAATACGCTCAATATATCGAGAGAGAAAGAGAGAGAAGATTTCAGTTTCTACTGTGATTTTCAATTCTAACCTAAGCACCCTATTTATAGGAAAATGCATAGAACACCAAAGCAGAAAATTTAATAAAATAATAATATAATTAACAAAATTCAAGCACACCTTTGAAATCTGATTTCAGCTCATTTAAATCACATGTGAGTCCAACTTAATTGCAAAAAAAACATTTTTCTTTAAAAAAAATAATTAAAACTTTCAAAAATCAATTATTCTAGAACTTTGAAACTTTAATAAGTCATAATAAATAACCCTTTTATCACAAAATTCGAATCTCGCGATTTTTTATAGGAAATTCAATTCTCTACAACTTTGTAGAAGAAAGTTTTTCCAAATTCCAAACATAAATTGACCGAAATCTATATACGGACGATTTTACAGGCTATAATCAAATTTCAGTCAAGAAATGGGGTCCACCGACACGCAAAACATGTGTTAAACATTTATTGCAACAAAAATATTTTTCCTCCTCATTTATTCATATATCACCCATTCATTATAAAAATATCACCATTATTATATTATTAAAATATAATAATATATTTAAATGAATTATTTTATCAAAAAAGATAAAATATTAATTTTCAACAATTGTCACATTAAAAATTTTCTTCATCTATATTCATATAAAATCAATATTTTCCTCATCATATAAATCAATAATTAATTATTTTCAAATAATATTACAGAATCACAATACTGGCAACCAGACAGTTCCTAGGAAAGAAGGAGCTTTTCAATAAGGATCTCTCCTTACTGGCGTGCAATTAGGTGACCAAACCTCTCCTTAGACAGAACTTTTTAGATATTGCCAATAATGTTATCTAATAATATTATTCAGATAATATGAATTATTGCTCCGATAATGAAAAATATTGTGCAGTGACAATTATTGAAACAACAATAATATAAAATATCAACGTAGTAATTATTGAATCAATAAAATAAAATATTGAACAGTAACTACTGTAACAATTATTGAGTAGTGCCTTCTTACGTAAGAATCAATAATTGGTGCAATACCGTGTGCTACTGTGTTTTAACCACCGAGTATTCCAACAGTATTAACGGTAACAACTACGTCGTTATTTATAAATAACTTATACTTGTCATTTTCTTCATCCAATCTCTTTCCGTTATGGGGCCCACAAAAGGCTGCGCCGTCGTACGAATATTTCCCGACAACAAGAATATTTCACGACCAAATGAATATTCCCCGACAACAATGAATATTTTATAACCACTTGCTTATTTAAAAATATTTGCGCATTTTATCCATAACTAACCACCTTAATCAAATCAACTCCTTACTATTTCAAAATAATAATTAGAGAAAATTAAATCTTCATTTATAAAAAGTTGGGGCCTTACTAACTCTCCTCCTTATGAAATTTCGTCCTCGAAATTGACGTACGTACCAGGTGTTTCGAAAAGATGAGGATACCTCGCTTTCATTTCTGTTTTCAACTCCCAGGTCATTTCTTCACAAGCATGGTTCCTCCACAAAACCTTAACTTGCGGTATGACCTTTGTTCGTAGGATATGCTGCTTCCTATCCAAGATCTTGACAGGTACCTCCTCGTACGTTAAATCTTCGGCTATTACGTCTGATTCTAACTCAATAACATGGTTTGGGTCGTCCACATATTTACATAACGTTGATATGTAAAAAATGTTATGAACACGGGACATTCTTAGCGGTAAAACGAGTCTATAGGCCACAGTTCCTACTTGATCGAGGATTTCAAACGGACTAATAAATCGAAGGTTTGAGCTTTCTTCTCTTCATCGACTCTTAACGCCTTCTTGTACCTTCTTCTTTATATTCATCAGCTCCGGTGTGTAGCTTGAGCGGTTTTAACTTTATCTATTAAAGTCAATTTTACTCGTATATCATCACGTGATCCATAGAGTCTTTAACTCTATCTCTATCATTTGGAAGTCATACAAAATAGGTCTTTGTGTTCGACAATATCGCACTCATACCCACATATGATCTTTTACTCAACACGTCAGCTACCGCGTTCGCTTTTCCAGGATGGTATGGTCAGAACATATGCCAAAATGAGTCTCCTCTTGAGTTCTTTGAAGCTCTTCCCACATTCCTTGCTCCATTCGAATTTTGTATCTCTACGAGTCAGCTGAGTTAATGGAGTAGCGATTCGAGAAAATCTTTTCACAAATCTCCGATAATAACCAACTAAGCCTATAGAAAGCTACATATTTCGATTACTGACTTAGGTTGCTCTCAACTGTGACTCATATCCCAATCTTGGATAACACGTCACAATGAAACCTATCAGTTTACTACCACACAAATATGGCGTCCCCTACAGAGAGTCTGGCTTCGGTGCATTCCATAAAAGAAGTCACCAGATAGAGGCTCGGGTACCAAATTCTATAGTTGAATTTTTAACTCCTGAAGTTCAATAGGAGCCATTCGATATGAGATTTTAGAAATGGGTTTTGTACCGGGTTCAAAGTCGATATAAAATTCAATATCACGCTCTGGGAGTAGGCCAATAAATTCTTCAAGAAATACATCAGGAAATTTACTAATAATAGAAATATCATTCAAATCTGACGTATTTTTGTTCAAGTCCATAACATGGGCTAAGAAAACTTGACATCCATTTTTCAATAAACGAATGACTTTAAGGCTTGATATGAAAGTGTTTGCCTTCAATGGTTTGGTTGCTTGAATTCAAATAACAGGTTGCTTAGGAATATGAAAACTAACAACCTTACGAAAGCAATCAATTTTGGCATGATGAGTAGTTAATCAATCAATAAATCCCTAAAATCACATCAAAAGCAAGTATCTTTAAAGAAATAAGGTCAACGGGTAATGTGATGGTGCCAACTTGGATCAAACAAGATTTATAAACAGTGGATGTAACGAAAGTTTCTCATAATGGAGTTTCAACAGATAAGTCAAAGTCTAATTTTCTCCGGAGTCAAGTTTAAACGTTAAGTATAAGCAGGAGAGATAAATGAATGGGTAGAACCGGTATCTAATAAGGTATAAACTTCGTAAGAATTTATAATTAACTAACCCGTGCTAACTTCGTTCGGGTTCCTCGCATTCTGACCAGTCACGACAAATGCTCTTTCAGGAACTGTTGACTTTAACTTGTCCGGGACAGCCTTTGGAGTCACCATCCTCGCTGGACTTGGTTTCGTTACAGGACAATCTCGAGCTATATGACCGCCCTTTCCTAAAACATACGTTGGAAGGTTGTGAACAGTTTAGACTTATGTGTCCCTCTTCTCCGCATCTGTAGCATCTAACTAGCGGTCTTTCTCCTCCTCTAAAATTCGTTTCTGGTGCTGGTGCTGCTGCCGACATCTTCCCGTCATCGTTAAATCTTCTCTTCTTGAAATTTCTACTTGAGTTATTTCTTCTATTATCTTGGCCATGATTACCACCGAAGTGGTTGACCATTTCTGGCATGATAATTTCCTCCACGATTGTTATCATTGCTCTGATGACTGCTGTCATCGGTATGATCCTGGTTGTGGTCCCTCGATTGACCGTACTCGTTATCTCGCTCTAATAATTGAACCCTGTTGACAACATCTGAATAGAGAGAAAATTTATGAGAAATGAGATATTGACGTATGCCGAGTTTCAAACCTCTCAACTTCTAAAAATCAATTATTCTAGAACTTCGGAACTTTAATAATTTATAATAAATAGCCCTTTTATCAGAAAATTCGAATCTCGCCACTTGTTATAGGAAATTCAATTCTCTACAACTTTGTAGAAGAAAGTTTTTCTAAATTCTAAACATAAATTGACCGAAATCCATATACGGACGATTTTACAGGCTATAATCAAATTTCAGTCAAGAAATGGGGTCCATCGACACACAAAACATGTGTTAAACATTTATTACAACAAAAATACTCTTCCTCCTCATTTATTCATATATCACCCATTCATTGTAAAAATATCACCATTATTATATTATTAAAATATAATAATATATTTAAATGAATTATTTTATCAGAAAAAGATAAAATATTAATTTTTAACAATTGTCACATTAAAAAGTTTTTACATCTATATTCACATAAAATTAATATTTTCCTCATCATATAAATTAATAATTAATTATTCACAAATAATATTACAGAATCACAATACTGGCAACCAGGCCGTTCCTAGGAAAGAAAGGGCTTTCCAATAAGGATCTCTCCTTACTGGCGCGCAATTAGGTGACCAAACCTCTCCTTAGACAGAACTTTCTAGACATTGCCAATAATGTTATCTAATAATATTATTCAGATAATATGAATTATTGCTCCGATAATGGAAAATACTGTGCAGTGACAATTATTGAAACAACAATAATATAAAATATCAACGTAGCAATTATTTGTGTTAACAATATCCATCTTTTGTAAGTCGTACGAAATAGGTCTTTGTGTTAACAATATCGCACTCGCAACGCATACGATCTTCTACTCAACGCGTCAACTATCACGTTCGTTTTTCTAGGATGGTATTGAATTGTATGGTCATAATCTTTTAACAGCTCGAGCCAACGTCGTTGCCGCGTGTTGAGTTCTTGGAAGCCCTTCTCACATTTCTCGCTCCATTTGAATTTTGTATCTTTTTGAGTCAGCTGAGTTAATAGAGTAGCGATTCGAGAAAATTATTTCACGAATCTACGATAATAACCAGCTAAGCCTAGAAAGCTACGTATTTCAATTACTGACTTAGGTTACTCTCAACTGTGACTCATATCCCAATCTTGGATAGCACGTCACAATGACACCTATCATTTTATCACCACACAAATATAGCATCTCATACGGAGAGTCTGGCTTCGGTGCATTCCACAAAGGAAGTTACCAGATAGAGGCTAGCGTACCAACTCCTGTAGTTGGGTTTTTAACTCCTGAAGTTCAATAAGAGCCATTCGATATGAGATTTTAGAAATGGATTTTGTACCGGGTTTAAAGTCGATACAAAATTCAATATCATGCTCTGGGAGTAGGCCAGGAAGTTCTTCAAGAAATACGTCAGGAAATTCATTAACAACAGAACATTATTCAAATCTGACGTATTTTTATTCAAGTCCATGACATGGGCTAAGAAAGCTTGACATCCATTTTTTAATAAACGAATAACTTTATGGCTTGATATGAAAGTGTTTGACTTCAGTGGTTTGATTGCTTGAATTCGTATAACAGGTTGGTTAGGAATATGAAAACTAACAACCTTACGAAAATAATCAATTTTAGCATGATGAGTGGTTAACCAATCAATCCCTAAAATCACATCAAATGCAAGTATTTTCAAATAAATAAGATCGGAAGGTAATGTGATGGTTTCAACTTGAATCAAGTAAAATTTATAAATAGTGGACGTAACGAAAGTTTCTCCTAACGGAGTTTCAACAGATAAGTCAAAGTCTAATTTCTCAGGAGTCAAGTTCAAACGTTGAGCACAAGTAGGAGAGATAAAAGAATGGGTAGAACCGGTATCTAATAAGGTATAGACTTCGCAAGAATTTATAATTAACTAACCCGTGATAACTTCATTCGATTCTTCGTCACAAAAAATGCTCTCCCTTAAACTACCGACTTTGTTTTGTCCGTATCCGCCTTTGGTGCCACCGTCCCAGCTGGACTTGACTTCGCTACAGGACAAAATTGAGCTATATGACCGTCTTTTCCATAACTAAAATATACCTTGGAAGGCTGTGAACAGTTTGGACTTATGTGTCCCTCCTCTACGCATCTGTAGCATCTAACTGGCGGTCGTTCTCCTCCCCTAGAATTTATTGCTGGTGCTGGTGCTGGTGTCAATGTCTTCCTGTCATCATTAAATCTTCTCTTTCTGAAATTTTCACTTGACTCACCTTCCCTATTATCTTGGCCATGATTACCACCGAAGTGGTTACCATTTCTGGCATGATAATTTTCTCAACGATGGTTATCATTGTTCCAATGGTCGTTGCCACCGGTACGATTATTATCGTGTTGTTGGTCGTTAACTTTTGGTTGGGCTGACTCATTATCGCGCTCCAATAATTGAGCCTTATTCACAACATATAAATATAAACAAAGTTTGTGAGAAATGAGGTATTGGCGTATTTTGGGTTTCAAACCTCGCAGAAAAATTCACGTCATTCGCTCCTCGTTGTTTACCAAATGGGATGCAAACCGGGATAACTCAGCAAACTTAGCTTCGTACTACGACATGGTCATATTGTTTTGCTCCATTGCTCATCTCAAAATTTTTAGATGTCATTCTAAAATAATGTCACAAAACAAGGGTTAATTAAACAAATTAACATATCACAAATTAACCCTATGCTTTGATTGACCCATTAAATACCAAATAAGCTTAGGTAGGACATACTAGTGAAAGATTTACTCGTCTTTCCCCTCCTAGTTCTATTCCCCGATCTCCGCCAGAGACCATATCCCTAAGCTCTGATACCAACTGTGACGCCTCCAAAATAGGTCCATTCCACCCAACCCATTCTGAGTCGCCAAATACATGATACAAAAAACAACTACAACTTTATTATTACCATTGTCGTGCAAAATACGACAACACATATACTGTGAGTTTAAATACAAATATTTTCTTCTAAACAGTATTCAAACTCAAATAAGTCCTCATTATAATTATTGATACATTATTTTACAAAATAATGAGGACTACTAAAACAACTTTCTAGAACCATCATTCCATACCCCGACTAGTACCCACTACATTCTCGCCTCCAGAGAAGAAAAATAGAACAAAAAGGAAAAGGGTGAAATCAACTAGCCCATTAAAGAATATTATGACTAAGATAATGTAGAACAAATTATCTTTAGTCCTCAACAGGAAAAAATTTGATAGAATACAATAGACAACAAGTTTTAGATCAACAACTGCAGCGGAAACAACAATTCATTAGAAGAGTTAAGTAGAGAATAAAATCTACTATCATCTATGAATTTAAAAGTTCATCATCAATAATTTGTTCCTGTAACATCAATCATCAAATATTTATCTTTGCACTACGGGCCAAAGATATTCATTTGTATCACCAGTTGGTCATGTTCATCTCAACACTTGTTCATCTTCACACTACGGACCAAAGATATTCATCAGATAATCATTCATCTTTGCACTATAGGCCAAAGATATTCATCAAGTATCACCATTAAAAATTGAGGATGATAAAAATATTTTCAAGAAAACGAATCTAGAGAGATAAAAAGACAAAGATTAGGGATTCGTACTTCGGTTTATCTAAGTTTAAAAATACTCCATAATACTCAATTGTGGAGCAGAATTCAAAAATGAAGATCAAAACTCAGATCCAATCAAAGATAAGAACCATAACAGACAATCTTGGACACAGAAAAGAAAATTTAATTTTTCTGTGAATATTGTCGTATTCGTGAATAGTGTCGTATACGTGATAGTGATGTATACATGAATATTAACCCCGACACTAAAAGGTAGAAATGCCACAAGAAAAACCATCATACTTCGTGAATTGTATTCGTGAATAGTAACTCATGAATAGTAACTCGTGAATAGTAACTCGTGAATAGTAACTCGTAAATAGTAACCCCGACATAAAAAGATAAGAATTTAATAATAAAATTCATACCAATATTTCGGTATAATGATATTGAAAGAAATAATATATTTTACGAAAAAAATAACACCCCTTACCTCAAAAGAACAGTACTTCTAACTAGAATATCGAATATAACGCTGAAGGAAATTTGCACCGTATAGAAACACTCAAAGATATCTAAATACTCACAAAAATACGTTCGATAATATAGAGAGAGAGGGAGAGAAAATTTTAGTTTCTGGTGTGATTTTTAATTCTAACCTAAGCACCCTATTTATAGAAAAATGCTTAGAATACCAACGTAAAAAATTTAACAAAATAATATTATTTATTACAAAATTCCTACGCCCACTTTGAATTCAGATTCCAGTATTTCGAACATGCAAAAGTACAATTGTGGGGCCCACCTTCTAGAAATCTCCACCAAAAATATTTTAAATCATTTATAAATTCAGAAACTTTAATAATTCATAATAAATAGCCCTTTTATCAGAAAAATTCAAATCTTATGTCCTTTCTATAGGAAATCCAATTCTCTACAACTTTGTAGATCTAAGTTTTTCCAAATTCCAAACGAAAAATGACCGAAATTCACATACAGACGATTTTACAGGCTATAATTAAATTTCAGTCAAAAATGGGATCCACCAACATGTTTAACATATTTTTAGCATTTATTGTAACAAATATACTCTTCCTCCTCATTTATTCATATATCACACATTCATTGTAAAAATATCACCATTATTATATTATTAGATTATCGCATTATACATAATAATGTAATATAATAATATATTTTAATGAATTATTTTATCAGAAAAGATAAAATATCAATTTTTAACAATTGTCACTTTTCTAAGAATTCCTCCATTTATATCCACATAAAATAAATATTTTCCTTATCATATATATCAATAATTAATTATTCACAAATAATATTACAGAATCACAATAATGACAACCAAGTCGTTCCCAAGAAAGAGGGGGCCTTCCAGTAAAGATTTCTCTTTACTGGCGCGCAATTAAATAACCTCTCCTAGACAGAACTTCCTTAGACATTGCCAATAATGCTATCTAATAATATTATTCAATAATATAAATTATTGATATGATAATTTAAAATACTGTGCAATGACAATTATTGAATCACAATATAAAATATCAACGGAGCAATTATTGAATCAATAAAATAAAATATTGAACAGTAATTACTGTAACAATTATTGAGTAGTGACTTCTTATGTAAGAATCAATAATTGGTGCAATACCGTGTGCTACTGTGCAACACCGCGTCTTACTGCGTTTTAACCACCGAGTATTTCAACAGTGTTAACGGTAACAACTACGTCATTATTTATAAAAACTCATACTTGTCATTTTCTTCATCCAATCGCTTTTCGTTATGGGGCCCACACAAGGCTGCGCCGTCGTACGAATATTTCCTGACAGCAAGAATATTCCACGACCAAACGAATATTTCCCAACAACAATGAATATTTTATAACCATTTGCTTATTTAAAATATTTGCGCATTTTACCCATAACTAATCACATTAATCAAATCAACCCCTTACAATTTCAAAATAATAAATAGAGAAAATTTAATTTCATTTATAAAAAGTTGGGGTCTTACACCATATCCCTTATTAACTCCTCCTGAGTTGTCAGCTGACACAACTTCTCCCTTCCTTCCCTGCTTAGCGCGTCGGCCACTACATTTGCCTTTCCTGGGTGATAAAGAATATCGCAGTCGTAATCCTTGATTAATTCTGACCACCTTCTCTGACGCATGTTCAACTCCTTATGTGTGAAGATATATTTCAGGCTCTTTTGGTCCGTGTATATCTCACATTTCTCTCCGTACAAATAATGTCTCCAAATTTTTAACGCAAAAACTACTGCCACTAACTTTAAGTCATGAGTAAAGTATCGTTTTTCGTAATCCTCCAGTTGTCACGATGTGTACGCAATGACCGTGCCATGTTGTATTTGTGACTCCCCCAAAATAGGTATACATCACCCATCTTTGGTCGCCAAATTCAAATACAAACTTAATTTATACAACTGATAAATGTCGTGTAGAATACGACAAAACATAAGCTGCGAGTTTTAATACAAATATTATCTTCTAGATAGTATTCAAACTCAAAAATAAGTCCTCATTACAATTATTATCACACTATTTCACATAATAGTGAGGACTACGAATGCAAACATCTGGACCAACACTCCGTTCCCTGACTACAGCTATATTCTCATTTCCTGAAGAGAACAATAAAAGCAAAGGGTGAGCTCAACTAGCCCAGTAAGAAATATTATAACTAAGATAAAGCAGAATAAATTATCGTTAGCCTTCAACAGTGTTAAACTGATAAAATATATTAAACATCAAGTTTAACTGCAGCGGAACAAGCAATCCATTAGAAGAGTCAAGTAGAGCATGATATCTACTATCTTCTATGATTTAAAAAGTTTTTCATCAACTTTATCGTTGAGACTCATCTTAATAAATAAACCACATCTTCGAATCATCCCTGCACTACAGGCCAAGGATATTCATGTAATCATCAATGGTCATGATCATACCAACAACTGTCCATCAAGGCACAATGGGCCAATGAGGACTTTTACACATCATTTGTAACATTACGGTCATGATTATACCGAATAATCCCTGGTCATAATCATACCAATCAATAGTACATCTACGCACGTAAGCCACATATTACTTTTTTCACAGTATAAGCATGAGGATGATGACAATGATATAAGAATTCAATCAAACGAGATCAAGAATAAATATTAAAGACTTTAAATTTATCCAGAGTTTAAAAATATACAAATTATCAACATGATACTACTTTGTGGAGTAAAATTTAAGAATAATATTCATGTATCAAAAATAATCTTGGAAAAAAAAAATTAATTTTTGTCGTGAATAGTACCTCGTGAATAGTACTTCGAGAATAGTACCCTGTGAATAGTATCCCGGCATGAAAAATGCCCTGAATACCCGAGTGATTAATACTCGAGTGAATAGTACCTGAGTGAATAGTAATCTGTGAATAGTAACCCGTTAATAGTAACTCGGTATGAAAAGTACCCCGAATCCTCGGGTGAATAATATTCGAGTGAATAGTAACCCGTGAATAGTACCCCGGGTGAAAATATTGATATTTAATAAGAAAGTTTAGATCAATATTCCAATGAAACGATACTAGATGAAGAGCAAAACACAAGGATATTCCACAAATTTCCAGAATTATAGAAGCAATACTTACTACGGTAAGTTTAGATGAAAAGAAATAATATACGAAACTGTAAATGGATTTTCACTGTCATGCGGTAGTCTGGGTAGACAGATCATTTCTATAATTTAATAACAATTGAATACGAAGGGTTATTCACCAGGCATGCGGTAATCCGTGTACACAGGTTATTCCCACAGAATAATAAAGAATGGAATAACAAAAAATTTTACCATGCATGCGGTAGTCCACGTAGACAGGTTATTCTCACAGAATAATAAAGAATGGAATAACAAAAGATTTCACCATGCATGCGGTAGTCCGCGTAGACAGGTTATTCCCACAGAATAATAAAGAATGGAATAACAAAAGATTTCACCATGCATGTGGTAGTTCGCGTAGACAGGTTATTCTAACAGAATAATAAAGAATGGAATAACAACCCTTACGAGTATTGAAAGAAAATAACTCTCTTCATGAATACGAAAGAAATAATACCCCTTACGAATACAACAAATAATATTCCCTACGAATATTGAACGAAGATAACATTTTTTATGAATACGAAAAATAATATCTTAAGTGCATATGAAATAAATAACACCCCTTACCTTAGTAGAAGATTGAATACTGAAGTAGGGTAGTAGTAGAATACTCCTCTTCTTTCTCTCTATAGTTTCTCTCTCTAGAGTTTCAGTGAATCCGTAAGAAATAATGAAGGAATGAGCTTCTATTTATAAGAAAAAGGACTGAATAGTAACTAATTCATGAACGGCCTAGATTAATTTACTTTTAAACAGACGGTCCGTATTAATTTACTATTGAAACTTGAAGTAACGGTCCATACTGATTTACTTTAAACCAGCGATCCATATTGATTTACTATTATAACTTTCCACCAGCGGTCCATATTGATTTACTATTATATCTTCAACCAATGGTCTGAAAAATTAGCACATCTTCTCATGGAATAATAAGCCAAACTTATAACAAATACTTCATAACAAACCCCTCTATTTATATATAAATTGAATATATATTTACCAAAAATCACTTATCTTTAATCAACACATTTTTAATCTTTCAACAATTATTCATCATTAATATTATAATTCACAATATTTAACAACCAGATCATTCCCAGGAAAGAGGGGGCTTCCGATAAGGATTTCTCCCTATTGGCGTGCAATTAGGTGACCAAACCTCTCCTCAACAGAACTTTCTAGACATCATCAATATTACAAATAATAATATGAATAACTTTGTCGTCTTAATTATTAATTTAGAAATATAAAATATTATGCAGATGATACTGTGACAATAATTAAATCAAATAACGTGAGATACTATGTAGCAATTACTGTAGCCATAATTGAGTATAACTGACTGATTTCTCACGTAAGCATCTATAATCAATACTGTGTGCTACTATGCAACCATGTGTATTACTGTTCTTTTACCACTGAGTATTTCAACAGTTTAACGGTAAAACTTTAGCCGTTATTTTTATAAAAAGATAATTTTGTCGTTTTCTAACTCTGACAGTTATTCTGTTGTGGGGTCCACCAATGATAGTGTCGTACGGATATTCCCTGGCAAAAAGAATATTTCATATCAACTTGCTTACTTTGAAAAAATTTCAAATATCACCCTTAACTTTAACCCTTTATCAATTTAACCATTTATTAAATAGAATAATAATTATAAGAAAATTGAATACTTTCATTTCATAAAATTCGGGGTCTTACAATCTCCCCTCTTTTTGAAATTTCGCCCTCAAAATTTACGTACGTACCTGGTATGTCGAAGAGATGATGATACCTAGTCAGATTCTAACTCTTGAGGTATAACCTTTGAGCGTAGAATATATTCATCCATATCCAACATTTTAACAGGTATCTCCTCATACGTTAAATCTTCTGCCATCTCGTCTAGTTCTAATAATGTGGTCCGGGTCATCCACATATTTACGTAACATCGATACGTGAAAAATGTTATAAAAACGCGACATATTTGGCGGTAAAGCGAGTCTATAGACCACAGTTCCTACTCGATCGAGTATTTCAAATGGGCCAATTGAATTAAGGATTGAGATTTCCTCTCTTCGTCGATTCTTACTTTTAGAATAATGCCTTTTTGAACCTTCTTCTTCACATTTATCAGCTCTAAGTCTGTAGCTTAAGCGGCTTTAATTTATCAATTAAAGTCGATTCTAATCGTATATTCGTTATCTTCACGTAGGTTCTTGTAGTCTTTAACTCTATCTCCATATTTTATAAGTCGTACGAAATGAGTCTTTATGTTAACAATATCGCACTCGCATACTATCTTCCACTCAACGCGTCAACTACCACGTTCGCTTTTTTAGGATGGTATTGAATGGTATGGTCGTAATCTTCAATAGCTCGAGCCAACGTCATTGGCACATGTTACATTTGTTCTGGGTGAGGAAATATTTGAGAGTTTTAGAATGTGTTTTGTACTGGGGTCAATACAAAATTCGATTTCATGCTCTAGGGTAGGCTAGGAAGTTCTTCGGGGAATACGTCAGGAAATTTATTAACAATAAAAATATCATTTAAATCTGACGTATTTTTGTTTAAATCTGTGACATGGGCTAAGAAAGCTTGACATCCGTTTTTCAATAAACGAATGACTTTATGGCTTGATATGAGAGTGTTTGACTTTAGTGGTTTGGTTACTTGAATTTGCATAACAGGTTGGTTAGGAATATGAAAGTTAACAACCTTACGAAAATAATCGATTTTAGCATGATGAGTAGTTAACCAATCAATCCCTAAAATCACATCAAATGCAAGTATTTTCAAAGAGATAAGATCGACAGGTAACGTGAAAGTTTCGATTTGAATCAAATAGGATTTATAAACAGTGGATGTAACGAAGATTTCTTCCAACGGAGTTTCAACAGATAAGTCAAAGTCTAAATTCTCCGGAGTTAAATTTAAACGCTGAGCGCAAGTAAGAGAAATAAAAGAGTGGGTAGAACCATATCGAATAAGGTATAGACTTCGTAAGCGTTTATGATTAACTTACCCATGATAACTTCATTCGGGTTCCTCGACAAACGCTCTCACTTAAACTACCGACTTTGACTTCTCTAGGATGGAATTTGGTGTCACCATCCCAACTGAACTTGGCTTCACTGTACGACAAAATCGAGCTAGGTGGCCTTCTTTTTCGCAATTTTAACATGCTTTGGACTGCATCGTGCAGTTTGGACTGATGTGTCCCTCCCCTCTGTATTTGTAACATACGACCAACGGTCGATCTCATTCCTTAACAACAGGTGCTGGTTCTGACGTCTTTCCATCATTATTGAATTTCTTCTTCTTGAAATTTTCACTTCTATTATCTTGGTCATGATTACCACCGAAGTGGTTATCATTTCTGGCATGATAATTTCCTCCGCGATGGTTATCATTATTCCGATGGTCATTGCCACCGGTACAATTATTATCGTGTTGTTGGTCATTACCTTTTGGTTGGGATGACTCATTATCGCGCTCCAATAACTGAGCCCTATTCACAATATCGGAATATAAACAAAGTTTATGAGAAATGAGGTATTGACGTATTTCGGGTTTTAAACCTCTTAGAAACATCCGCGTCATTCTCTCCTCATTATCAACCAAGTTGGACACAAACTGGGACAAGGGACAACTCGACAAACTTAGCTTCGTACTGCGACACGGTCATATTGTTTTGTTCCAGCTTGATGAACTCTACCTCCTTCATGTGACGAATACTTTTGGGAAAGTACTTGTCATTGAACAGTTCTTGGAACTTCTCCCAAGACATCTTCAGTGCGGCAGGCTGAGTACGTTTTACTGATTCCCACCAGTAATCTGCCTCTCCTCGCAACATGAAGGTGGCAAAAGGAACCTTTTGCTCCTTGGAGCATCCTAAGACATCAAATATCTTGGTGATCTGCTTTATCCATGTCTCCGTCTTAAGTGGTTTTGGCTCTCCCAAAAACTCTGGTGGTCCCAGCTCCTTGAACTGCTTAGAGGTGACCATCCGAGAGTTGCCAGTGTTTCCACCTGCATTTTGGACAGGAGTCTCTCTCGCTTCATGTTGCATAAATTGTAGAAAGCCTCTGAACATCTCATCACTCATCATCTGGTCGGTGTTGTTATTTACCTGAGGATTATTGCCTTCCTGATGCATATTATCCAGGGTATTGATCGTTGGTGACTCAACGAACTCATGTGCTTCATTACTTATCTCAACATTTTTAGGTGTCATTTTCAAACACTACAACAAAACAAGGGTTAATTGACATACCACACATTATCCCTATACTCTGACCGACCAAATAAATACCAAATAAACTTAGGTAAGTCATACTAGCGAAAGAATTTCCCGTCTCTCCCCTCCTAGTTCTAGTCTCACATCTCAGCCAGGGATCATATCCCTAAGCTTTGATACCGACTGTGACTCGCATCCCTTTACTTAGATAGCACCTCACAATGATACCTATTAACTTGCCACTGCAGAACGGCATCCCCTACAGAAATTTTGGCTTCGGTGCATCCCAAGACTTGGAAGTCACCAGATAAAGGCTCGGGGCTCTTTACTTATGGCTTTGATACCAACTGTGACGCCCCCAAAATAGGTATACATCACCCATCATGGGTCGCCAAATACATGGTACATAATTCAAATACAAACTTAATTTATACAACTAATAAATGTCGTGTAGAATACGACAAAATATAAGTTGTGAGTTTTAATACAAATATTGTCTTCTAGACAGTATTCAAACTCAAAAATAAGTCATCATTACAATTATTATCACACTATTTCACAGAATAGTGAGGACTACTAATGCAAACATCTGGACCAACACTCCGTTCCCTGACTAGTCCTAGCTATATTCTCATTTCCTGAAGAGAACAATGAAAGAAAAGGGTGAGCTCAACTAGTCTAGTAAGAAATATTATGACTAAGATAATGCAGAATAAATTATCGTTAGCCTTCAACAGTGTTAAACTGATAAAATATAATAAATATCAAGTTTAACTGCAGCAGAACAAGCAATCCATTAGAAGAGTCAAGTAGAGCATGATATCTACTATCTTCTATGATTTAAAAAGTTTTTCATCAACTTTATCGCTAAGACTCAGCTTAATAAATAAACCTCATCATCGAATCATCCCTGCACTACGAGCCAAGGATATTCATGTAATCATCAATGGTCATGATCATACCAACAACTGTCCATCAATGCACTACGGGCCAATGAGAACTTTTACCACATCATTTGTAATATTACGATCATGATTATACCGAATAATCCATGATCATAATCATACCAATCAATAGTACATCTACGCACGTAAGTCACATATGACTTTTATCACAGTATAAGCATGAGGATAATGACAATGATATAAGAATTCAATCAAACGAGATCAAGGATAAATATTAAAGACTTTAAATTTATCCAAAGTTTAAAAATATCTAAATTATCAACATGATACTGCTGTGTGGAGTAAAATTCAAGAATAATATTCATGTATCAAAAATAATCTTGGACAGAAAAGAAATTAATTTTGTCATGAATAGTATCTCGTGAATAGTACTTCGGGAATAGTGCCACGTGAATAGTACCCCGGCATAAAAATGCCCCAAATACCCAAGTGATTAATACCCGAGTGAATAGTAACCCATAAATAGTAACTCGATATAAAAAGTACCCCGAATCCTCAGGTGAATAATATTCGAGTGAATAGTAATCGAGTGAATAGTAACCCGTGAATAGTATCACGGGTGAAAATATCGATATTTAATAAGAAAGTTCATATCAATATTCCAATGAAATAATACTGGATGAAGCACAAAACACAATGATATTTCACTAATTTCAGGAATTATAGAAGCAATACTTACCATGGTAAGTTTAGATGAAAAGAAATAATATACGAAACTTCAAATGGATTTTCACTATCATGCAGTAGTCCGCGTAGACAGATCATTTCCATAATTTAATAACAATTGAATACGAAGGGTTATTCACCAGGCATGCGGTAGTCCGCGTAGACAGGTTATTCCCACATAATAATAAAGAATGGAATAACAAAAGATATCACCATGCATGCGGTAGTCCGCATAGACAGGTTATTCTCACAGAATAATAAAGAATGGAATAACAAAAGATTTCACCATGTATGCGGTAATCCACGTAGACAGGTTATTCCAACAGAATAATAAAGAATGGAATAACAACCCTTACGAGTATTGAAAGAAAAAAACTCTCTTCATGAATACGAAAGAAATAATACCCCTTACGAATACAACAAATAATATCTCTTGCGAATATTGAACGAAGATAATATTTATTACGAATACGAAAAATGATAACGTAAGTGAATATAAAATAAATTACACCCCTTACGTTAGTTGAAGATTGAATACTGAAGTAGGGTAGTAGCAAAATACTCCTCTTCTTTCTCTCTATAGTTTCTCTCTCTAGAGTTTCAGTGAATCCGTAAGAAATAATGAAGGAATGAGCTTCTATTTATAGAAAAAAAGACTGAATAGTAACTAATTCATGAACGACCCAGATTAATTTACTATTAAAACTTAAAGCAACGATCCATACTGATTTACTTTAAACCAGCGATCCATATTGATTTACTATTATAACTTTCCACCAGTGGTCCATATTGATTTACTATTATATCTTCAACCAACGGTCTGAAAAATTAGCACATCTCCTCATGGAATAATGTTCCAAACTTATAACAAATACATCATAACAAACCCCTCTATTTATATCAAAAATTGAATAAATATTTGCCATAAATCACTTATCTTTAATCAACATATTTTTAATTTTTCAACAATTATTCATCATTAATATTATAATTCACAATATTGAACAACCAGATTTTTCCCAGGAAAGAGGGGGCTTTCCGATAAAGATTTCTCCCTATTGGTGCGCAATTAGGTGACCAAATCTCTCCTCGACCGAACTTTTTAGACATTGTCAATATTGCAAATAATAATATGAATAACTTTGTCGTCTCAATTATTGATTTAGAAATATAAAATATTATACAGATGATATTGTGACAATAATTGAATCAAATAACGTGAGATACTATGTAGCAATTACTGTAGCAATAATTGAGTGACTTCTCACGTAAGCATCAATAATCAATACTGGGTACTACTGTGCAACCACGAGTATTACTATTCTTTTACCACCGGTATTTTAACAGTTTAATGGTATAACTTTCGCCGTTATTTTTATAAAAAGATAATTCTGTCGTTTTCTAACTTCAACAGTTATTCCGTTGTGGGGTCCACCAATGATGGTGTCGTCGTATGGATATTTCCCAACAAAAAAAATATTCCATATCAACTTGCTTACTTTGACAAATTTTTACATATCACCCTTAACTTTAACCCTTTATCAATTTAACCATTTATTAAATAAGATAATAATTATAAAAAAATTGAATACTTGCATTTCATAAAATTCGGAGTCTTACAGTATTAGCACACAGCCAAGTCCTCTGTGCGACGCATCACTATACACCACAAATCCTCCCGTATCATCTGGTAATGATAATACAGGCGCTTCGCTTAATCTCTTCTCCAGTTCTTGAAAACTTTCTTCACACTTGTTCGTCCATACAAACTTTACCAACTTCTTCGTTAGGTTGGTCAATGGGGTTGCTATCTTAGAAAAATCCTAGATAAATCTTCGATAGTACCCAGCTAACCCTAAGAAACTTCTTACTTCAGTTGGCGTCTTTGGCTGCTCCCAATTACTTACTGATTCTACCTTTGCAGGATCTACTGAAATTCCATCCTCATCCACCATGTGTCCTAAGAATTGAACCTTCTTCATCCAAAATTCACACTTGGAAAATTTTTCGTACAGGTTCTCCTTTCTTAGCGCCTCCAAAACCATCTTCAGATGTTCGACGTGTTCTTCTTTCGTCTTTGACTAGATCAAGATATCGTCGATGAAAACTACTACGAATTTATCTAACAATGGCTTGAAGATTCGGTTCATCAAGTCCATAAATGCTGCCGGAGCATTTGTCAACCCGAAGGACATCACCAAAAATTTGAAATGTTCGTAACGAGTTCAGAATGTCGTCTTTGATATGTCCTCCTCCCATACTTTTAACTGGTGATAACTCGTTCATAGATCTATCTTTGAGAAACACTGCGCTCCCTTCAGTTGATCGAAAAGGTCGTATATCCTTGAAAATGGATATCTATTCTTAATTGTTACTCTGTTCAATTCTCGATAATCGATACAGAGCCTCATCGATCCGTCCTTCTGCTTTACTAACAACACTGGTGCTCCTCAAGGAGACACACTCGGTCGTATGTAACCTTTATCCAGCAATTCTTGCAACTGTTTCATCAATTCCTTCATTTCTACTGGCGCCATACGATATGGGGCTTTCAAAATTGGTGTAGTTCCCGGTGCTAAGTCTATTACAAATTTGATTTCTTTGTCTGGTGGAAGACCAGGCATATCGTCCAGAAATACATCTTGGAATTCTCTCACTACGGGTATATCCCTAATTTCTACTTCCTTTTTTCGAGTATCAACAATGTACGCTAAGTAACCTACACATCCATTCCTTAACAATTTCTTGACCTGCATCATCGTAAGGCAACATGATTGCTTAAGCGATGAGCTACCACAAAACACCACCTTAGACTTATTCAGAGTCTGAAGGTTTACACTTTTATTCTGACAATCAATTATCGTAGCATGGTTATACAACCAATCCATTCCCAATATTACGTCAAACTCTCCCAATCTTATCGGGATTAAGTCTATGCTTAGTTCATGATTTCTTATATTTGTGCAAAAATTTCGGTAAACATATTCTACAGGGATTATTTCCTTATTCGTAACTTCTATGTTCAAGGGATTTTCTAATCGATCTCGGGGTAAATTAAGTCGAATAGCAAATTCCTTAGATATAAAAGAATAGGTGACACCCTAATCAAATAATATATAGGCATTTATATCATTGATTGGGATGATACCTGACACCACGTCCTTCACAGCTATTGCATCCTGGACAGTCATGTTAAACGTTCTAGCAGTTAGACGATTGGATGGCGTCGGTCTGCCAATCATCAGTTTGATGCTTCCCCCTTGCTGGCTGCTTCCTCCGCCACTTCCTTTCTTTGGGCAATCTTTAATCAGGTGATCCGCCGAGCCACAAGCGAAACATCCTTTGATCTTCTTCGGCTTCGGGCAGTTTAGTGAAATATGCCCCTCTTGGCCGCAGTTGTAACAAATGATGTGCCCCTTCCAGCACTCGCCCTGGTGATACCTTCCACACATCGGGCATCCCTCTGTCTTCTTCTTAGACTCTCCACGAAACTTCCCCACTTGATTGTTGTGATTTTTGTTGTTGTTATTATTCTCTTATTTTCTCTTTCCTAAATTACTTCCCCCGTTGATGCTTCCTCCATAGCTATCTCCTACCGTGTTCTTACCCTTCTTCTCCTTGTTGTACAAACTCAAAGCTTCACTAACTCCCTCTGCAATAATGGCCTTCTCCAGTAATGTCGCAAAAGAATCGATCTGAAGAACTGACACCTTGTTAAACAACCAAGGCTTCAGTCCTTGTTCAAAACGCCTAGCTTTCCTCTCTTCATCTACTACTTGGTGTTCTGCAAAATGGGCTAGCTCATTGAACTTAGCCGCGTATTGAGCCACCGTCATATCTCCCTACTTAAGTTCTAAGAACTTCACCTCCATCCTATTTTTCATGCTTTTCGGGAAATAATTTTTGAAAAACAAAGTCTTAAATCTCTCCCACGCTATTATCCTTTTTCCTGCTCTTTGTTGATTCGCCTCCCACTACTAGTTCGCCTCGCCCCTCATCATGTAAGTGGCAAACACTGTCTTCTGGTCTTCCCCCATACGAGCGATGGTAAATGCCTTCTCCATATCTTTGATCCACATATGTGCCATGATCAGATCAGTAGTACCCACGAATTTTGGAGGTCCTACACTCCTAAAGTCCTTACAATTTGTGACTGGAACTGCTTGGAGAATGGGTGGTACTGGTTTTCCCCTAAGATCCTCTCCTAATAAATCTATTAGCCTTTGTTTAGGGTCTACCTGTCCTCTCTCATCATTGACCGACTCTTCCGGTGCAGTTAATCTACGTCTTAGAAGTATTTTTCTGCATCACAAAGTTTTCATTTTTATTATCTAATTATATTACTTAAACATTTCTCAAATGAAAAGGAATAAGATTTTATAACACATCTCTGTACCAAGATCATTTATATTCATATGCCAAATCATTACATCGCATGATTATCCTTAGCATACTTCTATAAATGACAAAACATATCCCCTAATATCACAAAAGATGGGGACAACTACTAACATACTACCCCTCTAACATTTTTCAAAAGTTTTGGGGTTTACAACTATCTCATATTTTACACAAAAGACTGAGATTGCATTATGATATATACATCACATAATTGAAATACTACAACTACTAAATTTCTAACACCTAGACCTCAATCTAACATTCCGCGCTCCACAGCGCTCTGGTACTCCTTCTGAGTGATGTGCGCCACCAAATCTCAGCTTATGGTGTGCTGGGTTTGTTCCTGCTCTGCTGGGTAATGATATACCCCATCAATCAATCTCTCCATAGTCATGCGCACAGCATAGGCCATCTTGTTCATCTTCCTCCTCTTGCGCCTCACCTCATCTTCTAAGTCATTAGCTCTATCATTGGCTTCCTCCCACTTTTCCTCAAAGTGAATCCTCTCCATCACTTCCATCTCTAGCTGAGTATGAAGAGCTTCCTTCTCAGCTTTCTCGCTAAGCTTCCTCTGTTCTGACTCCTCTATCTTACCTGCTAGCTCCACGTTCCTAGCTATCGAATGGTGGAAAAAAGTGCCCATTTGTACTCCTGTCTCCTTACGATATGCAAGTTCTACTTCCAACTCCTGCATCTTCAGTTACCTCTCAAGAGCCTCTGCCTCTAACTCCTCGACTCTACATCCTAACTCCAAAATCTGCTCCTCATACTTACCCAGCATCTGATCCTCAAATGTAGTCTCATCGGGATCTTCTGCGGGTTCATCCTCCACGGGTTCTTCTTCTGGATCTGTCTTTACGGAAAATGGCTCCATCTCCTTCTCATCATCATCCTCATCGATAGAAGCCACTATCGAAATAGGCTCAGCTATCAATGGTGCCTCATATACCACGTGTATGTCATGCGGCTCTTCCTCTACCACTCTACTGGGTCCTCCCATGTCAGTCATCCTACAACCACAAACACAAGACATGCAAACAACACTCCATTAGAATGTTAAATAAACATAAGTTCATTGTATAGAATGAAATTATATTCTATAACACACTAAGTATCAATCTAGGAAAACTCTAAATGAGTTTCATCCCTCTCTATCTTCAAAGTTCTCCTAAGTTATAATCTAAGGACTCTCGCTCCTAAGGTTTATAACTACAGCTCTGATACCAACCTGTGATGCCCCCAAATTCAAACACTCGTATCTCGAATTTGGTTCATCACATGCTAACTCTAATATCATACAGAAATCATCACAACGTAATAATAGAATAAATTACATTGTTATAACATAATTATTCTCGTCCCAAGGTCTCGCAACCGTTACTAATACATGACAACTTAAATTAAACATAGCTTAATATATCATAGTAAATAAGTTCTTCTACAACGTAATAATAGTACATTCCTAGTACTATGAAACTAACTACTCCAAAGGCTTCTCTTTACCCTTGTCCTTGCCAAAGGGTTCACCATGTTCTGCCTTAACTGAAAGTTTTAAGGAAAGTAAGAATGAACAACAATTTTGCCCAGCAAGTAATATCGCAATAAGAAAAAATCATATATAGAGTTTGATCTTCAAGGGCATGACAATCAATAATAATTCAAGAATTTTCAACGATTCTCAATAAAGGTCTCTATGGACTGAAAGATAGCAATAAGATTCATCGCTTAATTAATTCAAAATTTCAATGTAATGAATACTGAGCAGTCACTAAGGACTATGAACTTCTACTGGAATTAACAGTAATAAACTGATAATCCAATAAAATGAGTACAACAGGTGATCAGCCTAAAGTACCCTATGTCATGCATAAAATTTAATCATACTCATGTGTGCACGTCGATCTCCCGACAAATATATAATTCTCCTTCCAAGAGGGTTGTTCATCTCAGTGATTTATAAGAGTCTTCACCAAGTTAATTTGGTTTGGATAGCTTTCGATCTTATACCAATAGTCTAGCCGAATCAATGGCATAGACAGCTTTCTTTTAGAGTATATACATGAGCAATTATCATTCGAAATCAAGGTTCGAAAACTGTAAGCAATTTCATTTCTCAACTACGAAGTATTAAGTCATGAGATATGAATCATACTTTCAAGGATTTACTTGTAAGAGCAATAATAGCACAAGCTTGAATGATATTCCATAAAAATATGGTTAGGAACTTACGTCAACGAGATAAAGTTTAGATACTTGCACAACATTCAAAATTGTGTAAGTTAGAAAAATTGATCAATATAAAATATAGTTTGGATACTTGCCTTAAGCGTAGTTTACCAAAGTAAAGCTTAATACCACTCCAATGAACTATAATATCCTATTCATGCATAAACACATTAGTTATACAAGTTCGATATGTACACCTACTATCCTAATTTGCTAGGATACACAAGTGAATTTCATCGATACTAAACATATAATGCTAGTCTTCTCTTAGTCGCATGATCTCATACGTATGTCATCACATAACACGAAAATTAGTTTCTCATACACTATGACATTTAAAGAGCATATTTTGCCATCACATTTTGACTTAAGGTTGTAAACACTAACTCAACATAGGATTATTTCCTTAACATGCTTATTAACACATGAATACTGCACTGGACATGTATTACAGATTAAGGTAACAATATATGCATGCATAAACCCTTAAATTATCAGCAGAAAATAGATCTTACTGCAGGGTGGCGCAGCCACGCTGAATTTGAACTAAGGTGTGGCACGGCCGCGTTGCTCCTTGTTCAAACCAGAACTATTAAACAGTAGCTTGGCCAGGCTTGCACACCCATATACATTTATGATGCCACTTTGCAGAATATGACATGATGTTTATAATTAAGCTTGGTATCTTCTATATCTTGGTCTTTACATGATTCATTATCGAATCTCACAAAAATCAAGACTCTAAGTGTTGATTTAACAAAGTCTTTCATGTTTAGTCGTCATACTCATACAACGATATCAATAAGTTTCAATTAAACATACTCACGTTATCTTAGTCATGCATTTCAAGTTTGTATAACTCTACTTCATTTAGACTTGTTCTAATCATTCCCAACTAATTTCTAACGAATACGATTAGCTAGCATGTATGCAATAAGGTCTATATGCATATTTGTATTCAAATGTAATAACCAAAACTCAGAATACATGTAATACTAGTTTTCCCCATTCTTAAGGTTTCCTTTAAAAACATATATAAAACCAAGCTATGCAACCTATTATATATAAGGCAACTTTAAACCACCTTATATACACATTTGTGCACATACTCAAGTCATGTACATAGGCTAGAAAGATCAGAACTTAAAGGCACAAGGTTCATCATGCTTTGTTTTTGCAAAACTTCAAGTTTTCCTTTAGAAAATCATTAAAACCAAGCTAACAAGCTTTATTATACACGAAGCAAGCTTATGCCTTATGTTAGACTCATTTATGTACATATCTAGGTTATTTACGCATGCTCACGAGATCAGAATGCAAGTAAGGTTGTTTGAAATCATGGTTTGTTTTCTAAACTTATAAGTGTTCTTTGAAAACTCAAACTTAAAACAAGTTAAAATAACTTACTATGTTCAAAACAACATCTAACCACATGCTAGGGTCATTTATATGCATAATCTAACGAACATAACATACTCAGAATAATACAAGATCAACAAAATTAGTATACATGACTGGTAGCCGGAGCGGCCGCGCGGTCATGTACTATAAAAGTGACGCGGCCACCCCACTTCGAGCAGAAAAAAAATAATGGCTCTAGTTTTTTAGAGCCTTAACACAACTAATATTAAATCTGTGACCAGACCAACTGCATTGATCCTAGACATGCATACAAGCTCAGATAGCACATGAATGACAGATACCAACCCAATTAGCAAGAATTCATGCATATTCAAACATTACTCAAAATTGAATTAAGAATGCAATATCTTGTTATACCTTTGCTTTGAATTGGACAGAACTTCTTCTCAAATTCAAACTACTCCCTCTCACTCTCTATAGCCACTAAACAAGAAATCTCAGGAACATAGAAAATGAAGGGAAGTGCTCAATTTATAGAAAACTTATTGACCATGCCAAGCCATTGTCCAAGAAATCAAACCATGGGATGGAAGAAGAATTCATTGGATTGAGAGAGTTTGGTGAAAAGAGATCACCAACTCCCTCTCCCCCATATCTCAGTTCATGATCACAACTATATAGACATCAACTGCCGACTTATTTATACGCAAATAGAGTTAGGCCACTGTTTGATCATTGTTTGGGTAACTGAATATGGGACACGAGTTTTTAAATCTCAGCAACTTGGTTAATAAAATTCTTAGTTTGTTCTCTTGGATTTCCAAAATATGATTTTAATGTGTTAATGCTATTATATAATGGAAAGTTAGGGAGTATTTGTGTACACACATCATATAATCCATGTACATTAGTCTAATCTAATTAATATTTATAACATGTATGGACTCAATTTAATTGGTCACTAATAATTCAATATCTCTTTAAAACTTTATTATTCCAATTAGACTCACTTATTGAAATAATTTGTAATTCTTCGATATAGTACATTTTTAATGTTCCCACACATACTTGTGGTCACATAATCATTATTTATGTCACTTATAATTTCTTCCACTTTACTATATAGTTTTATATATTATATAGTTACCTCAAGGTGTCACACTATACATTCTTTTTAATGTAGGTACTATATATTATCACATATCTTGCATACATCAACTAAATGAACAATATAATTCTCATTCGTATTTTATTATTCACAATAATAATTAATTAACAATATAATATTAATTAATCATTCACTTCTTATTTTATTCATTCCTTAATTAAATTAAACCCCTTAAATCTCTATTCTCATGCCACACAAGGCATTTCAAAATTATCATCACAACTTGACATTTTTCTCAATTCTTATAAATTCAATTTGAATTAATTGAATTACTCATCTCTCAACACATCAATATTTATTGAAATAAATATTCATTTTCTTTTTAATATCATTACTAATATTTATTTATTCATGAAATTCTCAGTTCTTACATCTGGGATCTAGTGATGATGTCAAATATACAAGTAGAACCGACTTTAATAGATAAAGTTAAAGCTGCTCAAGCTACGAACCTGGAGCTGATGCATATGTGGAAGAAAGTACAAGAAGGTGCTATTCCGAAAGTAAGAATCGATAAAGAATGAATACTTCAAGTCAACTCCAAACTTTGTGTTCCTAACGACTCTAATTTGAAGTATAAGATCATAATGGAGGCGCACAACACACCGTTTGCAATCCATCCTGGGAGTACTAAAATGTATCGTGATCTTCGACATACATTTTGGTGGAGCAATATGAAAAGAGAGATAGCAGGTTTATCTCAAGGTGTTTATCTTGTCAACGAGTTAAAGCAGAGTATCAAGTACCGAAAGGACCATTGCAACCACTTGAAATTCCAGAATGGAAGTGGGAGCACATTAACATAGATTTTATTACTGGTCTTCCCAAGGTTTCTCAAGGCATAGATGTAATTTGGGTCATTGTCGATAGATTAACCAAGTCTGCTTATTTCTTACCTATACGAAAAACTTATTCACTTGAACGTCTTGCTCGTATATACATAAATGAGATTGTAAGATTGCATGGTATGCCGGTATCCATAGTTTTTGATCGACACTCAAGATTCACTTCACGATTTTGAGTTAGTTTGTAGAAAGTTATGGGCACGGACTTACGATTTATTTCTGCATATCATCCTCAGACGGACGGGTAGTCGGAGAGGACTATTCAAACTCTTAAAGATCTATTAAGACTTTGTGTCCTAAACTTCAAAGGAAGTTGGGACAAATACTTGTCATTAGTGGAATTCTCGTACAACAATAGTTATCCAGCAAGTATAGGCATAGCTCCATTCGAGGCGTTGTATGGACGAAAGTATCGTTCTTCAGTATGCTAGGATGAGGTGGGTGAAGCAACATTGTTGGGATCAAAAGTGGTATGCATGACAACAGAAAATATTCAAATGATCCGGCAACGTATACAAACCTCACAAGATCGACAAAAGAGTTATGTTGATCTTCATCGAAGAGACGTGGAGTTCAATGACGGAGATCATGTATTATTACGTGTTACTCCATGGAAAGGAGTTACGAGATTTGGAAATAGAGAAAAGCTCAACCCTCGATTCATTGGTCCATTTGAAATCCTCGATCGAGTAGGAACTGTGGCCTATATACTCACCTTACCGCCAAGTATGTCTTGTGTTCATAACGTTTTTCACATGTCTATGTTACGTAAATATGTGGAAGACCCGAACCACATTATTGAATTAGAACCAGACGAGATAGTAGAAGATTTAACATGTGAAGATGTACCTGTTAAAATCTTGGATAAGAAGAAACATATTCTATGCTCAAAGGTTATATCTCAAGTCAAAGTTTTGTGGAGAAATCACAATATTGAGGAAATGACCTGGGAGTTAGAATCTGAAATCAAAATAAGGTATCCTCATCTCTTCGACATACTAGGTACGTACACCAATTTTGAGGATGAAATTTCATAAGAAGGGGAGGTTGTAAGACCCCAACTTTTATGATTTAAGATTTAATTTTCTCTAAATATTATTTTGAATAATAAGGTGTGGATTTGATTTAATGTTATAGTTGTAGGTAATGTTTACAAATTTTGCAAAGTAAGCAAGTTGTCATAAAATATTCGTTTGGTCGGGGAATATTCTTTTTGTCGGGGAATATTCATACGATGACACAATCATTGGTGGACCCCCATAATAGAATTACTGTCGGATATAGAAAGCGACATAAATAACTTTTTTATAAAAATAACGGCAAAACTTTTACCGTTAACTGTTGAAATATCCGGTGATAAAAGTATAGTAATATGCGTGGTTGCACAGTAGCACACGGTATTGTACAATATATTTGATTATTGATACTTACGTGAGACGTCACTCAGTTTTATTCAATTATTGTAACAGTAGTTGATGCATAGTATCTAATATTATTGATTCAATTATTGTCACAGTATCATCTGAACAATATTTTATATTATTAAATCAATAAATGAGACGACACAGTTATTTATATTATTATTTGCATTATTGACAATGTCTAAAAAATTCTGTCGAGGAAAGGGGTTTGGTCATCTAATTGCGCGCCAATAAGAAGAAGTCCTTATAGGAAAATCCCCTCTTTCCTGGGAATGATCTGGTTGTTAATATTGTGAGTTATAATATTAATGATGAATAAATGTGAAAAGATTAAAAATGTGATTAGTCAAGTGAATTGTGATAAATAAAAGGGGTTGTCATGAAGTATTTATTATAAATTTAGCTTATTACATGGACCCCCACTTACTCAGTTTTCAAAATCGTCTATAAAAAGTTATCTCAGTTTTGTATATATATATAATATATATATATATATATAAGTTTTGTTTTATTATCATTATAATAGTAATAAAATAGAATACTTTTTATATTATATATAAAGTTATTCATTTTATTATATTATAAATAGAATATATTATATTATATATAAAGTTATTTATTTTACTTGAATATTATATTCTTATTTAGAAAATCGGACGTATGTGTGAATTCGATTAAATTCGTCCGTGACTCTTTCAATTGTTTCGTCCATGAGTTTTCTAAACAGTGGCATGCTGCCATTCTCCTATAAATAAGATGTTTAGTTTAGAAATAAAAATCACACTAGAATATGAGAATTCTTCTTTTATAATATTGAGAGTATTTCTTTTGAGTTTAAAGAAGCTTTAAGTGTAGCAAATAGTGCAAGTTTTCTTCAACCGCTATACCAATCAGAAGGACTATCTTTTTAAGGTAATGGATATTATTTTTATTAAATATTCGTAAAAAATAATATTTTCTTCCATACTTAGTAGTATGTAAGTAATATTATTTCGTTTCATATTCCTAATTATACACTTATTTTGATAAGTATTGCTTCTATACTCCTTGAAAATTAGTAGAATATCCTTAAAATTTACGCTTCATCTAGTATCGTTTCATAGAAATATTTTTTGAACATTCTTGTTAAATTTTAATCTTTTCATGCCGGGGTACTATTCACGAAGTACTATTCACGACAAAAATTGATTTTTTTTGTCTAAATTATTTTTGATACATGAATATTATTCTTGAATTTTACTCTATAAAACAGTTATCATGTTGACAATTTGAACATTCTTAAACTCTGGATAAATTGAATTATAAATCTTTAAAATTTATCCTTGATCTCACTTAATTGAATTCTTATATCATTGTCATCATCCTCATTCCTATATTGTGATGAAAGTCATCTTTGGCTCGTAGTGCATAGATGGACTGTTGATTGGTATAATTATGACCAGAAATTATGTATCGGTATAATCATGACCTGTAATATTACAAATGATGTGGTAAAAGTCCTCATTGGCCCGTAGTGCATTGATGGACAGTTGTTTGGCATGATCATGACCATTGGTGATAATAATGAATATCATTGGCCCGTAGTGCATGGATAATTCGTGGATGTGATACTAACGAATATCCTTGGCCCGTGGTACATGGATAATTTGGTGATGCAGATTAATTATTGAGATGTGTTACAGAGATAAAATATTGATGATGAACTTTTAAATCATAAAAGATAGTAGACATCATGCTCTACTTGACTCTTCTAATGCATTGTTTATTTCGCTGTAGTTAAACTTATTGTCTATTGTATTCCATCAGTTTTACACTGTTGAAGGCTAAGGATAATTTATTCTGCATTATCTTAGTCATAATATTCTTTACTGGGCTAGTTGAGCTCACCCTTTTCTTTCATTGTTCTCTTCAAGAAATGAGAATATAGGTGGGACTAGTCGAGAAATAGAGTGACGGTCCAAGATGGTTGCTATTAGTAGTCATCACTATTTTATAAAATAGTGTGATAATAATTGTAATGAGGACTTCATTTGAGTTTGGATATTGTCTACGAGATAATATTCGTGTTAAAACTCTCAGCTTATGTTTTATCGTATTTTACACGACAGTTGATAATTGTATAAATTAAGTTTGTATTTGAGTTATGTACCATGTATTTGGCGACTCAAAATTAGTTGTGCGGACCTATTTTGGAGGCGTCACAATGATCATGGCTACTGGTGATAATAACGAATATCATTGGCCCGTAGTGCATAGATAATTCATGGATGTGATACTAACGAATATCATTGGCCCGTAGTGCATGGATAATTCGGTGATGTGGATTATTTATTGAGATGTGTTATAGAGATAAAATATTGATAATGAACTTTTAAATCATAGAAGATAGTAGACATCATGCTCTACTTGACTCTTCTAATGGATTGTTTGTTCTGCTGCAGTTAAATGTGTTGTCTATTGTATTCTATCAGTTTTTATAGTGTTAAAAACTAAGGATAATTTATTCTACATTATCTTAGTCATAATATTTTTTACTGGGCTAGTTGAGCTCACCCTTTTCTTTCATTGTTCTCTTCAGGAAATGAAAATATAGCTAGGACTAATCAGGAAATGGAGTGACGGTCCGAGATGGTTGCTATAGTAGTCCTCACTATTCTATAAATAGTGTAAAAATAATTGTAATGATGACTTTATTTGAGTTTGGATATTGTCTACGAGACAATATTTGTATTGAAACTCAGCTATTGTGCTGTAGTATTTTGTACGATAGTTGTATAATTGAAGTTTGTATTTAAATTCTGTACCATGTATTTGGCGACTCAGAATAGGTTGTGTAGACCTATTTTGGGGGCGTTACAATAACTGTATCGTCTCAATTATTAATTTAGTAATATAAAATATTGTGCAGATGATACTGTGATAATAATTGAATCAATAATATGAGATACTATGTAGTAACTATTGTGGCAATAATTAAATAAAACTGAGTGACTTCTTAAGTAAGCATCAATAATTAGAGATACTGTACAATACCATGTGCTACTGGGCAATCACGCGTATTGTTGTACTTTTATTATCGGGTATTTCAACAGTTAACGATAAAAGGTTATTATAAAAAGGTTATTTCTGTCGCTTTCTATATCCGACAGTAATTCCGTTGTAGGGTCCACCAATGATTGTGCCGTCGTACGGATATTCCCTGATAAAACGAATATTCCCGACCAAACGAATATTTTATGACAACTTGTTTACTTTGCAAAATTTATAAATATTACCCACAACTATAATATTATATCAAATCCACTCATTATTCAAAACAACATTTAGATAAAATTAAATTTTTATTCATAAAAATTGAAGTCTTACATATATATATATATATATATATATATATATATATATATATATATATATATAATTACGTACTACTTCTTAGGTTATTTCATTATAAATTCATAATATTTGTAATATCATGTGTTGATAGTAATAAAAATGTTTCATGTTGTTTGATTTTGAATAAAAAATAATTGTACACAATAATATAAAAAAAATAGAGATATTTAATTTGGAAAAAAGAAGAGTAATTAGGTAAATGGGAAGGGGATGGGTGTTATTTTTGGGGATGGATGTAACACCCCAATCCCATATCGAAAGATAGGGGAAAAATTAGTCTGCATACAAGGAAATAAGTTACTACCAATAGTACCTTCAAGTCATGACTTTTTGGGAGCCTGTGGTGGGCTAAGATGACCCAAGAAGATACTAGTGGGCCAGTAGTTTGAGGCCTTATTTTGATGGATTTGATTCGATTCGATTCGGCATTGGGATTCGACCCAAGATTTATTCCGGACTCGGGATTTGACCCGGGTTGTTACATATGGTATCAGAGCCGACTCTCGAAAGTTCAGGTCGGGTCATCCGATCGGGTTGCCGGAAGTGGGAACACGAAGGCTGATGGTATTTTCTCACAATGGAGAGATGGAGAGTTCAACTGATTCTTTCACTGTGTTCCAAGCCACGTCATCCCTACCTATGGCATTTCAACTCATGAAGAGTTGCCTCAGTTTCACTGCAACCAAGTTATCATAAAATATTATTCTCTCAGTTTCTAAAAGATTATCGTTTTAAAATAAAAAATTTGATCCAAAAAATTTATCGTTTACAACTTTTGAAGAAAATAAATTATTTATTTATCTATAATACCCCTACCTTCTCTCATTGTCCCAATAAATTCTCTCTCTTGTATTAATAGTTTTCAATTTCCTATAGAGGAGTTGTGACGCCCCCAAAATAGGTATACATCACCTATTCTGAATCATCAAATACATGGTACAAAATATAAATAAAAACTTAATTATACAACTGTCGTGTAAAATACGACAAAACATAAGCTGTGAGTTTTAATACAACATTGTATTCTAAACAGTATTCAAACTCAAAATAAGTCCTCAATACATTTATTTACACATTATTTTATAAAATAATGAGGACTACTAATGCTATCATCTGAACCGTCACTCCATTCTCCGACTAGTCCCTGCTACGTTCTCATTTCCTGAAGAGAATAATGAAAGCAAAAGGGTGAGCTCAACTAGCTCAGTAAGAAATATTATGACTAAGATAATGCAGAATAAATTATCATTAGCCTTCATCAGTGTTAAACTGATAAAATATAACAAACATCAAGTTTAACTGCAGCGGAACAAGCAATCCATTAGAAGAGTCAAGTAGAGAATAAAATCTACTATCTTCTGTGATTTAAAAGGTTTTTCATGACTTTTATCGCTGAGACTCAGCTTAATAAATAATCCACATCATCCCTTCACTACGACCAAGGATATTCATTAGTATCACAACCATAAATTATTCATGCACTACGGCCAAGGATATTCGTATATTCATCAATGGTCATGATCATGCCAACAACTGTCCATCAGTGCACTACGGGTCAATGAGGACTTTTACCACATCATTTATAGCATTACGATCATGATTATACCTAATAATCCCTGATCATAATTATACCAAGTCCATCTATGCACTACAGGCCACATATAACTTTCAACATAATATAAACATGAGGATGATGACAATGATATAAGAATTCAATAAAATAAGTTCAAGAATTAATTTATCTAGGAACTGGTAATGTCCAAATTGTCAACATGATACTTCTTTGTAGAGTAAAATTTAAGAATGCTCAGAAGAATATTTTCATGAAAAGATACTGGATGAAGCGCAAATATCAAGGATATTCCATAAATTTTATGGAGTATAGAAGTCAAAACTTTAACCAACTGAGTATAACAAAGAATGGAATAACAAAAGAAATTACTAGGCATGCGATAGACCGCACAGACAGGTTATTCTAACAGAATAATAAAGAATGGAACCAGGTCATGCATATACGCACAGACAGGATATTCCAACCGAATAATAAACAACGGAACCAGGTCATGCGTAAACGCACAGACATGATGTTCCAACAGAATAATAAATAACAGAACCAGGTCATGCGTAACGCACAGACAGGATGTTCCAACAGAATAATAAAGAATGGAGTAACAGAAGAATTTCACCAAGTATAGGGTAGCCCGCATATACAGGTTATTCCAACAGAATAATAAAGAATGGAATAACAGAAGTTCTCTTCATGAGTAAGAAAGAAAGAATACCCCTTACGAGTACAACAGATAATATTCCTTACCGTAAAAAAAATTGGATATAGGAAAAGAGAGGTAGCATACTTTTCTTCTTCTTTCTCTCTATAATTTTCTCTCTCTAGAGTTTCAGTGAATTCGTAAAAAATAATGAAGGAATGAGCTTCTATTTATAGGAGAATGGAAAGGATACTATTTTCAAAAATCACGGATGCAACAGTAATTATTCGGACGAAGTTCACGGTTTCAACATATCAATATTTTCTTTTCAAAGTGCTGACAAATAAGAAAAACCAACACATGCCAATTAAAAGCTTTAACCAATTAGAATGCACTCTTTATCAATAATATCGCATGACTGAAAAGTTTGGCCAAATAAAGTTAAAGTTTGAAAAATTCACCCACATCCTGCCAAATAAAGCTAGCAATTGTCATTCTTTGAAAATAATTAAGGTCCCCCCTTATCAACATCAACATATATATATATATATATATATATATATATATATGGATGTTTTCCCTATTCGGACATCTGAATAAACTGTTTAATATACAACGAATGGTAAAGAACTTTGGCTTTATCATTGTTGGCATAAATGGGCTTAATAAAAATGAAAAGTTACTATTCATGAACAGTGCTGACTTTTTTACTATTCATTGACGCGTCTGGCAACTTTTGACAAAGTGGCCATAACTTTTGACTTGAGAGATGCTTTCGGTGGAAAGGAGCTACTTTCGGTGGAAAAGACGAATCTGCTTTCGGCTGAGGGCATCTTTTGACTGGCTGCAGGGAGCAGGTGCATGTGACTGAGAAGAAATGTCAGGCAAATGGGTCCTTGAAACAAGCTGCATTTGGAAAGTGAAAGAACAAGTCCATTGTCTTTGACCGTTTTAAAAAACGATTTCAAATGTTTGACGTGTTCTTCAATGGAATTGGAGAAAATGAGAATATCATCAATATATACAACAATAAAATGACTGAAAGGATTTAAAATATCATTGAGGATATTTTGGAATTCACTGGGAGCATTTTTTAAGCCAAATGCTTGGACATTCCATTCATAATGACCAAATGGAGTGGTGAATGCAGTTTTATATATGTCTTCTGGGTGAATAGCAATTTGTCAGAAACCAGATTTGAGGTCAAATTTACTAAAGATGGGTTGAAACTGACGCCTCAGATATTGGTTTCGGAGGTATTCTCAAACAAAAATTAACTCCAGATTCCCCAGAACAAATCGTCCATTTTCATTCCGGTGCATGGAATAGTACACAGTTAAATTACAGTTAAATTACAGTACTATTAAAAAAGAAATACTTTCTCTTGTATTATGTATTAATAAATTTTAAATTGATTTATTAAATCAAAAAATTTTAGTTCGAATTGACTGCAAATCTGCAAAATATGTGTTAGAAAAAGATGTTGAAAACATAGCTTCTAAACACTCCTTTGCTAGATGGCAAGCCCTTTTTAGTATCTTTGATTTTGATATTGAATACATTAAAGGCAGTAACAATTCCATTCCTGATTTTCTCACTCGAAAATTTATTAACACAGGTACCGTTCATCCTTCATGAGTATCCGCGGTACATCAACCTCTCGTGGTCCGGGTCGCCCTACTGGCCCTAGTAATCAGCCAAGAGGAGCCTTGGTTCCTCATCCAGTTAACCCAATTTATCAAATCAGTAACAAGTTCACTGTCCTTGGGACAATGCCCAATCCCTATAGTTCAGCTTTAGCTAGTAACCCAATTCCCGTCGACCCCTTTCAGTTAAAAGCCTCTAGTTCAAATCCCAGTAATCCTCCCTCTGAGTATATGCTTAGATGGACCAATCTCTTATTTCATATTGAGCCTCACATGAAACCCAGAAATGACCCAGTAAAATTGACCTCCCAATTTTTCCCTTCTGGTTGGCATTTCATGCCTCTTGCTCCTTATAAATCCCTTGTGTATTATAAGGACATTCTTGTCGAAACAGAGTCAATTTTTATTAAGCCCATTTATGCCAACAATGATAAAGCTAAAGTTCTTTACCATTCGTTCTATATTAAACAGTTTATTCAGATGTACGAATGGGGAAAACATCCCTCTGATCTTATGCAGCTTTCGAATCAGGATAACTCTTTTTGTTATTATGATTATATAGAAGCTTGGTATAAAGTTTTCCTCCATCAAAATGAGTCACACAGTCATTCTTGGTTTGTTCAATTTGACCATAAGTTCAAAAGTCATTTCCCATATTGGTTTTCCCATTGGTGGTCGAGATTTGGTTCTACCTATGACCTTCTTCCTGATCCTCTGAAAGTCCAAGTCAATCATTTTTACAATCACAAAAAATTAGATTCAGCATATGAAGGTGTCCCAGTCCTTCTTCAGTTTGTAAGTAAATATAAGATTTCCTGGATTCTCCGATGGGAATACAGCATTCAAAACTCCACCAGTGAAATCAGTCACAATGCTTCCCCTACATCTCCGTCGGCAGATCCTTTTCCCCTAGTCACTCGCCAATGGTTTGTCAAATGGTGGGATAAATGTGACGTCAATAGAATTGTAGGTCAAGTCTAGTTAGAATTCCCTGCTTCTCTCAAGGTTCTCCCAGTCTCTACAGCAGAACCTTCTAGTCAAAAATCAAAAGAGTCAAGTGTCAATAAAAAATCAAAAGAGTCCAGAGTCGGTCCCACTGGTTCGACTTGTTCCCGTAGCATTTCTGATTTTAAAGATTGTTCCGGAAAAGAGTTAAAATTAATTGCCCAGGCATTAAATAAAAGAATTGATGAATTACATGAGGATGCCTCTACATGTTCTTCATCAGCTTCCCACAGTCAGTATGATGAAGATGATGACCCTTACGGCACCATCAATCTACAGGATGCTCAGGACCCATTTGCTAATGAAGATACAGAACAATTATTAGAGTTAATGAGAATAGAATACAATGCACATAATGATGAAGGATCTGACATCCCCTATTCTTTTAAAAGTAATACCAGCAACAATGAATCTGATAGTAACGAAGAAGAAGTCACTATTTGTGCTAACAACTGTAATGAAAATTGTTGCACTAAAAGATTAAGTGTTATTACCAAAGAGGATGAAGAAAGCTCTTTGTTAATCGACTTAATTAGTAAAATTTCTGACCCTGAACTTAAAGTTCAATATACTAAGCAATTAAAAGATTTATTAACCAAAGATACTAGAGTTAAAGACAAGATTTTTAAAGCTAAAGATAAATCGGTATTCAACCTTAATAAAACTCTAGAAAGATTTAAAACCCAGTTAAAGAAGTTACCCTTCCAGAATTACTCAACCGGTTAATGAGGTCATCTTTATTGGGCAGGGGATATCTGATCCACTCGAGGACTTTGTTTAATGGCTTGTAGTTGATAACTAACCTCGGAACACCTCTTTTCTTTTCTGCTTCATTGTTAATGTAACGTCCCCAAAATAGGTTCATTCCATCCAACCTATTCTAAGTCGCCAAATACATGGTAAAGAAAATAACTACAACTTTATTACAACAATTATCGTACAAAATACAACAACACATATGCTATGAGTTTGGATACAAATATATACCAAATGTGACTCATGTCCCAACTGTGGACAGCACCTCACAATGACACCTTATATAAAGCTATAGTCAAAAACTGTTTTAGAAATTAGAATCTTTGGGAAGTGCTCAAGGAAACCTTTGTACATGGGAGGCCATACTTCTAGGTTATGATAGATATCATATGGCCACAGAATTATCCTTGGTTGACCTAATAGACCCCAAAGAAAAACGAGAAGTTTACTATCAAATTCTTCCCAATGGTGAGTCTTCTCTTGACATATCATTATCTCCACTATCTCTAATAAAAATTATACTTCAAACAAACACCAAGATTATATAGGTAGGACTCGTAAAGATACTCAGCAAGTGGATGAGCACAACCCTGTCTTATGATGACACGAGGTTGTATGTCATTAGACATCTTGTATGATACTGACAAAACACCCTTCCAACGTTGGGTTCGCCTCACCCTATTTTCTTCACCAAATATAACTACTAAATGATGACCACCGTTCTATTCCCTTATTACCCCCGCTCGACCCAGCTACACTCTTATTACCTGAAAGGAATTGTAAAATAAAAGGGTGAGCACAACTAGCCCAGTAAAGAATATCATGACTAAAGATAAATAAATTATCAATAGTCTTCATCAGTAATAAATCAGAGATTTAGAACATATGGTAGATGATAAAAATTTTCAACCATAGTTGCAGCGGAACGAGCAAACTATTAGAAGAGTCAAATAGACTATAAAGTCTATTATCTTCTCCACGTTAAAAGTTCACCAATAATGTTTTATCCCTGTAACATCAATCAACAATTCCTGTCCACAATCACGTGTATAACTCATAATCGTAATTGTAGTTCTAAATTCTTTTCTCATCCATGACAAAGATAATTTTCATCACCTGAAACATCAAACATCATGGTTATACCAAATCACAGTTCCTGTTCATAATCATACTAATAACTTCATCTGTGCACTACGGGCCAAAGATATTCATCAACAAGTCATCTTTGCACTACAGGCCAAAGATATTCAACAACGAGTCATCTTTGCATTACGAGCAAAAGATATTCATCAACAACTCATCTTTGCACTACAGGCCAAAGATATTTATATCTCAAAGAAATATATAATCATTTTAGAATTTATATAAACAATAATTATAACCATGTTAATCAATTCACCTTAGCACTTAAGCTAAAGATATTCAATTATAAATTTAATGGTCATGATCATACCAGTCAACAATTCAACTTTACACTACTGGCCAAAGAGAACCCATAGTCATGATCATACCAATAATTTACCCATCTTTACACTCAAGCGAAAGAGAATTTCAACATCAAGATTATAAAAATGTTATATATGATAATAAAAATAATATGATCAAAACATCTAGATTTAATCTCAAGAGTAATATTCATAAATCAACTATAATTTGGTTAGAAAAAGAAACCAATTTTTGTCGTGAATAGTATCCGTGAATAGTAACTCATGAATAGTAACTCGTGAATAGTAATTCATGAATAGTAACTCCGACACAAAAAGGTAAAAATTCCACAATAAAATTTATACCAATATTTCGGTATAATGATATTGAAAGAATAACATTTCTTAAATTTATAAACAATTTATTTTAATTGTTTACACTTTACTAATTAATGCATTTAATCATCATAAAATGCCAACTCTTAAGATTTCATCATCAATAACCAAAACCCTCATCAAAAATCTGCATATACCTCGTATAGGATTCTCAAGCCATAAAATTATATTTTCCAATTTTCTTACTTCACATAACATATTTAATTCATTTTCTCATAACTAGTCTATTTTCATAAAAAATACCAAATCAGTTCTAAAAATATTTCTTTTCTGGGATTTATCAGAATATAGTCCCATATTGAACATATATTTTTCTCAGAATTTTTAAAATTCATTTACTATTTTTCATATGGCCAAAACCGCCGAATATTTAGACATTTATCATAAATTGTATTTTTATCCAAAAATTTCAAAATTTACAGAGTACACTGATATTATATAGATGTACTCCCAACAAAAATTTCATCAATTTTGGAGTTAACCACAAGGAGTTATAAGCGGTTACTTTTAAAATGGTCTTTTCTCATAAAATTCATAACTCTTAATTTATACATCCAAAAATCACCATTTTTGGACACAATCAAGAAAACTCATCAAAATATCATTTCAAATTTTTCCAAAATTTTTGAAGGTCAGAAAAATTACGAAACTGAAAAACATAACAACCCTTAAAATCCCTTACTATCCCTTACCTCAAAAGAGCAGTATTTCTGACCGAAATGTAAAGCCGAAGGAACCTTGCACTGAATAGCAACTCTCAAAGTATCTAAAAACTCATAAAATATGCTTCATAATATAGAGAGAGAAAGAGAGAAAGCTTATATTTCTGGTGTGATTTTCAATTCTAACTTAGCCCTCTATTTATAGGAAAATGTTAGCACGCCGAAGCAGACTTAACCTGCAACCTGATGGCTTTACCTGCTACTATTCCCACCCACCATATTTGAATAAAAAGCTCAGTACATTTCTTCACCAACTAAGAGTGGGGTCCACCAATTCTAGAATTTTCCACTAAAATGATTAACTCCAAAAATTCAACAATTTCTGAACCAGTCATCTCGTAAAATTCATAACAAATCATACGTTCTTTTTTAACGGTTCAAAATTTGTGGACATATACTTAACTTATATATGTATAACATATCCAAATATTACCACGATCCAACGGTCGGATTAAAAATTATAACCCTCGTAAAATATCTCAAAAACCCTAATTTGATTTTCAATACCTCCATTCCGACAAAAATATAGATAAAACACCTCAACATTAACTCCTTCATTTTTAACCACAAAAATATATCCCTCATTTATATCCACATAAAATAAATATTTCCTTATCATATGAATCAATAATTAATTATTCATAAATAATATTACAAAATCATATTTATGACAACCAGACCGTTCCCAGGAAAGAGGGGGCTTTCCAATAAGAATTTTTCCTTACTGGTGCGCAATTAGGTGACCAAACCTCTCCTTAGACAGAACTTTCTAGACATTGTCAATAATGTTATCTAATAATAATATTCAAATAATATAAATTATTGATCTGATAATGGGAAATACTGTGCAGTAACAATTATTAAAACAACAATAATATAAAATATCAACGCAGCAATTATTGAATCAATAAAATAAAATATTGAAAAGTAACTACTGTAACAATTATTGAGTAGTGCATTCCTTCGTAAGAATCAATAATTCAAAAATACTGTACAATCAGTGTGCTACTGTGTAACAACGCGAATTACTGTATTTTAACCACCGGGTATTCCAACAGTGTTAACGGTAACAACTACGCCGTTAATTATAAAAATTTAATTTTGTCGTTATCTTCATCCGACAGTTATTCGTTATGGGACCCACAAATAGCTACGCCGTCGTACGAATATTCCCCGATAGAAAGAATATTCCACGACCGAATGAATATTCCCCGACAACAATGACTATTTTATAACCACTTGCTTATTTTGAAAAAAAATCATATATCACCTTTAACTTTAATTTTTTATCAATTTAACCATTTACTGAATCGTAATTATAAGAAAAATTGAATACTTTTATTTCATAAAATTCGGGGTCTTACAGTTAACATAAAAGGCAGGACATGACCAAAGGGATTTACTGGGTCTAATTAATATTTTACTAAGGAGATCATTAATTTTCTTTTTACATAACTCCATTTGTTCATGATTCATTTGAATAGGCCTGGCCTTAGTAGGAATTAAATGTTCTTTGAATTTCTTAACGTAAGGGAGCCTTACAACATGTTTTTTCCGATGCCAAAAGGCATTAGGAGAATCAGAACAAAGATTGTCTTTTAAATAAGTTTTTAATTCTTCAATTTTTTTCAAGAACATCTTTATTTTGAAGTTGTTCTTCAATTCTTTTATATTTAATTTCTTCTTTTAAAAAATTTAGATGGGTGGATTTACAATTTAATAAATTTAATGATTTAGAAATGGACTCTTCTTGAATAAATTTTAAATCTCTTTCTTTTAGTTTAATAATAAATTTAAACGTTATTCTTTTACCTAAATGTTTACAGCTTAATCCTTCATTACTGGTAGTAAATGGATATAATAAATATATAAATGGCAATCCTAAAATGATTTTATCAGTAAGATTGCGAATTAAAATAAATGATATTTTAAAACACATATCATCTTGACAGATATGCATTCTAGGCAATTTATATTTTATTTCCATCTGACTACCATTAGCTGAATTTAATTTCTCATTAGTCTTCTTATAGTATTTGGTTGGAATAAGACCTTCCTGGATACAATTTAAATCCGCACCAGTAACAACATTCCTCCAAATTCACTCCACCCGTGAATTATCTATATATATATATATATATATATATATATATATATATATATATATATATATATTGAGATAACTTCTCCCGATTATTTTGAAAAATAGGTAAATGCGGGTCCAAACAAAATTTACATCAAAGACTTCATAAAAATTCCATCAATATTTTTAACAACATTTATCATTATTATTATAATTCACAATATTAATCGACCAGGTCGTTCCCAGGAAAGAGGAGATTTTTCAATAAGGATTTCTCCCTATTGGCGCGCAATTAGGTGACTAAACCTCTCCTTGACAGAACTTCTAGACATCGTTAATATTGCAAATAATAATATTAATAACCTTGTCGTCTCAATTATTAATTTAATAATATATAAAATATTGACAATAATTGAATCAAATAACGTGAAATACTATGCAGTAATTACTGTAGCAATAATTGAACAAAATTGAGTGACTTCTCACGTAAGCATCAATAATCAATACTATGTGCTACTATGCAATCACGCATATTATTGTAATTTTAACACCGGGTGTTTCAACAGTTAACGGTAAAACTTCTGTCGTTACTTTAATAAAAAGTTATTTTTGTCGTTTTCTCATTCTGACAATAATTCCGTTGTGGGGTCCACCAATGATTGTGCCGTCGTACGAATATTTCCTGTTAAAACGAATATTCCCCGACCAATCGAATATTATATAACAACTTGCGTACTTTGCAAAATTTATAAATATTACCCACAACTATAACATTATTTCAAATTCACACCTTAATATTAAAAATGATATTTATAAAAAAATTCATCTTTATTCATAAAAGTTGGGGTCTTACAACCTCCCCTTCTTATGAAATTTTGCCCTCGAAATTAGGGTACGTACCTGATAAGTCGAAGAGATAAGGATACCTTGATTTCATTTCAGATTCTAACTCTCAGGTCATTTCCTCAACATCGTGATTTTTCCACAAAACTTTGACTTGAGATATAACCTTGGAGCGTAGAATATGTTCTTTCTTATCCAATATTTGAACAGGAACCTCTTCATACGTTAAATTTCCGCTATTTCGTCCGGTTCTAACTCAATAATGTGGTTCGGGTCTTCCACATATTTACGTAACATGGATATATGAAAAACGTTATGAACATGAGACATACTTGGCGATAAAGCGAGTCTATAAGCCACAGTTCCTACTCGATCGAGGATTAAAAATGGACCAATGAATCGAGGATTGAGCTTTCCTCTCTTTCCAAATCTCGTAACTCCTTTCCATAAAGCAACGCGTAACAACACATGATCTCCAATATCGAATTCTACGTCCTTTCAATGAAGATCAGCATAACTCTTTTGTCGATCTTGTGAGGTTTTTATATGTTGCCGAATCGTTTGAATCTTTTCCGTAGTCATACGTACCAACTCTGGTTCCAACAACGTTGCTTCACCCACATCATCCCAGCATACTGGAGAACAACACTTTCTTCCATACAATGCCTCAAATGGAGCCATGCTAATACTTGCTTGATAACTGTTGTTGTAGGAAAACTCCACTAATGGTAAGAACTTATCCCAACTTCCCATGAAGTCAAGGACAAGAGTCTTAATAAATCTTCCAGAGTTTGAATAGTCCTCTCTGATTGTCCGTCCGTCTGAGGATGATATGTCAAACTAAATCGTAAATCCGTGCCCATACCTTTTTGCAAACTAACCCAAAATCTTGAAGTGAATCTTGGGTCTCGATCAGAAACTATGGATACTGACATACCATGCAATCTTACAATCTCGTTTATGTACATACGAGCAAGACGTTCAAGTGTATAAGTTTCTCGTATAGGTAAGAAGTGAGCAGACTTGGTCAAATCTATCAACAATGACCCAAATTGCATCTATGCCTTGAGAAACCTTAGGAAGACCAGTAACGAAATCCATAGTAATGTGATCCCACTTCCATTCTGAAATTTCAAGTGGTTGCAATGGACCTTTTGGTACCTGATGCTACGCCTTGACTCGTTGACACATTGGACACCTTAAGATAAACAGTGCTATCTCTCTATTCATATTGCCCCACCAAAATGTATGTCGAAGATCATGATACATTTTGGTACTCCCAGGATAGATTGCAAACGGTGTGTTGTGCGCCTCCATCATGATTTTATACTTTAAATCAGGGTCGTTAGGAACACAAAGTCTGGAGTTGACTCGAAGTATTCCTTCTTCATCGATTCTTGCTTCCGGCATAGCACCTTCTTGCATTTTCTTCGTCATACGCATCAGCTCCAGGTCTGTAGCTTGAGCAGCTTTAACTTTATCGATTAAAGTCGGTTCTACTCGTATATTTGCCATCATCACATGGGTCCCTAGAGTCTTTAACTCTATCTTCATCCTTTACAAGTCACACAAAATGGGCCTTTGCGTTGACAATATCGCACTCATACTTACATATGATCTTCTACTCAATGCGTTAGCTACCACGTTCGCTTTTCCAGGATGGTATTGGATGGTATGATCATAATCTTTCAACAGTTCAAGCCAACGTCGTTGTCGCATATTGAGTTCCTTTTGAGTGAAGAAATATTTGAGGCTTTTATGATCCATAAAGATCTCCACTTTCTCTCCATACAAGTAATGCCTCCAAATCTTTAGTGCAAAAACGACTGCTACCAACTCTAGATCATGAGTAGGATAATTTCTTTCATATTCTTTGAGTTGTCGAGAGGCATAGGCTATGACTTTCTCTTGTTGCATGAGAACACATCCTAACCCTTTGCCCGAAGTATCACTGTAGATGATAAATCCCTCCGAGCCAGATGGTATTGTCAGAACAGGTGCTGAAATGAGTCTCCTCCTAAGTTCTTAAAAACTCTTCTCACATTCTTCGCTCCAACCGAACTTTGTATCTTTCCGAGTCAGCTGAGTTAAAGGAGTAACGATTCGAGAAAACCCTTCCACGAATCTCCGATAATAACTAGCTAAGCCGAGAAAGCTACGTACTTCGGTCACTGATTTAGATTGCTCCCAGCTTTGAATAGCTTCAATCTTTGCTGGGTCAATAAATATTCCATGACTTGATACTACGTGCCCCAGGAATGCTACTTCCTCAAGCCAGAACTCGCATTTCTTCAACTTGGCATAAAGCTTATTTTCACGAAGCTTTTGGAGTATCAGCCTCAAGTGTTGCTCATGATCTTCACGGCTTTTAAAATATATGAGGATGTCATCAATAAAGACGACCACAAATTGATCTAAATATTCCTCGAATACTCTGTTCATCATATCTATGAAGGCAGCAGGAGCATTAGTCAATTCAAAAGACATGACTAAGAATTCATAATGCCCGTACCGAGTTCTGAAGGCAGTCTTTGGAATATCCTCAATTTTTACCTTCAGCTGATGATATCTAGAACGAAGATCGATCTTTGAAAAGAATTGTGCTCCTTGCAACTGGTCAAACAGGTCATCAATACGTGGCAATGGGTACCTATTTTTGATGGAGACATGATTTAACTCCCGATAATCAATACAAAGTCGCATACTCCCATCTTTCTTCTTCAAGAATAGAACAGAAGCACCCCAAGGAGAAGTACTAGGACGAATAAAGCCAATGTCTAACAATTCCTGCAGTTGGGTCTTTAACTCCTGAAGTTCAATAGGAGTCATTCGATATGGGGCTTTGGAAATGGGTTTTGTACTGGGTTCAAGGTCGATACAAAATTCAATTTCACGCTTTGGGGGTAGGCCAAAAAGTTCTTCAGGGAATACGTCAGGAAATTTATTAACAATAGAAATATCATTCAAAACTAACGTATTTTTGTTTAGATCTGTGACATGAGCTAAGAAAGGTTGGCATTCGTTTTTAAATAAACGAATATCTTTATGGCTTGAGATGACAGTGATTGATTTTAATGGTTTGTGTGACGTCCCCAAAATAGGTCCATTCCATCCAACCTATTCTGAGTCACCAAATACATGGTACAAAAAATAACTACAACTTTATTACAACAATTGTAGTGCAAAATACAACAACACATATGCTGTGAGTTTGGATTCAAATATATACCAAATGTGACTCATGTCCCAACCGTGGACAGCACCTCACAATGACACCTTACATAAAGGTATAGTCAAAAACTGTTTTAGAAATTAGAATCTTTGGGAAGTGCTCAAGAAAACCTTCATACATGGGAGACCATGCGTCTAGGTTATGATAGATATCATATGGCCACAGAATTATCCTTGGTTGACCCAATAGACCCCAAAGAAAAATGAGAAGATTACTATCATATTCTTCCCAATGGTGAGTCTTCTCTTGACTTATCATTATCTCCACTGTCTCTAATTGAGAATTATACTTCAAACAAACACCAAGATTATATAGGTAGTGCTCGTAAATATACTCAGCAAGTGGATGAATACAATCCTGTCTTATGATGACACGAGGTTGTATGTCATTAGACATCTTGTATGACAGTGGCAAAACACCCTTCCAACGTTGGGTTCGCTTCACCCTAGATGATTCACCAAATATAACTACTAAATGATGACCACCGTTCTATTCCCATGTTACCCCCGCTCGACCCAGCTACACTCTTATTACCTGAAAGGTGTGACGCCCCCAAAATTAGGTATACATCACCCATCTTAGGTCGCCAGATACATGGTACAGAATTCAAATACATCTTACTAATACAACTGTCGTGTACAACACGACAAAACATAAACTGTGAGTTTGAATACAAATATTGTCTACTAGAGATTATACAAACTCAAAAGAAGTCCTCATTATAATTATTATCACACTATTTCATAGAATAGTGAGGACTACTAATACTATTCTCTGGACCATCACTCCGTTCCCCGACTCGTCCCAGCTATATTCCCATTTCCTGAAGAGAACAATGAAAGAAAGGGTGAGCTCAACTAGCCCAGTAAGAAATATTATGACTAAGATAATGCAAAATAAATTATCAATAGTCTTCAACAATGTTAAACTGATAAAATACAATAGATATCAAGTTTAACTGCAGCGGAATAAGCAATCCTTAGAAGAGTCAAGTAGAGAATAAAATCTACTATCTTCTATGATTTAAAAATATTTTCATCAATTTTTATCGCTGAGACTCAGCTTAATAAATAAATCACATCTTCTAATCATCACTGTACTACGAACCAAAGATATTCATTAAATCATCCACAGTCATGACTATACCGAATAATCCCTGGTCATAATTATGCCAAAAACTGTCCATCAATGCATTACGGGCCACTGAAGACTTTTACCACATCACAGTTCATGATTATACCGAATGATCCCTCGTCATAATCATACTAAGTCCATCTATGCACGTAAGCCAAAGATGACTTTCAACATAATATAAACATGAGGATGATGACAATGTTATAGGAATTCAATTAAACAAGTTCAAGAATTAATTTATCCCGGAACTAATAATATCCAAATTGTCAACATGATACTTCTTTGTAAAGTAAAAGTCAAGAATGCTCAAAAGAGTATTTTCATGAAAAGATACTGGATGAAGCGCAAATATCAAGGATATTCCACTAATTTCATGGAGTATAGAAGTCAAAACTTTAACCAACTGTGTATAATAAAGAATGGAATAACAACAGAAATCACCATGCATGCGGTACTTCGCATAGACAGGTTATTCCAACAGAATAATAATAACGGAACCAGGTCAGGTGAAAATCACACCGACAGGATGTTCCAACAGAATAATAAAGAATAGAATAACAACAGAAATCACCATGCATGCGGTACTTCGCATAGACAGGTTATTCCAACAGAATAATAAAAACAGAATAACAAAGACGGAACCAGGTCCGGCGTAGAACGCACAGACAGGATATTCCAACAGAATAGTAAAGACGGAACCAGGTCCGGCGTAGAACGCACAGACAGGATATTCCAACAGAATAGTAAAGACGGAATCAGGTCCGGCGTAGAACGCACAGACAGGATGTTCCAACAAAATAATAAATAATGGAACCAGGTCCGGCGTAGAACGCACAGACAGGATGTTCCAGCAGAATAATAAGGAATGAAATAATAGAAGAATTTCACCAAGTATGCGGTACTTCGCATAATCAGGTTATTCCAACATAATAACAAAGAATGGAACAACAGAAGTTCTCTTCATGAAGATGAAAGAAAGAAATAATATTCCCTACCTTTGAAAGAAACTGGATATAGGAGTAGTGAGGGAGCAGACTTCTCTTCTTCTATACATTTTCTCTCTATAGCTTCTCTCTATAATTTCTCTCTATAATAATGGCTCTAAAGCTTTAGTGAATTGGTGAGAAATGAAGGAAGGATGAGCTTCTATTTATAGGAAAACATAGTTTCGATAATTGCACGTTTTGGGGCTCGAAAATTACAGTATAATACCTTCCTCTTTTTCTTCATTTTTTATTTAGTCCTGCAAGTATTATCAATCTTGCACCAACTCCCCTAATAGTAAATCATGTGAATCAATAGTAACCGTGAATAGTAACTCGTGAATAGTAACTCATAAATAGTAACTCGTGAATAGTAACTCATGAATAGTAACTCGTGAATAGTACTCCGACACGAAAAGTACTCCGAATACTCGAGTGAGCAATACTAGAGTGAATAGTAATTTGGATGAATAGTAACTCGTGAATAGTAACCCGTGAATAGTAACTCATGAATAGTAACTCGTGAATAGTACTCCGACACAAAAAGTGTCCCGAATACCCGATTGAACAATACTGAGTGACTTCTCACATAAGCATCAATAATCAATACCGTGTGCTACTATGCAACCACGCGTATTACTGTACTTTTAACACCGGGTGTTTCAACAGTATCAACGGTAAAACTTCTGCTGTTATTTTCATAAAGTATTTCTGTCGTTTTCTAACTACGACAGTTCTTCTGTTGTGGGTCCACCAATGATTGTGTCGTCCACCAATGATTGTGTCGTCGTACGAATATTTTCCGACAAAAATAATATTCCCCGACCAATCGAATATTATATAACAACTTGCATACTTTGTAAAAATTTTAAATACTACCCCCAACTATAACATTATCTCAAATCCGCACCTTAATATTAAAAAAAATATTTTGAAAAATTTAAATCTTTATTTAAAAAAATCTGGGGTCTGACAATCTCCCCTTCTTATAGAATTTCGCCCTCAAAATTTACGTACGTACCTGGTATGATAAAGAGGTGAGGATACCTTGAATACCTTTATCGTTGAAAGCATTAAATTCATCTTTGCAATTCGGTCAAAGATATTCATTAACAATTCATCTTTGCACTACAGGCCAAAGATATACAACTGCAAAACCAATAATGCTGAGACTCAGCTTAATAGTATCACGACCACGAATTATCCATGCACTACGGGCCAAGGATATTCGTGTTTTCAATTACGGTCATGATTATACCGAATAATCCCTAGTCATAATCATACCAAGTCCATCTAAGCTCTACGGCCAAAGATGACTATTACCACATCCATGAATTAATATTTCATTGCTGAGACTCAGCTCAATAATTAATCCACATCGTCGAATCATCCCTGCACTACAGGCCAAGGATATTCTTTAGTATCACGACCACGAATTATCCATGCACTACGTGCCAAAGATAATCATGTTTTCAATTGCGGTCATGATTATACCGAACAATCCCTGGTCATAATCATACCAAGTCCATCTATGCACGTAAGCCACAGATCACTTTCAACACAATATAAGCATGAGGATAATGATATAAAGAATCAATCAAATGAGATAAAGGATAAATATTAAACATTTATAATATAATTTATCTAGGGTTCATGAATATCCCAATGCTATCAATCACTTAATAATCTTATAATCTAATATCATTAATCTTATAACAATATTTTAATCACTTCTTAAACTTATAAATAATTTATTTCAATTGTTTACGCTTTACCATATAATGCATTTAATCATTCAAAAATGCCATACTCACAAGATATCATCACCAATGATCAAATCCCTCATCAAAAAAATATGCATATGCTCTATATAGGATTTCCAAGCCATAAAATTCTATTTTCTAACTTTGTTACTTCACATAACATATTTAACTCATATATTCGTAACTAAATATTTTTTATGAAAATACCAAATCAGTCCCAAAAATATTTCTTTTCTGAGATTTAACATAATATAGTCTCATAATGAACATATATTTTTCTCGGAATTTTTAAAATTCATTTACTATTTTTAAAAAAATAATTTTCAATTAATTCCTTAAGAAATTTGCTACCTCAAGTTTAACTCCAAAAATTCCCAAATCTTGGAAAGACCTTACACATGTTAATTTGAGCCTCCAGTTTAAATTTCATGGTCATCGGAGTTGTAGAACTCCGGTTATAGCGTTTTTCGTCCGAAAAACCTAAATATTGAAATGGTCATAACTTGCTCATTTTAAGTCGGAATGAGCTCATTTTTGGACACGATGTTCTTTATACCATATACTTTTATGTCCCAAAAGGCCTAAATTTTTCTCACTAATTAAGTTGCCGAAACAGCCCTTACAAAAATGTGGCAGCAGCTTTTTGGACATTTTGAAGTTTTGACTCCTTTGCTAAAATTAGTCCGCACGAAAATCTACAACACATTATTCAGTGATTCCACTTGAATTAGTTAGGTAACTCATAGATCTAACTCTAGGACTTGACCACACTCAAAAATTCAAAATATAATAGGAGATATGATCAATTGAATTTCATGTTACGTTTTTACCAAAATCTAATTTTTCAACCCTTTGTGATTTCTAAGAAACTTTCATGTTTTCACATAATAACCAACATAACTCATCATAACACTTACTAATACCACATATACCCATGATTTTCATTATTCCAACGCTTTTATTATAACTCTCATTATAATCAACGTAACCAGATCCTTTTAGTTGATGAAATATTTGAGGGTTTTATAAATGGGTTTTGTACTGGGGTCAATACAAAATTCGATTTCATGCTCTAGGGGTAGTTTAAGAAGTCTTCAAGAATACGTCAGAAAATTTATTAACAATAAAAATATCACTCAAAACTGTGACTTTCATCCAAGACTTGGATAGCACATGAAATGAAGGTTTCTCCTAACAGAGTTTCAATCGATAAGTCAAAGTCTAATCTCTCTGGAGTCAAATTTAAACATTGAGCGCAAGCAAGAGAGATAAAAGAATGGGTAGAACCGGTATCTAATAAGGTATAGACTCCGTAAAAATTTATAATTAACTAACCCGTGATAACTTCGTTCGATTCCTCGTCACGAAAAATGCTCTCCCTTAAACTACCGAATTTATTTTGTCTGTATCCGCCTTTGGTGCCACCGTCCTAGCTGGACTTGACTTCACTATACGACAAAATTGAGCTAAATGACCTTCTCTTCTTGAAATTCACTTCTATTATCTTGGCCATGATTACCACCGAAGTGGTTACCATTCTTGGCATGATAATTTCCCCCACGATGGTTATCATTGTTCCGATAGTCGTTGCCACCGGTATGATTATTATCGTGTTGTTGGTCGTTACCTTTTGCTTGAGCTGAATCAACGCTCTCATGTGCTTCATTGCTTATCTCAGCATTTTCAGATGCCATTCCCAAACACTGTCACAAAACAAGGGTTAATTGACATATCACATATTATCCCTATACTCTGACCGACCAATTAAATACCAAATAAACTTAAGTAGGTCATATTAGCGAAGGAATTTCCCGTCTCTCCCCTCCTAGTTCTATTCTCACATCCTAGCCAGGGATCATATCCCTAAGCTCTGATACCAACTGTGACGCCCCCAAAATTAGGTATACATCACCCATCTTAGGTCGCCAGATACATGGTACAGAATTCAAATACATCTTACTAATACAACTGTCGTGTACAACACGACAAAACATAAACTGTGAGTTTGAATACAAATATTGTCTACTAGAGATTATACAAACTCAAAAGAAGTCCTCATTATAATTATTATCACACTATTTCATAGAATAGTGAGGACAACTAATACTATTCTCTGGACCATCACTCCGTTCCCCAACTCGTCCCAGCTATATTCTCATTTCCTGAAGAGAACAATGAAAGAAAGGGTGAGCTCAACTAGCCCAGTAAGAAATATTATGACTAAGATAATGCAAAATAAATTATCAATAGTCTTCAACAATGTTAAACTGATAAAATACAATAGATATCAAGTTTAACTGCAGCGGAATAAGCAATCCTTAGAAGAGTCAAGTAGAGAATAAAATCTACTATCTTCTATGATTTAAAAATATTTTCATCAATTTTTATCGCTGAGACTCAGCTTAATAAATAAACCACATCTTCTAATCATCCCTGTACTACGAACCAAAGATATTCATTAAATCATCCACGGTCATGACTATACCGAATAATCCCTGGTCATAATTATGCCAAAAACTGTCCATCAATGCATTACGGGCCACTGAAGACTTTTACCACATCACAGTTCATGATTATACCGAATGATCCCTCGTCATAATCATACTAAGTCCATCTATGCACGTAAGCCAAAGATGACTTTCAACATAATATAAACATGAGGATGATGACAATGTTATAGGAATTCAATTAAACAAGTTCAAGAATTAATTTATCCCGGAACTAATAATATCCAAATTGTCAACATGATACTTCTTTGTAAAGTAAAAGTCAAGAATGCTCAAAAGAGTATTTCCATGAAAAGATACTGGATGAAGCGCAAATATCAAGGATATTCCACTAATTTCATGGAGTATAGAAGTCAAAACTTTAACCAACTGTGTATAATAAAGAATGGAATAACAACAGAAATCACCATGCATGCGGTACTTCGCATAGACAGGTTATTCCAACAGGATAATAATAACGGAACCAGGTCAGGTGAAAATCACACCGACAGGATGTTCCAACAGAATAATAAAGAATAGAATAACAACAGAAATCACCATGCATGCGGTACTTCGCATAGACAGGTTATTCCAACAGAATAATAAAAACAGAATAATAAAGACGGAACCAGGTCCGGCGTAGAACGCACAGACAGGATATTCCAACAGAATAGTAAAGACGGAATCAGGTCCGGCGTAGAACGCACAGACAGGATGTTCCAACAAAATAATAAATAATGGAACCAGGTCCGGCGTAGAACGCACAGACAGGATGTTCCAGCAGAATAATAAGGAATGAAATAATAGAAGAATTTCACCAAGTATGCGGTACTTCGCATAAACAGGTTATTCCAACATAATAACAAAGAATGGAACAACAGAAGTTCTCTTCATGAAGATGAAAGAAAGAAATAATATTCCCTACCTTTGAAAGAAACTGGATATAGGAGTAGTGAGGGAGCAGACTTCTCTTCTTCTATAGATTTTCTCTCTATAGCTTCTCTCTATAATTTCTCTCTATAATAATGGCTCTAAAGCTTTAGTGAATTGGTGAGAAATGAAGGAAGGATGAGCTTCTATTTATAGGAAAACATAGTTTCGATAATTGCACGTTTTGGGGCTCGAAAATTACAGTATAATACCTTCCTCTTTTTCTTCATTTTTTATTTAGTCCTGCAAGTATTATCAATCTTGCACCAACTCCCCTAATAGTAAATCATGTGAATCAATAGTAACCGTGAATAGTAACTCGTGAATAGTAACTCATGAATAGTAACTCGTGAATAGTAACTCATGAATAGTAACTCGTGAATAGTACTCCGACACGAAAAGTGCTCCGAATACCCGAGTGAGCAATACTAGAGTGAATAGTAATTTGGATGAATAGTAACTCGTGAATAGTAACCCGTGAATAGTAACTCATGAATAGTAACTCGTGAATAGTACTTCGACACAAAAAGTGTCCCGAATACCCGATTGAATAATACTGAGTGACTTCTCACATAAGCATCAATATGCAACCACGCGTATTACTGTATTTTTAACACCGGGTGTTTCAACAGTATCAACGGTAAAACTTTCGCCGTTATTTTCATAAAGTATTTCTGTCATTTTCTAACTACGACAGTTCTTCTGTTGTGGGTCCACCAATGATTGTGTCGTCCACCAATGATTGTGTCGTCGTACGAATATTTTCCGACAAAAATAATATTCCCCGACCAATCGAATATTATATAACAACTTGCATACTTTGTAAAAATTTTAAATACTACCCCCAACTATAACATTATCTCAAATCCACACCTTAATATTAAAAAAAATATTTTAAAAAATTTAAATCTTTATTTAAAAAAATCTGGGGTCTGACAAAAGGAATTGTGAAACAGAAGGGTGAGCACAACTAGCCCAGTAAAGAATATAATGACTAAAGATAAATAAGTTATCAATAGCCTTCAACAGAATTAAATCAGAGATTTAGAACATATGGTAGATGATAAAACTTTTCAACCATAGTTACAGCGGAACGAGCAATCCATTAGAAGAGTCAAATAGACTATAAAGTCTATTATCTTCTCCACGTTAAAAATCCACCAACAATATTTTATCTCTATAACATCAATCAACAATTCCTGTCCACAATCACATGAATAACTCATAATCGTAATTATAGTTCTAAATTCCTTTTCTCATCCAGGACAAAGATAATTTTCATTACCTGAAATATCAAATATCATGGTTATACCAAATCACAGTTCATGTTCATAGTCATACTAATAAATTCATCTCTGCACTACGGCCCAAAGACATTCATCAACAAGTTATCTTTCCACTACATGCCAAAGATATTCAACAACAGGTCATCTTTGCACTACAGGTCAAAGATATTCAACAATAGGTCATCTTTGCACTACGGGCCAAAAATATTCATCAATAATTCATCTTTGTATTACGGGCCAAAGATATTCCTCAACAGTTCATATTTGCACTACAGGCCAAATATATTCATATCTCAAAGAAATATATAATCATTTCAGAATTTATATAAACAATAATTATAACCATGTTGATCAATTCACCTTTGCACTTAAGCTTAAGATATTCAGTTATAAATTCAATGGTCATGATCATACCAGTCACAATTCAACTTTGCACTACAGGCCAAAGAGAACCCTAGTCATGATCATACCAATAATCTACCCATCTTTACACTCTAGTGAAAGAGAATTTCAACATCAGGGTTATAAAAATGTTATATATGATAATAAAATCAATATAATCAATACATAGTTTTAATCTTAAGAGTAATATTCATAACTCAACTATAATTTGGTTAGAAAAAGAAATCAATTTTGTCGTGAATAGTAACTCGTGAATAGTAACTCATGAATAGTAACTCATGAATAGTAACCCCGACACAAAAAGGTAGAAATTCCACAATAAAATCTATACCAATATTTCGGTATAATGATATTGAAAGAATAACATTTCTTAAGCTTATAAACAATTTATTTTAATTGTTTATACTATACTAAATAATGCATTTAATCATCCTAAAATGCCAAACTCATAAGATTTCATCACCAATAATCAAAAACCCTCATCAAAAATCTGCATATACCTCATATAGGATTCTCAAGCCATAAAATCCTATTTTCTAATTTTCTTACTTCACAAAACATATTTAATTCATTTACTCATAACTAGACCATTTTTATAAAAAATACCAAATCAGTTCTAAAAATATTTCTTTTCTAGGATTTAGCATAACATAGTCCCATAGTGAACATATATTTTTCTCAGAACTTTTAAAAGTCATTTACTATTTTTCATATGGCCAAAATAGCCGAATATTTAGACATTTATCAAAAATTGTACTTTTGTCCAAAAATTCTAAAATTTACAGAGTATACTTCTATCATATACATGTACTCCCAATAAAAATTTCATCAATTTTGGAGTTAACCACAAGGAATTATAAGCGGTTACTTTTAAAATAGTTTTTTCTCATAAAATTCATAACTCTCAATCTATACATCCAAAAATCACCATTTTTGGACACAATCAAGAAAACTCATCAATATATCATTTCAAATTTTTCCAAAATTTTTGAAGGTTAGAAAAATTACGAAACTGAAACACATAACAACCCTTAAAATTCCTTACTATCCCTTACCTCAAAAGTGCAGTATTTCTGACTGGAATGCAAAGCCGAAGGAAACTTGCACTAAATAGCAACTCTCAAAGTATCTAAATACTCACAAAATATGTTTCATAATATAGAGAGAGAAAGAGAGAAAGCTTATGTTTCTGGTGTGATTTTCAATTCTAATTTAGCCCTCTATTTATAGGAAAATGTTAGCACGCCGAAGAAGACTTAACCTGCAACCTGATGGCTTTACCTGCTACTATTCTCACCCACCACATTTGAATAAAAATCTCAACATATTTTTTCACCAACCAAGAGTGGGGTCCACCAATTCTAGAATTTTCCACCAAAATGATTAACTCCGAAAATTTAACAATTTCTAAACCAGTTATCTCGTAAAATTCATAACAAATTATACGTTCATTTTTAACGGTTCAAAATTTGTGGACATATACTCAACTTATATATGTATAACATATCCAAATATTACCACGATCCAACGGTCGGATTAAAAATTATAACCCCCGCAAAATATCTCAAAAACCCTAATTTTTAATGCCTCCATTCCGACAAAAATACTGATAAAAATCTCAACATTAACTCCTTCATTTTTAACCACAAAAATATATCCCTCATTTATATCCACATAAAATAAATATTTTCTTATCATATGAATCAATAATTAATTATTCACAAATAATATTACAGAATCACATTTATGACAACCAGGCCGTTCCCAGGAAAGAGGGAGCTTTCCAATAAGGATTTCTCCTTACTGGCGCGCAATTAGATGACCAAACCTCTCCTTAGACAGAATTTTCTAGACATTGTCAATAATGCTATCTAATAATATTATTCTAAATAATATGAATTATTGATCTGATAATGGAGATGATGTGCAGTGACAATTATTGAGCAACAATAATATAAAATATCAACACAGCAATTATTGAATCAATAAAATAAAATATTGAACAGTAATTATTGTAACAATTATTGAGTAGTGTCTTCTTACGTAAGGATCAATAATTCAAAAATACTGTATAATACCGTGTGCTACTGTGCAATAACGCGTATTACTGTATTTTAACCACCGTGTATTCCAACAGTGTTAACGGTAACAACTACGCCGTTATTTGTAAAAACTCAATTTTGTCGTTTTCTTCACCCGACAGTTATTCTGTTATGGGGCCCACAAATGGCTGCGCCGTCGTACGAATATTCTACGACCAAACGAATATTCCCGACAACAATGATTATTTTATAACCACTTGTGTATTTTGAAAAAAAAATTCATATATCACCCTTAACTTTAACATTTATCAATTTAACCATTTACTAAATAGTAATTATAAGAAAAATTGAATACTTTTATTTCATAAAATTCGGGGTCTTACAGTTTGGTTGCTTGAATTTGTATAATAGGTTGGTTAGGAATATGAAAGCTAACAACCTTATAAAAATAATCAATTTTTGCATGATGAGTAGTTAACCAATCAATCCCTAGAATCACATCAAATACAAGTATTTTCAATGAAATAAGATCGACAGGTAATGTGAGGGTACCAATTTGAACCAAACAAGACTTATAAATAGTGGATATAATGAAGATTTCTCCCAACGGAGTTTCCATAGATAAGTCAAAGTCTAATTTTTCCGAAGTCAAATTTAATCGTTGAGCGCAAGTAGGAGAAATAAAAGAATGGGTAGAACCGGTATCAAATCAGGTATATACTTCGCTAGAGTTTATGATAAGCTTACCCGTGATGACCTCGTTCGGGTTCCTTACTTTCTGGGAGATCACGACAAACGCTCTCCCTTGAACTACCGATTTTGTCTTGTCTAGGACGGCTTTTGATGCCTCCATCCCAGTTGGACTTGACTTTGATGCATGACAAAATCGGGCTAGGTGACCTTCTCTTCCATAATTGTAACATGCTTTGGATAGCATCGCGCAGTTTGGACTGATGTGTCCTTCCCCTCCACATTTGAAGCATATGATAGGTGGTCGTTCTCCTTCCTTAACGACGGGTGCTGATGCTGACGTCTTTCCATCATTGTTGAATCTCCTCTTCTTGAAATGTCCATTCTTATTATTTTGGCCATGATTACCACCGAAGTGGTTACTATTTCTGGCATGTTGATTCCCTCCACGCTTATTGTCACCGCTTCGATGACTGTTATCACTGGTATTATCATTTTGCGGGTTACTTTCTCTTGGTTGGGTTGCCTCGTTATCGCGCTCCAATAACTGAGCCCTATTTACAACATCTGAATATAAACACAGTTTATGAGAAATAAGATATTGACGTATCTTCGGCTTCAAACCTCTTAAAAATATCCTCGTCATTCTCTCCTCATTATCAACTAAGTGGGACGCAAGCCGGGATAACTCGGCAAACTTGGCTTCGTATTGTGACACGGTCATACTGTTTTGCTCTAGCTTAATGAACTCTACTTCTTTCATGTGACGAATACTTTCAAAAAAATACTTGTCATTGAACAGTTCTTGAAACTTCTCCCAAGACATCTTCAGTGTGGCAAGTTGAGTACGCTTTACAGATTTCCACCAGTAATCTACCTCTGCCCGGAACATGAAGGGTGGAAAATGGAACCTTTTGCTTCTCGGAGCATCCCAAGATATCAAATATCTTGTTGATCTGCTTTATCCATGTCTCCGCCTTAAGTGGTTTTGACTCTCCAAAAAACTCCGGTGGTCCCAGTTCCTTGAACTGCTTAGCGGTAACCGTCCGAGAGTTGCCAGTGCTTCCATCTGCATTTTGGACAGGAGCCACTCTTGCCTGATGTTGCATGAATTGTATAAAGCCTCTGAACATTCTATCGTTCATCATCTGGCCAGTGTATTGTTTGCCTGAGGATTGTCGCCTTCCTGATGCACATTATCCTGATTATTAATCTGTGGAGACTCAATAGTCTCCTGTGCTCCATTGATGTTCTCAACATTCTCGGATGTCATTTTCAAATACTGCAACAAAACAAAGGTTAATTAACATATCACATATTATCCCTATACTCTGACTGACCAATAAAATGCCAAATAAACTTAGGTAGGTCATACTAGCGAAGGAATTCTCCGTCTCTCCCCTCATAGTTCTTGTCTCACATCTCAACCAGGGATCATATCACTAAGCTCTGATACCAACTGTGACGCCTCCAAAATAGGTATACATCACCTATTCTGAGTCGTCAAATACATGGTACAAATTATAAATAAAAACTTAATTATACAACTATCGTGTAAAATACGACAAAACATAAGCTGTGAGTTTTAATACAACATTATCTTCTAAACAATATTCAAACTCAAAATAAGTCCTCAATATATTTATTTTCACACTATTTTATAGAATAGTGAGGACTCTAATGCTATCATCTGAACTGTCACTCCGTTCCCCAACTAGTCCCTGCTACGTTCTCATTTCCTGAAGAGAACAATGAAAGCAAAAGGGTGAGCTCAACTAGCCCAGTAAGAAATATTATGACTAAGATAGTGCAGAATAAATTATCATTAGCCTTCAACAATGTTAAACTAATAAAATATAACAAACATCAAGTTTAACTACAGCGGAACAAGCAATCCATTAGAAAAGTCAAGTAGAAAATAAAATATACTATCTTCTATGATTTAAAAGGTTTTTCATGACTTTTATCGCTGAGACTTAGCTTAATAAATAATCCACATCATCCCTGCACTATGGCTAAGGATATTTATTAGTATCACAATCACAAATTATCCATGCACTACGGCCAATGATATTTGTGTATTCATCAATGGTCATGATCATGCCAACAACTGTCCATCAATGCACTACGGGCCAATGAGGACTTTTACCACATCATTTGTAATATTACGGTCATGATTATACCGAATAATCCCTGGTCATAGTCATACCAAGTTCATCTATGCACTACAGGCCACAGATGACTTTTAACATACTATAAACATGAGGATAATGACAATGATATAAGAATTCAATAAAATAAATTCAAAAATTAATTTATCTAGGAACTGATAACGTCCAAATTGTCAATATGATACTTCTTTGTAGAGTAAAATTCAAGAATGCTCAGAAGAATATTTTCATGAAAAGATACTGGATGAAGCTCAAATATCAAGGATATTCCATTAATTTCATAGAGTATAGAAGTCAAAACTTTAACCAACTGAGTATAACAAAGAATAAAATAACAAAAGAAATCACCAGGCGTGCGATAGACCGCACAGATAGGTTATTCCAACAGAATAATAAAGAATGAAACCAGGCCATGCGTAAACGCACAGACAGGATATTCCAACCGAATAATAAACAACGGAACCAGGACATGCGTAAACGCACAGACAGGATGTTCCAACAGAATAATAAATAACGGAACCAGGTCATGCGTAACGCACAGAAAGGATGTTCCAACAGAATAATAAAGAATGGAATAACAGAAAAATTTCACCAAGTATAGGGTAGCCCGCGTATACAGGTTATTCCAACAGAATAATAAAGAATGGAATAACAGAAGTTCTCTTCATGAGTAAGAAAGAAAGAATACCCCTTACGAGTACAACAGATAATATCCCTTACCGTAAAAGAAACTGGATATAGAAAAAGAGAGGTCTTCTTCTTTCTCTCTATAATTTTCTCTCTAGAGTTTCAGTGAATTCGTAAGAAATAATGAAGGAATGAGCTTCTATTTATAGGAGAATGGAAATGATACTATTTGCAAAAATCACGGATGCAACAGTAATTATTCGGACGAAGTTCACGGTTTCAACATATCAATATTTTCTTTTCAAAGTGCTGACCAATAAGAAAAGCCAACACATGCTAATTAAAAGCTTTAACCAATTAGAATGCACTCTTTATCAATAATATCGTATGACCGAAAAGTTTGGCCAAATAAAGTTCAAGTTTAAAAAATCCACCCACATCCTGCCAAATAAAGCTAGCAATTGTCATTCTTTGAAAATAATTAAGGTCCCCCCCTTATCAACATCAATATATATATATATATATATATATATATATATATATATATATATATATATATATATATATATATATATATATATTGAGATAACTTCTCCCGATTATTTAAAAAAATGGGTAAATGTGGGTCCAAACAAAATTTACATCAAAGACTTCATAAAAATTTAATCAATATTTTTAACAACATTTATCATCAATATTATAATTCACAATATAAATCGGCCAGATCGTTCCCAGGAAAGAGGGGGCTTTCCAATAAGGATTTCTCCCTAGTGGCGCGCAATTAGGTGACCAAACCTCTCCTTGACAGAACTTCTAGACATCGTTAATATTGTAAATAATAATATTAATAACTTTGTCGTCTCAATTATTGATTTAATAATATATAAAATATTGACAATAATTGAATCAAATAACGTGAGATACTATGCAGCAATTACTGTAGCAATAATTGAACAAAACTGAGTGACTTCTTACGTAAGCATCAATAATCAATACCGTGTACTACTATACAACCACGCGTATTACTGTACTTTTAACACCGGGTGTTTCAACAGTTTACGGTAAAACTTCTGTCGTTATTTTAATAAAAAGATATTTTTGTCGTTTTCTCATTCCGGCAATAATTCCATTGTGGGGTCCACCAATGATTGTGTCGTCGTACGAATATTCCCTGTTAAAATGAATATTTCCCGACCAATCGAATATTATATAACAACTTACGTAATTTATAAAATTTATAAATATTACCCACAACTATAACATTATTTCAAATTCACACCTTAATATTAAAAATGATATTTATAAAAAAATTTATCTTTATTCATAAAAGTTGGGGTCTTACAGGGGTAGTGATGAAATTTTAAATAAATTTTACTTGATAAATGATACTTTTTTAATTTATGTGTCAAAATTTTAAATGATAAAGTTTTAAGAATGGAGATAGTAACAAATAATTTGAATAAGTTTTTTATTAATAAAATTAAATTAATAGAAAGCTAAATATTTAATAATTCCGTTTGATATAAAATAATTTAGTCATAAAAGGTCCCCTACAAGTCCCCGACGGTAATTAGCACATGGGACCAAAATCTTGCCCACAATTATTGATTGATGGATGACGGCAAAATGGATGTAGCAGCCAGTAGGGTAGCAGCCAAAACCACTTGCGTGGGTTGCTCATTAGTCACCAAAAATAATTGTCCACTTGCTTTAGTAGTAGCTGGCAATTTGACACATGGGATAAACCCGTCTACTTTTATAATCATTAAAAAGATAGTATCTATCTTAAAAAATAAAATAATATTACTGTCACGGAAAAAATAATTACATAATATTTATATACACATATATATTACGAGAATTCAAAATATACACGTGTAAATATAAATATTATGTGATATTTTTTATATTATAGTAATATTATTTTAAAAAATATAAAATTCAAGTAAACAATATTTAAGGTACATAATTCAGATACGAAGTGCTATATACTTATGTGAAATCTATTAAAAATACGATGAAATCATTGTATTATTAATCTTTCATCAAAAAAATATTATTTTATTTTTAAAATCCAATCAATATTTATTTTCTAAGTCCATGAATCTCATCCAAACAAGCCAAACTCCACCCACCTTCCCCTCACGCACACCCTTCCGCCTTGTTTCCAACTTCAACCCACGTGCTTCTTTCTTCCCACTTATATTAACCTAATATTTCTTCTTCCCCTGTAGAGATAGATAAAGAATCTAGAATTCTAGATCCCCAATTCTTCCCTCCCGACCAAATTATATTATGGCGCTTGTCCGTGAACGCCGCCAGCTCAATCTCCGCCTCCCTTTACCGGATTCCTCCGAACGCCGCCCTCGATTCCCCTTACCCCTCCCGCCAACTACCACAACCACCAGTTCCACCACCGCCGTCGCCAGTTTCGCCGATCTAGAGAAAATCCAAGTCCTCGGCCATGGAAACGGAGGCACCGTCTATAAAGTCCACCAAAAGAAAACCTCTACCGTTTACGCTCTCAAAGTGGTCCACGGCGACACCGACGCCATCACGCGCCGCCAGATCTTCCGGGAAATGGAAATCCTCCGCCGGACGGACTCCCCCCACGTGATCCACTGCCACGGGATATCAGAAAAACCCGACGGCGATATTTCGATCCTCATGGAATACATGGACTCCGGCACACTCGATTCGCTCCTCAAAAGCAACGGGACCTTCTCCGAGCAAAATCTCTCCGATATTGCTTTTCAAGTTCTCAACGGCCTTAGCTATCTCCACTCCCACAAAATCATTCACAGAGATATTAAACCCGCTAATCTCCTGGTAAACTCGAAAATGGAAGTGAAAATATCAGACTTTGGTGTCAGTAAAATCATGTGCCGTACCCTCGATCCCTGCAATTCGTATGTGGGGACCTGTGCCTACATGAGCCCAGAGCGGTTCGACCCGGAAACGTACGGACAGAACTACAACGGGTACGCAGCTGATATTTGGAGCTTAGGATTGACCATGTTAGAGCTTTACATCGGTCATTTTCCGTTGTTGCCGGCGGGTCAAAGACCCGATTGGGCTACCCTTATGTGTGCGATTTGCTTCGGCGAACCGCCGAACTTGCCGGACGATATGTCACTGGAGTTTCGGAGTTTTATTGAGTGTTGTTTACAAAGAGAATCGAGCAAAAGGTGGTCGGCTTCTCAGTTGTTATCTCATGCTTTTGTGGTAAATCATAGTAAGAAATCTGAGAATTGAACTGGCCGCAATTTGTTACCCGTGACGGAATCCGATGGCGTCCCTGAGTTTTTGTCGATAGAGGACGGAAGCCTTTTTTTCCTTTTTCACCTTAGTTAAGATGTATATTCCATCTTTAATCTCTGCAACTTATCAACAGTAATTCTGCTGTATGAATGAGTATTTCTGATTCATTTACTTCTTTAAAGTCTGAAGTAGAAGTAATTAGTTTTTGCACATTTTAATGGTGATGATTTATCCAGACAAAAACTTAAAAGATAAACATTTAAGAATCCAATTTTTTTTATAATTTATCTTAATTATTTTTAAATATTACTCCATCGTTCCAAAAGAAAAGATGAGTAAGGTGTAATTAATACATAAAGTGAATGATAAATATATTATTTAGTGAGATATATTAATATAAAAAAATAAAAATATTTATTATTTTATACAATTTTGTGAGATTATTAAAAATAAATTTTAAAAAAATTTATTTTAATTTTTTTACGCAAGAGTAATAATTAAAGAAAAAATAAGTAAAGAGAGAAGCTTGGGAAAATAGAAAGATAATGGAGAGAGAAAAGTGGGTAAGTGGGAGTAGTGGAAAAAAGAAATGTATAAATAGATATTACTTTGGTGTTTTAATTTAGAATATTATTAAATGATTTTATTATCGCAGATAGGCCCGTGGATGAGAAGAATAAAACTATAGTATGTATAAAATGAAGAAGAACAACAAGAAATATGTAATTATAGTACAGTAGGGTAGCTGTAAAACCCGCTAAAATAAATAAATAAATATTGAATAATAAAAATTATTTTATTTTAAAACATATTAATTAGATTTTGTTTTTATTTGGGTTAAATTATATTAAATTTATGTGGATTATAATAAGTAAGGAATTATATTAATTTGAGTCTTTAAATTAATTGAGTCTAATTTATATTTGTGTAATTTTAAATCCTATTAAAATCAAGAGAACTAATAATATATATTGACAATAAATGACTAAAACACAAACCCTATGTAAGACCCCAACTTTTATAAATAAAGATGAATTTTCTATAAATATCATTTTTGAATATTATGGAGTTAATTTGATATAATGTTATAGTTTTGGGTAATATTTATAAATTTTACAAAGTACGCAAGTTGTTATATAATATTCGATTGGTCGGGAAATATTCGTTTTAACAGGGAATATTCGTACAACGGCACAATCATTGGTGGACCCCACAACGAAATTATTGTCGGATTGAGAAAACGACAAAATTATCTTTCTATAAAAATAGCGGCGAAAGTTTTACCATTGTTACTGTTGAACTACTCGGTAGTAAAAGTACAGTAATACGTGTGGTTGCATAGTAGCACACGGTATTGATTATTAATGCTTATGTGAGAAGTCACTCAGTTTGATTCCATTATTGTCAGTTAATAATATGAATTATTTAGCGATAATGACGTTTTGTTTTATTCGTATTATTAACGTAATAAAACAGAAACATCTTTTTATATAAAACAGAATACTTTATTAAAGTTATTCTATAAATAGAATATATTATATTTTATTTAAAAGATTTTTCTTTAAATATGGACCGTCAGATTAAAGTAATCAATCTGGACCGTTCATGGATTAGTTACTATGCATTCTATTTTTCTATAAATAGCAGCTCATTCTTTCATTATTTCTTACGAATTCACTGAACTCTAGAGAGAGAAACTATAGAGAGAAACTATAGAGAGAGAGAAGAAGAGTATTCTGCTACTTAACTACTTCCTTATTTCAGCTCTTCTTTAAAACGGTAAGGGGTGTTATTCTTTCTTATTCATGAAGAGAACTGTTGTTATTCCATTTCTTATTATTCTGTTGGAATAACCTGTATACGCGGTCTACCCTATACTTGGTGACATTCTCCTATTATTCTGTTGGAACATCCTGTCTGTGTGTTTTACACCGGACCTAGTTCCGTCTTTATTATTATTCTGTCGGAATATCTTGTCTGTGTGTTTTACACCGGACCTGGTTCCATTATTGATTATACTGTTCTTTATTATTCTGTCGGAATATCCTGTCTGTGTGTTTTACACCGGACCTGGTTCCATTATTTATTATACTGTTCTTTATTATTCTGTCGGAATATCCTGTCTGTGCGTTTACGCCGGACCTGGTTCCATTATTTATTATTCTGTCGGAATATCCTGTCTGTGCGTTTACGCCGGACCTGGTTCCATTATTTATTATTCTGTTGGAATAACCTGTCTGTGCGGTCTATCGCATGCATGGTGATTTCTTTTGTTATTCCATTCTTTATTATACTCAGTTGGTTAAGTTTTGACTTCTATACTCCATGAAATTTGTGGAATATCCTTGATAATTGCGGTTCATCCAGTATCTTTTCATGAAAATATTTTCTAAGTATTCTTGAATTTTACTCCACAAAGCAGTATCATGTTGACAATTTGGACGTTGTTAATTCTTGGATAAATTAATTCTTGAACTTGTTTTATTGAATTCTTATATCATTGTCATCATCCTCATGTTTATAAAATGTTGAAAGTCATCTGTGGCCTGTAGTGCATAGATGGACTTGGTATGATTATGACCAGGGATTATTCGGTATAATCATGACCGTAATGTTACAAATGATGTGGTAAAAGTCCTCATTGGCCCGTAGTGCATTGATGGACAGTTGTTGGCATGATCATGACCATTAATGAATACACGAATATCCTTGGCCGTAGTGCAGGGGTGATTCGATGATGTGGATTATTTTATTAAGCTGAGTCTCAGCGATCACAGTGTTAAAAAACTTTTTAAATCATAAAAGATAGTAGAGTTTATTTTCTACTTGACTCTTTTAATGGATTGCTTGTTCCGCTGCAGTTAAACTTGATGTCTATTATATTTTATCAGTTTAACATTGTTGAAGGCTAATGATAATTTATTCTGCATTATCTTAGTCATAATATTTCTTACTGGGCTAGTTGAGCTCACCCTTTCTTTCACTGTTCTCTTCAGGAAATGAGAACGTAGCTGGGGCAAGTCGGGAAACGGAGTGATGGTTCGAATGATAGTATTAGTTAGTAGTCCTCACTATTCTATGTAATAGTGTGTTAATAAATGTAATGAGGACTCCTTTTGAGTATGAATACTCTCTAGAAGATAATATTTGTATTCAAACTCACAGTTTATGTTTTGTCGTATTGTACACGACAGTTGTATTAATCAGTTGTATTTGTATTCTGTACTATGTATCTGACGATCCAAGATGGGTGATGTATACCTAATTTTTGGGGCGTCACAGTTGGTATCAGAGCTTAGGGATATGATCCCTGGCTAAGATGTGAGAATAGAACTAGGAGGGGAGAGACGGGGAATTCCTTCGCTAGTATGACCTACCTAAGTTTATTTGCATGGTATTTAATTGGTCGGTCATAATATAAGGATAATATATGACATATCAATTAACTTTTATTTTGTGGCAGTATCTGAAAATGGCATCTGAGAATGTTGAGAATAGCAATGGAGCACAGGCGACTGTTGATTCACCACATATCAATAATCAGGATAATGTGCATCAGGAAGGTGACAATCCTCATGCAAACAACAACACTGACCAGATGATGAATGATGGAATGTTCAGAAACTTTATGCAGTTCATGCAACAGCAGGCGAGAGCGGCTCCTGTCCAAAATATAGGTGGAAACACTGAAAACTCTCGGACGGTCACCGCTAAACAGTTCAAGGAGCTGGGACCACCAGAGTTTAAGGGAGAGCCAAAACCACTTATAGCAGAAACATGGATAAAGCAGATTACCAAGATATTTGATGTCTTGGGATGCTCCGAGGAGCAAAAGGTTCCCTTTGCCGCCTTTATGTTGCGAGGAGAGGCAGATTACTGGTGGGAATCGATTAAGCGTACTCAACCTGCCGCACTGAAGATGTCTTGGGAGAAGTTCCAAGAGCTGTTCAACGACAAATACTTTCCTGAAAGTATTCGTCACATGAAGGAGGTGGAGTTCATCAAATTGGAGCAAAATAATATGACCGTGTCGCAGTACGAGGCCAAATTTGCTGAGTTATCCCGGTTTGCGTCCCACCTGGTGGATAATGAAGAAAGAATGACGCGGATGTTTTTAAGAGGTTTGAAGCCGGAGATACGTCAACATCTTGTTTCTCATAAACTGTGTTTGTATTCAGATGTTGTAAATAGGGCTCAGTTGGTGGAGCGCGATAACGAGACAACGCAACCAAAAGAGAGCAGCCGGCAAAATGATAATACCAGTGAGAGCAGTCATCGAAGCGGTGACAACAAGCGTGGAGGGAATCAACAGGCCAGAAATGGTAACCACTTCGGTGGTAATCAGGGCCAAAACAATAAGAATGGACATTTCAAGAAGAGGAGATTCAACAATGATGGAAAGACGTCAGCACCAGCACCTGTCGTTAAGGAAGGAGAACGACCACCTATCATATGTTTCAAATGCGGAGGGGAGGGGCACATCAGTCCAAACTGCGCGATGCCGTCTAAAGCATGTTATAATTGTGGAAGAGAAGGTCATTTAGCTCGATTTTGTCGTTTACCAAAAACAAATTCAGCTAGGATGGAGGCACCAAAGGCCGTCCCAGAAAAGTCAAAACCGGTTGTGCAAGGGAGAGCGTTTGTTGTGAACTCCCAGAGAGCAAGGAACCCGAATGAGGTCATCACGGGTAAGCTTATCATAAACTCTAACGAAGTCTATACTTTATTTGATACCGGTTCTACCCATTCTTTTATTTCTCCTACTTGCGCTCATCGATTAAATTTGATTCCGGAGAAATTAGACTTTGACTTATCTGTTGAAACTCCATTGGGAGAAACCTTCATTACATCCACGGTTTATAAGTCTTGTTTGGTTCAAGTTGGTACCCACACATTACCTGTCGATCTTATTTCATTAAAAATACTTGCATTTGACGTGATTCTAGGGATTGATTGGTTAACTACTCATCATGCAAAAATTGATTGTTTTCGTAAGGTTGTTAGCTTTCATATTCCTAATCGACCTATTATGCGAATTCAAGCAACCAAACCATTAAAATCAATCGCTGTCATCTCAAGCCATAAAGCTATTCGTTTATTGAAAAACGGATGTCAAGCTTTCTTAGCTCATGTCACAGATCTAAACAAAAATACGTCAGCTTTGAATGATATTTCTGTTGTTAATAAATTTCCTGACGTATTTCCTGAAGAACTTCCTGGCCTACCCCCAGAGCGTGAAATTGAATTTTGTATCGACCTTGAACCCGGTACAAAACCCATTTCCAAAGCCCCATATCGAATGGCTCCTATTGAACTTCAGGAGTTAAAGACCCAACTGCAGGAATTGTTAGACATTGGTTTTATTCGTCCTAGTACTTCTCCTTGGGGTGCTCCTGTTCTGTTCGTGAAGAAGAAAGATGGGAGTATGCGACTTTGTATTGATTATCGGGAGTTGAATCATGTCACCATCAAAAATAGGTACCCATTGCCACGTATTGATGACCTGTTTGACCAGTTGCAAGGAGCACAATTCTTTTCAAAGATCGATCTTCGTTCTGGATATCATCAGCTGAAGGTTAGAACTGAGGATATTCCAAAGACTGCCTTCAGAACTCGGTATGGGCATTATGAATTCTTAGTTATGTCTTTTGGATTGACTAATGCTCCTGCTGCCTTCATGGATATGATGAACAGGGTATTCAAGGAATATTTGGATCACTTTGTGGTCGTCTTTATCGATGACATCCTTGTTTATTCCAAAAGCCGTGAAGATCATGAGCAACACTTGAGGCTGGTACTCCAAAAGCTTCGTGAATACAAACTTTATGCCAAGTTGAAGAAATGCGAGTTCTGGCTGGAAGAGGTAGCATTCCTTGGGCACGTAGTATCAAGTCGTGGAATATCTGTTGACCCGGCAAAGATTGAAGCTATTCAAAGCTGGGAGCAACCTAAATCAGTGACCGAAGTACGTAGCTTTCTTGGTTTAGCTGGTTATTATCGGAGATTCGTGGAAGGATTTTCTCGAATCGCTACTCCATTAACTCAGCTGACTCGGAAAGATACAAAGTTCGGTTGGAGCGAAGAATGTGAGCAGAGTTTTCAAGAACTCAAGAGGAGACTCATTTCAGCACCTGTTCTAACAATACCATCTGGCTCGGAGGGATTTGTCATCTACAGTGATGCTTCGAGCAAAGGGTTGGGATGCGTTCTCATGCAACATGGAAAAGTCATAGCCTATGCATCAAGACAACTCAAGGAATATGAGAGGAATTATCCTACTCATGATCTAGAGTTGGCAGCTGTTGTCTTTGCACTTAAAATTTGGAGGCATTACTTGTATGGGGAGAAGGTGGAGATCTTTACGGATCATAAAAGCCTCAAATATTTCTTCACTCAAAAGGAACTCAACATGCGACAACGACGTTGGCTTGAACTGTTGAAAGATTATGATCATACCATTCAATACCATCCTGGAAAAGCGAACGTGGTAGCTGACGCATTGAGTAGAAGATCATATGCAAGTACGAGTGCGATATTGTCAACACAAAGGCCCATTTTGTGTGATTTGCAAAGGATGGAGATAGAGTTAAAGACTCCAGGGACCCATGTGATGATGGCGAATATACGAGTAGAACCGACTTTAATCGATAAAGTTAAAGCTGCTCAAGCTACAGACCTGGAGCTGATGCGTATGAGGAAGAAAGTGCAAGAAGGTTCTATGCCGGAAGCAAGAATCGATGAAGAAGGAATACTTCGAGTCAACTCCAGACTTTGTGTTCCTAACAACCCTGATTTAAAGTATGAAATCATGATGGAGGCGCACAACACACCGTTTGCAATCCATCCTGGAAGTACCAAAATGTATCATGATCTTCGTCATACATTTTGGTGGAGCAATATGAAGAGAGAGATAGCGTTGTTTATCTCAAGGTGTCTAACTTGTCAACGAGTCAAAGCGGAGCATCAAGTACCAAAAGGTCCATTGCAACCACTTGAAATTCCAGAATGGAAGTGGGAGCACATTACCATGGATTTCGTTACCGGTCTTCCTAGGGTTTCTCAAGGTATTGATGCGATTTGGGTCATTGTTGATAGATTGACCAAGTCTGCTCATTTCTTACCGATACGAGAAACTTATACACTTGAACGTCTTGCTCGTATGTACATAAACGAGATTGTAAGACTGCATGGTATGCCAGTATCCATAGTTTCTGATCGAGACCCAAGATTCACTTCACGATTTTGGGTTAGTTTACAAAAAGCTATGGGCACGGAGTTACGATTTAGTTCAGCATATCATCCTCAGACGGACGGACAATCAGAGAGGACTATTCAAACTCTTGAAGATCTATTAAGACTCTGTGTCTTTGACTTCAAGGGAAGTTGGGACAAGTTCTTACCATTGGTGGAGTTTTCCTACAACAACAGTTATCAAGCAAGTATTGGCATGGCTCCATTCGAAGCATTGTATGGAAGAAAATGTCGTTCTCCAGTATGCTGGGATGAGGTGGGTGAAGCAACGTTGTTGGGACCGGAGTTGGTACGTATGACTACAGAAAAGATTCAAACGATCCGACAACGTATAAAAACCTCACAAGATCGACAAAAGAGTTATGCTGATCTTCATCGAAAGGACGTGGAATTTGATGTAGGAGATCATGTGTTCTTACGTGTTGCTCCATGGAAAGGAGTTACGAGATTTGGAAAGAGAGGAAAGCTCAATCCTCGATTCATCGGTCCATTTTTAATCCTCGATCGAGTAGGAACTGTGGCTTATAGACTCGCTTTACCGCCAAGTATGTCTCGTGTTCATAACGTTTTTCACATATCCATGTTACGCAAATATGTGGAAGACCCGAACCACATTATTGAGTTAGAACCGGACGAAATAGCGGAGGATTTGACGTATGAAGAAGTTCCTGTTCAAATCTTGGATAAGAAGGAACATATTCTACGCTCCAAGGTTATACCTCAAGTCAAAGTTTTGTGGAGAAACCACGATGTTGAGGAAATGACTTGGGAGTTAGAATCTGAAATGAAATCAAGGTATCCTTACCTCTTCGACATACCAGGTACGTACCCTAATTTCGAGGGCGAAATTTCATAAGAAGGGGAGGTTGTAAGACCCCAACTTTTATAAATAAAGATGAAATTTCTATAAATATCATTTTTGAATATTATGGAGTTAATTTGATATAATGTTATAGTTGTGGGTAATATTTATAAATTTTGCAAAGTACGCAAGTTGTTATATAATATTCGATTGGTCGGGGAATATTCGTTTTAACAGAGAATATTCGTACAACGGCACAATCATTGGTGGACCCCACAACAAAATTATTGTCGGATTGAGAAAACGACAAAATTATCTTTCTATAAAAATAACGGCGAAAGTTTTACCATTGTTACTGTTGAACTACTCGGTAGTAAAAGTACAGTAATACGTGTGGTTGCATAGTAGCACACGGTATTGATTATTAATGCTTATGTGAGAAGTCACTCAGTTTGATTCCATTATTGTCAGTTAATAATATGAATTATTTAGCGATAATGACGTTTTGTTTTATTCGTATTATTAACGTAATAAAACAGAAACATCTTTTTATATAAAACAGAATACTTTATTAAAGTTATTCTATAAATAGAATATATTATATTTTATTTAAAAGATTTTTCTTTAATTATGGACCGTCATATTAAAGTAATCAATCTGGACCGTTCATGGATTAGTTACTATGCATTCTATTTTTCTATAAATAGCAGCTCATTCCTTCATTATTTCTTACGAATTCACTGAACTCTAGAGAGAGAAACTATAGAGAGAAACTATAGAGAGAGAGAAGAAGAGTATTCTGCTACTTAACTACTTCCTTATTTCAGCTCTTCTTTAAAACGGTAAGGGGTGTTATTCTTTCTTATTCATGAAGAGAACTGTTGTTATTCCATTTCTTATTATTCTGTTGGAATAACCTGTATACGCGGTCTACCCTATACTTGGTGACATTCTCCTATTATTCTGTTGGAACATCCTGTCTGTGTGTTTTACACCGGACCTGGTTCCGTCTTTATTATTATTCTGTTGGAATATCCTGTCTGTGTGTTTTACACCGGACCTGGTTCCATTATTTATTATACTGTTCTTTATTATTCTGTCGGAATATCCTGTCTGTGTGTTTTACACCGGACCTGGTTCCATTATTTATTATACTGTTCTTTATTATTCTGTCGGAATATCCTGTCTGTGCGTTTACGCCGGACCTGGTTCTATTATTTATTATTCTGTCGGAATATCCTGTCTGTGCGTTTACGCCGGACCTGGTTCCATTATTTATTATTCTGTTGGAATAACCTGTCTGTGCGGTCTATCGCATGCATGGTGATTTCTTTTGTTATTCCATTCTTTATTATACTCAGTTGGTTAAGTTTTGACTTCTATACTCCATGAAATTTGTGGAATATCCTTGATAATTGCGGTTCATCCAGTATCTTTTCATGAAAATATTTTTTAAGTATTCTTGAATTTTACTCCACAATGCAGTATCATGTTGACAATTTGGACGTTGTTAATTCTTGGATAAATTAATTCTTGAACTTGTTTTATTGAATTCTTATATCATTGTCATCATCCTCATGTTTATAAAATGTTGAAAGTCATCTGTGGCCTGTAGTGCATAGATGGACTTGGTATGATTATGACCAGGGATTATTCGGTATAATCATGACCGTAATGTTACAAATGATGTGGTAAAAGTCCTCATTGGCCCGTAGTGCGTTGATGGACAGTTGTTGGCATGATCATGACCATTAATGAATACACGAATATCCTTGGCCGTAGTGCAGGGGTGATTCGATGATGTGGATTATTTTATTAAGCTGAGTCTCAGCGATCACAGTGTTGAAAAACTTTTTAAATCATAAAAGATAGTAGAGTTTATTTTCTACTTGACTCTTTTAATGGATTGCTTGTTCCGCTGCAGTTAAACTTTATGTCTATTATATTTTATCAGTTTAACATTGTTGAAGGCTAATGATAATTTATTCTGCATTATCTTAGTCATAATATTTCTTACTGGGCTAGTTGAGCTCACCCTTTCTTTCACTGTTCTCTTCAGGAAATGAGAACGTAGCTGGGACAAGTCGGGAAACGGAGTGATGGTTCGAATGATAGTATTAGTTAGTAGTCCTCACTATTCTATGTAATAGTGTGTTAATAAATGTAATGAGGACTCCTTTTGAGTATGAATACTCTCTAGAAGATAATATTTGTATTCAAACTCACAGTTTATGTTTTGTCGTATTATACACGACAGTTGTATTAGTAAGTTGTATTTGTATTCTGTACTTTGTATCTGACGACCCAAGATGGGTGATGTATGCCTAATTTTGGGGGCGTCACACCCTATATATTTTACTCTACTATTTCTTCGTCTGATAAAAAAAACAAAGAGGCAGCCGCTTAACCGAGTGAAAGAGAGAGACGATTGTGGCGTAAAAGACAAATTAAGAGAGAACTATAAACGAGTATGTGTTTTCTTCTTTTTTTATTTATCTTTATACTATCATCTTAGCCTTTATCTTTTTAGTGTAAAATGGGAATACTATTATACATGTGATTCCTTTAGCTAGCTTCTCCCGTACTCCCCTTTTCCTTCCTTCCCCACGACTCCTTTACCTTGTCTATATAAGGCAGTGCATGCTGCTGATTGAAATAATATGAATTCTCTCTAAAGAATTTCTCTCTCTTTTCTCTTGCTTATTCTATCTAAATTTATGCAGTAATTATAAGAGTATCTTTGTAAGACCCCGAATTTTATGAAATAAAAGTATTCAATTTTTCTTATAATTACTATTTAGTAAATGGTTAAATTGATAAATGTTAAAGTTAAGGGTGATATATGAATTTTTTTTTTCGAAATACACAAGTGGTTATAAAATATTCATTGTTGTCGAGGAATATTCGTTTGATCGTGGAATATTCTTACTATCGGGGAATATTCGTACGACGGCGCAGCCTTGTGTGGGCCCCATAACAGAAAGCGATTGGATGAAGAAAATAACAAAAATAAGTTGTTTATAAATAACGGCGTAGTTGTTACCGTTAATACTGTTGGAATACCCGATGGATAAAACACGGTAATACGCGTTGTTGCACAATAGCACACGGTATTGCATCAATTATTGATTCTTACGTAAGAAGACACTACTCAATAATTGTTACAGTAATTACTGTTCAATATTGTATTGATTCAATAATTACTGCGTTGATATTTTATATTACTGTTGTTGTCACTACACAGTATTTTATATTATCGGAACAATAATTCATATTATCTGAATAATATTATTAGATAACATTGTTGACAATGTCTAGAAAGTTCTGTCTAAGGAGAGGTTTGGTCATCTAATTGCACGCCAGTAAGGAGAGATCCTTATTGGAAAGCCCCCTCTTTCCTGGAAACGGCCTGGTTGCCAGTACTGTGATTCTGTAATATTATTTGTGTATAATTAATTATTGATTTATATGATGAGGAAAATATTGATTTTATGTGGATATAGATGGAGGAAATTTTTAATGTGACAATTGTTGAAAATTAATATTTTATCTTTTTCTGATAAAATAATTCATTTAAATATATTATTTTAATAATATATTGATGGTGATATTTTTACAATGAATGTGGGATATATGAGTATATGAGGAGGAAGAGTATTTTTGTGGCATTAAATGATTAACACATGTTTTGTGTGCTGGTGGACACAATTCTTGACCGAAAATTTATTGTTGACTGTAAAATCGCCCGTTTGTGGATTTCGGTCAATTTCTGTTTGGAATTTAGAAAAACTTTCTTCTGCAAAGTTATAGAGAATTAAATTTCCTATGGAAAGGACATGAGGTTTGAATTTTTCTGATAAAAGGGCTATTTATTATGAATTATTGAAGTTCCGAATTATTGAGTCTGAATTGATTTTGTAACAAAAATTGTTTAAAACATGTTTTTCATTTTTGGTGCATTTGTGTGGAAAATGTGTTTTTGATGTGGTGGGCTAAGGAAAATTTGGTTATAAATATATTATTATATTCAATTTTCTGCTTTGGTGTTCTAAGTATTTTCCTATAAATAGGTGCTTAGGTTAGAATTGAAAATTACACCAGAAACTGAAGTTTTCTCTCTATTTCTCTCTCTATATATCGAGCGTATTCTTGTGAGTATTTTGATATCTTGAGTGTTGCTATACGGTGCAAGTTCATTCAGCGTTATTCCAGTCAGAAGTACTGCTCTTTTGAGATAAGGGATAGTAAGGGATGTTATTTTATTCGAAAATGATATTATTTCTTCAATATCATTATGCCGAAATATTGGTTGAAATTTTTTATCAAATTTAAAACTTTTCATGTCGAGGTTACTATTCATGAGTTACTATTCACGAGTTACTATTCACGAGTTACTATTCACGATTGGTTACTATTCATGAGTTACTATTCATGAGTTACTATTCACGAGTTACTATTCACGGGTACTGTTCACTACAAAATTGGTTTCTTTTTCTAACCAAATTATAATTGATTTATGAATATTACTCTGGAGATTAAAACTATGTATTGATTATATATATTTTATTATCATATATAACATTTTTATAACCCTGATGTTGAAATTCTCTTTCACTGGAGTGTAAAGATGGGTAGATTATTGGTATGATCATGACTAGGGTTCTCTTTGTCCAGTAGTGAAAAGTTGAATTGTGACTAGTATGATCATGACCATTGAATTTATAATTGAATATCTTTAGCTTAAGTGCAAAGGTGAAATGATCAACATGGTTATAATTATTGGTTATATAAATTCTGTAATGATTATATATTTCTTTGAGATAATAATATATTTGGCTTGTAGTGCAAATATGAGCTGTTGAGGAATATCTTTGGCCTGTAGTGCAAAGATGAGTTGTTGATGAATATCTTTGGCTCGTAGTGCAAAGATGAAATTATTAGTATGATTATGAACATGAACTGTGATTTGGTATAACCATGATCTTTGATGTTTCAGGTAAAGACAAGTGATGAAAATTATCTTCGTTCTAGATGAGAAGAGGAATTTAGAACTATAATTATGATTATGAGTTATACATGTAATTGTGGACAGGAATTGTTGATTAATGTTACAGGGATAAAATATTGTTGGTGGACTTTTAACATGGAGAAGATAATAGACTTTGTAGTCTATTTGACTCTTCTAATGGATTGCTCGTTCCGCTGCAACTATGGTTGAAAAGTTTTATCATCTACCATATGTTCTAAATCTCTGATTTATTACTGATGAATACTATTGATAATTTATTTATCTTTAGTCATAACATTCTTTACTGAGCTAGTTGTGCTCACCCTTCTGTTTCACAATTCCTTTCAGGTAATAAGAGTGTAGCTGGGTCGAGCGGGGGTAACAGGGGAATGGAACGGTAGTCATCATTTAGTAGTTATATTTGGTGAATCAACTAGGGTGAGGCGAACCCAACGTTGGAAGGGTGTTTTGCCACTATCATACAAGATGTCTATTGGGTCAACCAAGGATAATTCTGTGGCCATATGATATCTATCATAACCTAGAAGTATGACCTCCTATGTACGAGGGTTTCCTTGAGCACTTCCCAAAGATTCTAATTTCTAAAACAATTTTTGACTATACCTTTATGTAAGGTGTCATTGTGACGTGCTATCCAAGGTTGGGACATGAGTCACAGTTGGTATATATTTGTACCCAAACTCATAGTATATGTGTTGTTGTATTTTGCGCGATAATTGTTGTAATAAAGTTATAGTTGTTATCTGTACCATGTATTTGGCGACTCAGAATAGGTTGGATGGAATGGACCTGTTTTGGGGTCGTTACATTTGGTATCAGAGCTTAGGGATATGATCTCTGGCGGAGATCGGGGAATAGGACTAGGAGGAGAGAGACGAGTAAATCCTTCGCTAGTGTGTCCTACCTAAGCTTATTTGTTGGTTAGTCATAATATCGGGATATTATGTGATATGTTCAATTAACCTTTGTTTTGAAGCTGTATTCTAGAATAATATCTGAAATATAGGAGATGAGCAATGAAGAAATTATGATGACAGGAAAGATGGAATATGAAATGAAAGCAAGGTATTCTCAACTCTTTGAAATACCAGGTACGTAAATTTCGAGGACGAAATTTCATAAGGAGGGGAGATTGTAAGACCCCGAATTTTATGAAATAAAAGTATTCAATTTTTCTTATAATTACTATTTAGTAAATGGTTAAATTGATAAATGTTAAAGTTAAGGGTGATATATGAAATTTTTTTTTCGAAATACACAAGTGGTTATAAAATATTCATTGTTGTCGGGGAATATTCGTTTGATCGTGGAATATTCTTACTGTCGGGGAATATTCGTACGACGGCGCAGCCTTGTGTGGGCCCCATAACAGAAAGCGATTGGATGAAGAAAACGACAAAAATAAGTTGTTTATAAATAACGGCGTAGTTGTTACCGTTAATACTGTTGGAATACCCGATGGTTAAAACACGGTAATACGCACTGTTGCACAATTGCACACGATATTGCATCAATTATTGATTCTTACGTAAGAAGACACTACTCAATAATTGTTACAGTAATTACTGTTCAATATTGTATTGATTCAATAATTACTGCGTTGATATTTTATATTACTGTTGTTGTCACTACACAGTATTTTATATTATCGGAACAATAATTCATATTATCTGAATAATATTATTAGATAACATTATTGACAATGTCTAGAAAGTTCTGTCTAAGGAGAGGTTTGGTCATCTAATTGCGCGCCAGTAAGGGGAGATCCTTATTGGAAAGCCCCCTCTTTCCTGGAAACGGCCTGGTTGCCAGTACTGTGATTCTGTAATATTATTTGTGTATAATTAATTATTGATTTATATGATGAGGAAAATATTGATTTTATGTGGATATAGATGGAGAAAATTTTTAATGTGACAATTGTTGAAAATTAATATTTTATCTTTTTCTGATAAAATAATTCATTTAAATATATTATTTTAATAATATATTGATGGTGATATTTTTACAATGAATGTGGGATATATGAGTATATGAGAAGGAAGAGTATTTTTGTGGCATTAAATGATTAACACATGTTTTGTGTGTTGGTGGACACAATTCTTGACCGAAAATTTATTGTTGACTGTAAAATCGCCCGTTTGTGGATTTCGATCAATTTCTGTTTGGAATTTGGAAAAATTTTCTTCTGCAAAGTTATAGAGAATTAAATTTCCTATGGAAATGACATGAGGTTTGAATTTTTCTGATAAAAGGGCTATTTATTATGAATTATTGAAGTTCCGAATTATTGAGTCTGAATTGATTTTGTAACAAAAATTGTTTAAAACATGTTTTTCATTTTTGGTGCATTTGTGTGGAAAATGTGTTTTTGATGTGGTGGGCTAAGGAAAATTTGGTTATAAATATATTATTATATTCAATTTTCTGCTTTGGTGTTCTAAGCATTTTCCTATAAATAGGTGCTTAGGTTAGAATTAAAAATCACACCAAAAACTGAAGTTTTCTCTCTATTTCTCTCTCTATATATCGAGCGTATTCTTGTGAGTATTTTGATATCTTGAGTGTTGCTATACGGTGCAAGTTCATTCAGCGTTATTCCAGTCAGAAGTACTGCTCTTTTGAGATAAGGGATAGTAAGGGATGTTATTTTATTCGAAAATGATATTATTTCTTCAATATCATTATGCCAAAATATTGGCTAGAAATTTTTATCAAATTTGAAACTTTTCATGTCGGGGTTACTATTCATGAGTTACTATTCACGAGTTACTATTCATGAGTTACTATTCACGAGTTACTATTCATGAATTACTATTCACGAGTTACTATTCATGAGTTACTATTCACGATTGGTTACTATTCATGAGTTACTATTCATGAGTTACTATTCACGAGTTACTATTCACGGGTACTATTCACTACAAAATTGGTTTCTTTTTCTAACCAAATTATAGTTGATTTATGAATATTACTCTGGAGATTAAAACTATGTATTGATTATATTGATTTTATTATCATATATAACATTTTTATAACCCTGATGTTGAAATTCTCTTTCACTGGAGTGTAAAGATGGGTAGATTATTGGTATGATCATGACTAGGGTTCTCTTTGTCCAGTAGTGAAAAGTTGAATTGTGACTGGTATGATCATGACCATTGAATTTATAATTGAATATCTTTAGCTTAAGTGCAAAGGTGAAATGATCAACATGGTTATAATTATTGGTTATATAAATTCTGAAATGATTATATATTTCTTTGAGATAATAATATATTTGGCTTGTAGTGCAAATATGAGCTGCTGAGGAATATCTTTGGCCTGTAGTGTAAAGATGAGTTGTTTATGAATATCTTTGGCCCGTAGTGCAAAGATGAAATTATTAGTATGATTATGAACATGAACTGTGATTTGGTATAACCATAATCTTTGATGTTTCAGGTAAAGACAAGTGATGAAAATTATCTTCGTTCTAGATGAGAAGAGGAATTTAGAACTATAATTATGATTATGAGTTATACATGTGATTGTGGACAGGAATTGTTGATTAATGTTACAGGGATAAAACATTGTTGGTGGAATTTTAACATGGAGAAGATAATAGACTTTGTAGTCTATTTGACTCTTCTAATGGATTGCTCGTTCCGCTGCAACTATGGTTGAAAAGTTTTATCATCTACCATATGTTCTAAATCTCCGATTTATTACTGATGAATACTAGTGATAATTTATTTATCTTTAGTCATAACATTCTTTACTGAGCTAGTTGTGCTCACCCTTCTGTTTCACAATTCCTTTCAGATAATAAGAGTGTAGCTGGGTCGAGCGGGGGTAACAGGGGAATAGAACGGTAGTCATCATTTAGTAGTTATATTTGGTGAATCAACTAGGGTGAGGCGAACCCAACGTTGGAAGGGTGTTTTGCCACTATCATACAAGATGTCTATTGGGTCAACCAAGGATAATTCTGTGGCCATATGATATCTATCATAACCTAGAAGCATGGCCTCCTATGTACGAGGGTTTCCTTGAGCACTTCCCAAAGATTCTAATTTCTAAAACAGTTTTTGACTATACCTTTATGTAAGGTGTCATTGTGACGTGCTATCCAAGGTTGGAACATGAGTCACAGTTGGTATATATTTGTACCCAAACTCATAGTATATGTGTTGTTGTATTTTGCGCGATAATTGTTGTAATAAAGTTGTAGTTGTTATCTGTACCATGTATTTGGCGACTCAGAATAGGTTGGATGGAATGGACCTGTTTTGGGGTCGTTACAATCTTTATACACTTTGCTAAAGTTTTGTAACACGTTATCAACACGAAGCTCTAACCAACTGAGACGGTAAAATTAAATTCTTGCAATTTATTATTATATTACCGGTTTGGCTATACCACCAATAATATAATTTTATTCTTATAATTGCATTTAAATTCTGTTATTTACAATGATACCATCTACCCTTGTTGATCTTATAAGACTTGGTGGGAACCTTTTTACCGCTTATTAAATTATTGGAATAACTTGTATACGCGGACTACCCTATACATGGTGAAATTCTTTTGTTATTCCATTCTTTATTATTCTGTTGGAACATCCTGTCGGTGCGAATTTCGCTTGACCTGGTTCCGTTATTTATTATTCTGCGGAATATCCTGTCTGTGCGTTTACGCATGACCTGGTTCCATTCTTTATTATTCTGTTGGAATAATCTGTCTATGCGATCTACCGCATGCCGGGGTGAAGATCCACTTGCATTATAAATATAAGAATATTTATATTTGCATTTTATCACCACTTGAGGTCGTGACTTAGTTTATTTTCTTTATATCATACATGCAATTATTTATTGTTTTAATAAATAATAAATTTATGTTTTAACCCAGAATAGATGACAAACTTGGCCAAAATAGATTTTTCTATTTTGAAAATCTCTGGAGACAACTATTTGGCTTGGGCACTTGATGCAGAATTGCACCTTAGTGCAAATGAGTTAGAAAAGACCATTGAATCAGGAAATACAGCAACTTCGGCATAAAATGCAAAAACCATAATTTTTCTTCGTCACCATATTGATTAAGGATTAAAGACTGAGTATTTAACAGTCAAAGATCCTTTGTCTTTATGGACACAACTAAAGGAAAGATTTGACCACCAAAAATTGGTTGTTCTCCCTAATGCCAAATTTGAGTAGCTTAATTTAAGACTACAAAATTACAAATCAATTACGGAATATAGTTCCAATGTTTATAGAATAACCTCTACTTTGGCTTTATGTGGAGATCCAGTTTCTGAATCCTAAATGTTAGAGAAAACGCTCTCAACTTTTCATCCCACCAACATGATTCTGTCACAACAATATAGACAGAGTAAGTTCACAAAATTCAGTGACTTGTTGTCTATCCTCCTTGTTGTAGAAAAGAATAATGAATTGTTGTTGAAAAACCATCAAATACGACCAACGGGTGCTACCCCATTGCCAGATATTAACAACACGTTATTCCAGCAGAATAAACGTGACAAGAGATGGTCATATAATAAGAAGCCTTGGGGACGAAAGAATAAACGAGGCCATCGTAACAACAAATTCCAGAACCGTGACAATTCAGGCCACCAGAAGTGGCAAGTGTCTGAGCCGGGTAAAAATAAAGAAAATGCAACATAGATGAAGAACAAACTAGATGTTTGTTTTAGGTGTGGGATGAATGGGCATTGGTCGCGTAACTGTCGTACGCCGAGACATCTGGTTAATTTATTCCAGGAGTTTCAAAAGAACAAAGTAATGGAGGCAGAAACAAACTTTGTTAATCACCAATTGAATATTGTTGATGTTCCACCAATGACCAACAATGAGGAAAAAGTTGTTGATATTACTGAACCTTCTGAAAGTATCTTTTGGGATATCGTTTAATTTTTTGTTTTAATTAAACATTCTGCATGTATAATATTATTAGTTTTCATTCTATATGTGATATGTGTTTCTCATGAATAAAATTATATTTGAAATGTAACTTTTCTTATTTATGTTTTTATATGTGTCAGACCATTTTTAATGGATATGGAGGATATATGTTTAGCAGACAGTGCAACAACTCATACAATCCTTCGAAATGAGAAATATTTTTCACAATTGATCAAAGCTAATGGAAATGTAGGAACTATCTCTAGCACATCAAATTTAGTCGAGGGATTTGAAAAAGCTAGTTTCTTGCTACCAAATGAGACACAAGTTTTTATCAAAAATGCTCTATATTCTAGTAAATCAAGAAGAAATTTGCTTAGTTTTAAAGATATTCGACTAAATGGTTTTCACATTGAAACAGCCAATGAGAATGATAATGAATATCTTCTCATCACTTCACTATTTCTGGAAAAAAGAATATCCTAGAAAAACTTCATTCAATTTCTTCTAGATTATATACTATGAAAATTAGAGCAATTGAGTCTCATAATGTTATGATTCCAAAAATCATAGATCCCAAATCCTTTATGCTTTGGCATGAAAGACTCGGTCATCCAGGTACTTCTATGATGCGTCGTATTATTGAAAATTCTACTGGTCATCCTCTCGAAAATAAAAAGGTTTTTCCTAGTAGTGAATTTCCTTGTGCTGCGTGTTCTTGAGGAAAATTAATTATTCGACCATCACCAGTAAAAGTTTATAAAGAAGCCCTAAAATTTTTAGAGAGAATTCAAGGAGACATTTGTGGACCCATTCACCCATTGTCTGGACCATTTCGATATTTCATGGTTTTAATTGATGCTTCAACTAGATGGTCTCATGTTTGTCTTCTCTCTTCTCGAAATTTTACCTTCTCAAAACTTCTTGCTCAAATAATCAAGTTACGGGCTCAGTTCTCGGATCATCCAATCAAGTCATTTCGACTTGATAATGCAGCTGAATTTTCATCAATGACTTTTAATGATTTTTGTATGACTATTGGAATCTCCATTGAGCATTCTGTTCCTCATATTCATACACAAAATGGTTTAGCTGAATCTTTAATAAAAAGACTTCAACTAATTGCACGACCATTAATGTTAAGGGCTAACTTACCTACTTCAGTTTGGGGTCATGCAATTCTCCATGCTACAGCTATCATTCGAGTAAGACCAACGGCTCTTCATAAATTTTCTCCTCTGCAGTTAGTTCTTGGACAGACACCCAACATATCACACTTTTGAGTTTTGGGGAGTGCAGTATATGTTCCAATTGCACCTTCACAAAGAACTAAGATGGGAGCCCAACGAAGAATAGGTATTTATGTTGGTTTTGATTCTCCTTCTATTATCAGATATCTTGAACCTTTAACTGGAGATGTTTTTACTGCACGTTATGTAGATTGTCATTTTGATGAATCTGTATTTCCACCATTAGAAGGAGGGAAAGTTTTAAATAAAAAAATCCTCTGAAATATCATGGAATGCATCAGATTTAAATTCACTTGATCCTCGTACAGGACAATGTGAAATTGAAGTTCAAAGAATTATTCATTTACAAAATATTGCAAATTAAATGCCAGATGCATTTAATGATGCTAGAAAAGTAATAAAGTCACATACACCTGCAGTGAATACTCCAGCAAGGATAGAAATACCTATTGAAAAATCAATTCCTGGAGAATTGATGAATAAGGTAATAGAAGAATCTAAACCACGCCAGAAGCGTGGAAGACCGGTTGGTGCAAAAGACACTGTACCACAAAAATCAAAAGCAAATAAGAGAATCCCAGAAGGAATACCCGCTCCAGAAGAGGTACAAACTGCTCCAGAAGTAGCACATATTCCAAGAGTGGGAATAGCCCCAGAAGAGGTTCAAAATCTCAGTTAAGGGATAAGAGATGAACACCAAGAGATCTCAATAAATTATGTACATGATGAGAAAATATGGGATCGAAGCAAAGTCATGATTGATGACATATTTGCTTTCTCTATAGCATCAGATATTACTTTGATTCCTGACATGGATCCTGAACCACAAAACGTGGAAGAATGTCAGAAAAGAAAAAATTGGCCAAAATGGAAAGATGCTATTCAAACTGAGCTACAATCTCTATTGAAAAGAGAAGTATTTAGACCAGTAGTCCAAACAACGCTGGGTGTAATCCCGGTTGGAAACAAATGGGCATTTGTGCGAAAGCAAAATGAGAAAAATGAATTTGTGAGATACAAAGCCCGACTTGTAGCTCAAGGGTTTTCACAAAAACCTGGTATTGATTATCAGGATACATATTCTCCAGTAATGGATGGAGTCACTTTGCGCTTTCTGATAGGTATGGCAACCATGGAAGGTTTGGAAACACGTCTGATGGATGTTGTAACTGCATACCTATATGGCTCACTTGATAGTGAGGTTTACATGAGAATCCCTGAAGGATTGAAAATGGCTGAATCACAAAGGCCCCGTCACATATATTCAATCAAGTTACAACGCTCGTTGTATGGGTTAAAACAGTCTGGTCGTATGTGGTATAATCGACTTAGTGATTATTTAATAAAAGATGGATATATAAATGATCAAGTATGTCCATGTGTTTTTATTAAGAAATCACAAAGTGAATTTTCCATCATTGCTGTATATATGGATGATTTGAATCTTGTAGGTACTCCTGAAGAACTCACAAGAACTGCTACATATTTAAAAGATGAATTTGAAATGAAATCTTGGAAAGACAAAATTCTGTTTGGGAATACAAGTGGAGCATTTAGCATCTGGAATTTTTGTTCATCAATACACATATGCTGAAAAGATTCTCAGTTGTTTTCATATGGATAAAGCTCATCCTTTGACTACCCCGATAGTTGTTCGATCTTTAGAAGTTGATAAAGATCCATTTTGGCCTCTAAAAAGCGGGGAAGAAGTTCTTGGACCTGAAGTTCCATACCTAAGTGCAATAGGTGCTCTTATGTATCTTGCAAACTGTATACGACCTGATATTACTTTTGCTGTCAACTTGTTAGCAAGATACAGTTCTTCTCCTACTAAGAGACATTGGGATGGGATCAAACACATTTTTAGATACCTCCGTGGAAGTATAGATCTTGGGTTATTTTATCCAAGAAATTCAACGTCGCAATTGGTTGGATATGCCGATGCAGGATATTTATCAGATCCACACAATGGAAGATCACAAACAGGTTATGTATTTACATATTGTGACACGGCTATATCCTGGAAATCCACAAAGCAAACCATGACAGCTACATCTTCAAATCACTCAGAGATTCTCGCTATACATGAAGCAAGCAGAGAGTGTGTTTGGTTGAGATCAATTATTCAGCATATTCAAAAGTCATGTGGATTACCATCAATCAAAGACATTTCTACAATTCTATATGAGGATAACGCCGCATGCATTGCTCAACTTAGAGGAGGGTACATCAAGGGAGATAGAACAAAGCACATTTCACCCAAATTCTTCTTCACACATGAGCTACAAAAGAAGGGGGATATAGATGTGCATCAAATTCGATCATGTGATAATCTAGCCGACTTATTTACAAAGTCTACCAAATGCAACGTTTGCAAAACTTCGGAAAAAGATCGGAATGTGTCGACTGAAAGACTTATGACAATATTTCATCAAGGAGTAATGAATTCCTTATGAGGGGAAGACTGTACTCTTTTTCCTTAGTCACGATTTTTATCCCAATGGGTTTTTCTTGACAAGGTTTTAACGAGACAGTCAATTAAATGATATTTATGTAAAAGATATGTACTCTTTTTCCCTTCGTTAAGTTTTTCCCTTTGAGTTTTTTTAACAAGGTTTTTAATGAGACATAATCTTATATCGTAGGGAATTAAGAGAAGTATTATAAATGTGATTCCCTTAGCTAGCTTCTCCCGTACTCCCTTTTCCCTTCCATCCCCATGACTCCTTTACCTTGTCTATATAAGGCAGTGCATGCTGCTGATTGAAATAATAAGAATTCTCTCTGAAAATTTCTCTCTCTTTTCTCTTGCTTATTCTCTCTAAATTTATGCAGCAATTATAAGAGTATCTTTATACACTTTGCTAAAGTTTTATAACAAGTACATATATATATATATATATATATATATATATATATATATATATATATATATATATATATATAATCTAATACATGTACCAATCCTAAAAAGTTAGTAAATTGATTGATTTCAATGAATAGGTATGACTAACTATTACAAATTATAAAGTATAATAAAATTCATGTGTGGATTATTCTTTTTATTAATAAAATAAATGAGTTATTCACTAGCAGTGTTCTAGTTTATTAATACTAAATATTATATATGCATAAATTCTAGAAAGTTTTATTTTATTATTTTATTATTTTATTATTTTATTATTTTTATTTTTTTTTAAGCGGAGGGAGCTAGTAAAAGTTTTTGAAATGATTTTATACTTTGTTAAGTTGTATAAATTACTATATAACTTGTATATGATATAAGTGGTATGTTGGATATTAATTAATAAAATATACATTTATTGTATGATTTGAAAATTTGGACATCAAGTATGGAGATTAAATAAATTATCAATTGGAGTGTAGAGGGCCAGTGGGTCATTTTAATAAGTATATGTGTATCACCCATCTTTTGATTATGCTTTCTTTTGTAAAGCAAAATGACACGAATTCAGTAAATCACCGTGGAGATTAAATTAATAATTATGATTTATATAGTTTGTTTAAAATAGACATAAGATAATAATAATAATAATTGTAAGACCCCAAATTTTATGAAATAAAAGTATTCAATTTTTCTTATAATTACTATTCAGTAAATGGTTAAATTGATAAAAGTTTAAAGTTATGGGTGAAATGTGATTTTTTTTTGAAAATAAGCAAGTGGTTATAAAATAATCATTGTTGTCGGGGAATATTCGTTTGGTCGTGGAATATTCTTTCTGTCGGAGAATATTCGTACGACGGCGCAGCTATTTGTGGGCCCCATAACGAATAACTGTCGGATGAAGAAAATGACAAATTTGAGTTTTTACAAATAATGACGTAGTTGTTACCGTTAATACTGTTGAAATACCCGGTGGTTAAAATACAGTAATACGCGTTATTGCACAGTAGCACACGGTATTGCATAGTATTTTTGAAATTATTGATTCTTACGTAAGAAGGCACTACTCAATAATTGTTACAGTAATTACTGTTCAATATTTTATTTTATTGATTCAATAATTGCTACGTTAAAATTTTATATTATTGTTGTTCAATAATTGTCACTGCATAGTATTTTCCATTATCAGATCAATAATTCATATTATTTGAATAATATTATTAGATAACATTATTGGCAATGTCTAGAAAGTTCTGTCAAAGGAGAGGTTTGGTCACCTAATTGCGCGCCAATAAGGATAAATTCTTATTGGAAAGCCCTCTCTTTCCTGGGAACGGCCTGGTTGTCATAAATGTGATTCTGTAATATTATCTGTGAATAATTAATTATTGATTCATATGATAAGGAAATATTTATTTTATGTGGATATAAATGAGGGATATATTTTTGTGGTTAAAAATGAAGGAGTTAATGTTGAGGTATTTTATCTGTATTTTTGTCGGAACGGAGGTATTGAAAATCAAATTAGGGTTTTTGAGATATTTTGCGAGGGTTATAATTTTTAATCCGACCGTTGGATCGTGGTAATATTTGGATGTGTTATACATATATAAGTTGAGTATATGTCCACAAATTTTGAACCGTTAAAAATGAACGTATAATTTGTTATGAATTTTACGAGATGACTGGTTCAGAAATTGTTGAATTTTCGGAGTTAATCATTTTGATGGAAAATTCTAGAATTGGTGGGCCCCACTCTTGATTGGTGAAGAAATGTGCTGAGATTTTTATTCAAATATGGTGGGTGGGAATAGTAGCAGGTAAAGCCATCAGGTTGCAGGTTAAGTCTGCTTCGGCGTGCTAACATTTTCCTATAAATAGAGGGCTAAGTTAGAGTTGAAAATCACACCAGAATTCATAAGTTTTCTCTCTTTCTCTCTTTAGATTATTAAGTGTATTTTGTGAGTATTTAGATACTTTGTGAGTTTCTATTCATCAGTGTAAGTTTTCTTCAGCCTTATACCGGTCAGAAGTGCTGCTATTTTGATGTAAGGGATAGTAAGGGATTTTAAGGGTTGTTATATTTTTCAGTTTCGTAATTTTTCTGACCATCAAAAATTTTGGAAAAATTTGAAATGATATTTTGATGAGTTTTCTTGATTGTGTCCAAAAATGGTGATTTTTGGATGTATAGATTAAGAGTTATGAATTTTATAAGAAAAAACTATTTTAAAAGTAACCGCTTATAACTTCTTGTGGTTAACTCCAAAATTGATAAAATTTTTATTGAGAGTACATGTATATGATAGGAGTATACTCTGTGAATTTCAGAATTTTTAGATAAAAGTACAATTTTTGATAAATGTCTAAATATTCGGTTGTTTTGGCCATATGAAAAATAGTAAATGATTTTTAAAAATTCTGAGAAAAATATATGTTCACTATTGGACTATATTATGCTAAATCTCAGAAAAAAAAATATTTTTTGAAACTGATTTGGTATTTTTCATGAAAATAGACTAGTTATGAGAAAATAAATTAAATATGTTATGTGAAGTAAGAAAATTGGAAAATAGGATTTTATGGCTTGAGAATCCTATATGAGGTATATGCAGATTTTTGATGAGGGTTTTTGGTTATTGGTGATGAAATCTTATGAGTTTGACATTTTAGGATGATTAAATGCATTATTTAGTAAAGTATAAACAATTAAAATAAATTGTTTATAAGCTTAAGAAATATTATTCTTTCAATATCATTATACCGAAATATTGGTATGTATTTTATTGTGGAATTTCTACCTTTTTGTGTCGAGTTTGTTATTCATGAGTTACTATTCACGAGTTACTATTCATGAGTTAATATTCACGGGTACTATTCACGATAAAAATTGGTTTCTTTTTTTGACCAAATTATCGTTGATTTATGATTGTTGCTCTCGAAAATAAATGCAGTTGTTGATTATATTAATTTTATTATCATATATAACATTTTTATAACCCTAATGATGATATTTCTCTTTGACTTGAGTGTAAAGATGGGTAAATTTCTGGTATGATCATGACTATGGGTTCTCTTTGGCCAGTAGTGCAAAGTTAAATTGTTGACTGGTATGATCATGACCATTGAATTTATAAGTGAATATCTTTAGCTTAAGTGCAAAGGTGAATTGATCAACATGGTTATAATTATTGTTTATATAAATTCTGAAATGATTATATATTTCTTTGAGATATTAATATATTTGGCCTGTAGTGCAAATATGAACTGTTGATGAATATATTTGGCCGTAGTGCAAATATGAACTGATGAGGAATATCTTTGGCCTGTAGTGCAAAGATGAATTGTTGATGAATATCTTTGGCCCGTAGTGCAAATATGACATGTTGTTGAATATCTTTGGCCACTAGTGCAAAGATGAACAGATGTTGAGATGAACATGACCAACTGGTGATACAAATGAATATCTTTGGCCGTAGTGCAAAGATGAAGTTATTAGTATGATTATGAACAGGAAATGTGATTTGGTGTAACCATGATCTTTGATGTTTCAGGTAAAGATAGGTGATGAAAATTATCTTCGTCCTAGATGAGAAGAGGAATTTAGAACTACAGTTATGATTATGAGTTATTTATATGATTGTGGACCAGAACTGTTGATTGATGTTACAGGGATAAAACATTGTTGGTAGATTTTTAAAATGGAGAAGATAATAGACTTTATAGTCTATTTGACTCTTCTAATGGATTGCTCGTTCCGCTGCAACTATGGTTGAAATTTTTATCATTTACCATATGTTCTAAATCTCTGATTTATTGTTGATGAAGGCTATTGATAATTGAATTATCTTTAGTCATGACATTCTTTACTGAGCTAGTTGTGCTCACCCTTTTGCTTCACAATTCCTTTCAGGTAATAAGAGTGTAGCTGGGTCGAGCGGGGGTAACAAGGGAATAGAACGGTGGTCATCATTTAGTAGTTATATTTGGTGAAGAAAATAGGGTGAGGCGAACCCAACGTTGGAAGGGTGTTTCGTCACTATCATACAAGATGTTTAATGACATACAACCTCGTGTCATCATAAGACAGGGTTGTGCTCATCCACTTGCTGAGTATATCTACGAGCACTACCTATATAATCTTGGTGTTTGTTTGAAGTATAATTCTCAATTAGAGACAGTGGTGATAATGATAAGTCAAGAGAAGACTCACCATTGGGAAGAATATGATAGTAATCTTCTCGTTTTTTTTGGGGTCTATTGGGTCAACCAAGGATAATTCTGTGGCCATATGATATCTATCATAACCTAGAAGCATGACCTCCCATGTACGAAGGTTTCCTCAAGCACTTTCCAAAGATTCTAGTTTCTAAAACAGTTTTTGACTGTACCTTTATGTAAGGTACCTTTGTGAGGTGCTGATACATGATGGTTTCCAATGTCACATTTGGTATATATTTGTATCCAAACTCACAGCATATGTGTTGTTGTATTTTGCACGACAATTGTTGTAATAAAGTTGTAGTTATTTTCTGTACCATGTATTTGGCGACTCAGAATGGGTTGGATGGAATGGACCTATTTTGGGGTTGTCACAGGTGGTATCAGAGCTATAAGTAAAGAGCCCCGAGCCTCTCGCTGGTGACTTCCTGTTGATGGGGGATGCACTGAAGCCAGACTCTCCGTAGGGGACGCCGTTCTGCGGTGGCAAACTGATAGGTATCAATGTAAGGTGCTGACATAGGTTGGTGTCCAGAGTTACATTTTGGTATCAGAGCTTAGGGATATGATCTCTGGCGGAGATCGGGGAATACAACTAGGAGGGGAGAGATGAGTAAATCTTTCGCTAGTGTGTCCTACTTAAGCTTATTTGTTGGTCAGTCATAATATCGGGTTATTATGTGGTATGTTAATTTGTTTAATTAACCCTTGTTTTATGGCAGTATTTGAGAATGGCAGCTGAGAATGCTAACAATGGAGTGACTGAGACTGTGGGGATACCTCTAATCACTAACCGTGATAATGTGATGTCAGACGAAGAAGGAATTAGAGATATCCATGTGGTGAGTGAAGAATTGATAGTTGCACCCGAGATAGTCGCAGAGGTAACAGCTGAGACTGAGGAAGAAGAAGAAGAAGAAGTACCTGAGGAGAGTTTATTAGAGGTATTATATGATCAAAATGTAGAATTTCAAAATCGTATTCATGAGTTAGAAGAGCAGGCAGAAGAACGACATGCGGTCGTGGAACAAAAGGATGCAATAATTCAAGCTTGTGTTACCCGATATGTGATGCTTGAACAGAAGCATTCTTTGGCAGAGTATAAAATGATAAAAATAGAATCTGAGCTGAAAGAAGAAAAAACTAAACGAGTGAGAATAAGTGATGCATGGGCAAAAGCCGCACGACACGTGGATATTGTGGAAAGAGATGTTCGATCTAAGAAGGCTAAAATAGATGATATGAATTTCTCTTTTTGGAAAGCAATTGGGAGAACCCAACATCGAGTTTTGAATTACCCTGTACATAGCGGTCAACCTGAATCCGATATGGATCGAAGATTGATGATTCAGATCATGAATGAGGAGTACGAAGAGGCAGTTGAGGGAGGAATATGTCCTATAGAAAAGTATATTCCAACGGTAATGATGACGCCAAATGCTGCTCTAGAAAAGTCAAAGCCGAGTAGTTCGAGGGATGACGGTTGTCATGACTTCCCAACAAATGAGGAACCCAAATGAAGTTATCATGGGAGATGAGCAATGGAAAAATCATGATGATCTGAGAGATAGAATCTGAAATGGAAGCAAGGTATTCTCAACTCTTCGAAATGCCAGGTACGTAAATTTTGGGGACGAAATTTCATAAGGAGGGGAGATTGTAAGACCCCGAATTTTATGAAATAAAAGTATTCAATTTTTCTTATAATTACTATTCAGTAAATGGTTAAATTGATAAAAGTTTAAAGTTATGGGTGAAATGTGATTTTTTTTTTTGAAAATAAGCAAGTGGTTATAAAATAATCATTGTTGTCGGGGGATATTCGTTTGGTCGTGGAATATTCTTTCTGTCGGGAAATATTCGTACGACGGCGCAGCTATTTGTGGGCCCCATAACGAATAATTGTCGGATGAATAAAACGACAAATTTGAGTTTTTACAAATAATGACGTAGTTGTTACCGTTAATACTGTTGAAATACCCGGTGGTTAAAATACAGTAATACGCGTTATTGCACAGTAGCACACGGTATTGCACAGTATTTTTGAAATTATTGATTCTTACGTAAGAAGGCACTATTCAATAATTGTTACAGTAATTACTGTTCAATATTTTATTTTATTGATTCAATAATTGCTACGTTGAAATTTTATATTATTGTTGTTCAATAATTGTCACTGCATATTATTTCTCATTATCAGATCAATAATTCATATTATTTGAATAATATTATTAGATAACATTGTAAGACCCCGAATTTTATGAAATAAAAGTATTCAATTTTTCTATTCAGTAAATGGTTAAATTGATAAATGTTAAAGTTAAGGGTGATATATAAATTTTTTTCAAAATACACAAGTGGTTATAAAATATTCATTGTTGTCGGGGAATATTCGTTTGGTCGTGGAATATTCTTTCTGTCGGGGAATATTCGTACGACGGCGCAGCTATTTGTGGGCCCCATAACGAATAACTGTCGGATGAAGAAAACGATAAATTTGAGTTTTTACAAATAACGACGTAGTTGTTACCGTTAACACTGTTGGAATACCCGGTGGTTAAAATACAGTAATACGCGTTATTGCACAGTAGCACACGGTATTGCACAGTATTTTTGAAATTATTGATTCTTACGTAAGAAGGCACTACTCAATAATTGTTACAGTAATTACTGTTCAATATTTTATTTTATTGATTCAATAATTGCTGCGTTGATATTTTATATTATTGTTGTTTCAATAATTGTTGTTGCACAGTATTTTCTATTATCAGATCAATAATTCATATTATTTGAATAATATTATTAGATAACATTATTGGCAATGTCTAGAAAGTTCTGTCTAAGGAGAGGTTTGGTCATCTAATTGCGCGCTAGTAAGGAGAAATCCTTATTGGAAAGCCCCCTCTTTCCTGGGAACGGCCTGGTTGTCATAAATGTGATTCTGTAATATTATTTGTGAATAATTAATTATTGATTCATATGATAAAGAAATATTTATTTTATGTGGATATAAACGAGGGATATATTTTTGTGGTTAAAAATGAAGGAGTTAATGTTGAGATTTTTATCAGTATTTTTGTCGGAATGGAGGTATTAAAAATCAGAGTTTTTGAGATATTTTGCGGGGGTTATAATTTTTAATCCGACCGTTGGATCGTGGTAATTTTGGATATGTTATACATATATAAGTTGAGTATATGTCCACAAATTTTGAACCGTTAAAAATGAACGTATGATTTATTATGAATTTTAAGAGATGGCTGATTCAGAAATTCAGGTTATAAATCATTTTGGTGAAAAATTCTAGAATTGGTGGGCCCCACTTGTGGTTGGTGAAGAAATGTGCTGAATTATATTTCAAATGTGGTGGGTGGGAATAGTAGCAGGTAAAGCCATCAGGTTGCAGGTCAAACCTACCAAAATTTTCCTATAAATAGAGGGCTAAGTTAGAATTGAAAATCACACCAGAAACATAAGCTTTTTCTCTTTCTCTCTCTATATTATGAAGCATATTTTGTGAGTTTTTAGATACTTGGTGAGTTGCTATTCATCAGTGCAAGTTTCCTTCAGCATCATATCCGATATCCAGTCAGAAGTACTGCTCTTTTGAGGTAAGGGATAGTAAGGGATAGTAAGGGATTTTAAGGGTTGTTATGATTTTCAGTTTCGTAATTTTTCTGATCTTCAAAAATTCTGGAAAAATTTGAAATGATATTTTGATGAGTTTTCTTGATTGTGTCCAAAAATGGTGATTTTTGGATGTATAGATTGAGAGTTATGAATTTTATGAGAAAAGACTATTTTAAAAGTAACCGCTTATAATTCCTTGTGGTTAACTCCAAAATTGATGAAATTTTTATTGGGAGTACATGTATATGATAGAAGTATACTCTGTAAATTTCAGAATTTTTGGACAAAAGTACAATTTTTGATAAATGTCTAAATATTCGGCTGTTTTGGCCATATGAAAAATAGTAAATGACTTTTAAAAATTCTGAGAAAAATATATGTTCACTATGGGACTATATTATGCTAAATCCCAGAAAAGAAATATTTTTAGAACTGATTTGGTATTTTTCATGAAAATGGTCTAGTTATGAGTAAATGAATTAAATATGTTATGTGAAGTAAGAAAATTGGAAAATAGGATTTTATGGCTTGAGAATCCTATATGAGGTATATGCAGATTTTTGATGAGGGTTTTGGTTATTGATGATGAAATCTTAAGAGTTGACATTTTATGATGATTAAATACATTAATTAGTAAAGTGTAAACAATTAAAATAAATTGTTTATAAATTTAAGAAATGTTATTCTTTCAATATCATTATACCGAAATATTGGTATGTATTTTATTGTAGAATTTCTACCTTTTTGTGTCGGGGTTACTATTCATGAGTTACTATTCACGAGTTACTATTCATGAGTTACTATTCACGAGTTACTATTCACGATAAAATTGGTTTCTTTTTCTAACCAAATTATAGTTGATTTATGAATATTACTCTTGAGATTAAAACTATATGTTGATCATATTATTTTTATTATCATATATAACATTTTTATAACCCTAATGATGAATTTCTCTTTCACTTGAGTGTAAAGATGGGTAGATTTTTGGTATGATCATGACTATGGGTTCTCTTTGGCCAGTAGTGCAAAGTTGAATTGTTGACTGGTATGATCATGACCATTGAATTTATAATTGAATATCTTTAGCTTAAGTGCAAAGGTGAAATGATCAACATGGTTATAATTATTGTTTATATAAATTCTGAAATGATTATATATTTCTTTGAGATATTAATATATTTGGCCTGTAGTGCAAAGATGAAATATTGATGAATATCTTTGGCCTGTAGTGCAAAGATGAATTGTTGATGAATATCTTTGGCCCGTAGTGCAAAGATGAATGTTGTTGAATATCTTTGGCCAGTAGTGCAAAGATGAACAGATGTTGAGATAAACATGACCAACTGGTGATACAAATGAATATCTTTGGCCGTAGTGCAAAGATGAAGTTATTAGTATGATTATGAACAGGAAATGTGATTTGGTGTAACCATGATCTTTGATGTTTCAGGTAAAGATAGGTGATGAAAATTATCTTCGTCCTGGATGAGAAGAGGAATTTAGAACTACAGTTATGATTATGAGTTATTCATATGATTGTGGACCAGAATTGTTGATTGATGTTACAGGGATAAAACATTGTTGGTGGATTTTTAACATGGAGAAGATAATAGACTTTATAGTCTATTTGACTCTTCTAATGGATTGCTCGTTCCGCTGCAACTATGGTTGAAATTTTTATCATTTACCATATGTTCTAAATCTCTGATTTATTGTTGATGAAGGCTATTGATAATTTAATTATCTTTAGTCATGATATTCTTTACTGAGCTAGTTGTGCTCACCCTTTTGCTTCACAATTCCTTTCAGGTAATAAGAGTGTAGCTGGGTCGAGCGGGGGTAACAAGGGAATAGAACGGTGGTCATCATTTAGTAGTTATATTTGGTGAAGAAAATAGGGTGAGGCGAACCCAACGTTGGAAGGGTGTTTTGTCACTATCATACAAGATGTCTAATGACATACAACCTCGTGTCATCATAAGACAGGGTTGTGCTCATCCACTTGCTGAGTATATCTATGGGCACTACCTATATAATCTTGGTGTTTGTTTGAAGTATAATTCTCAATTAGAGACAGTGGAGATAATGATAAGTCAAGAGAAGACTCACCATTGGGAAGAATATGATAGTAATCTTCTCGTTTTTCTTTGGGGTCTATTGGGTCAACCAAGGATAATTCTGTGGCCATATGATATCTATCATAACCTAGACGCGTGGCCTCCCATGTACGAAGGTTTCCTTGAGCACTTCCCAAAGATTCTAATTTCTAAAACAGTTTTTGACTATACCTTTATGTAAGGTGTTATTGTGAGGTGATGTCCACGGTTGGAACATGAGTCACATTTGGTATATATTTGTATCCAAACTCACAGCATATGTATTGTTGTATTTTGCACGACAATTGTTGTAATAAAGTTGTAGTTGTTTTCTGTACCATGTATTTGGCGACTCAGAATAGGTTGGATGGAATGGACCTATTTTGGGGTCATTACATTTGGTATCAGAGCTATAAGTAAAGAGCCCCGAGCCTCTCGCTGGTGACTTCCTGTTGATGGGGGATGCACCGAAGCCAGACTCTCCGTAGGGGACGCCGTTCTGCGGTGGCAAACTGATAGGTACCATTATGAGGTGCTGTGGTTGAAGCACCATGAGAGTCACATTTGGTACCAGAGCTTAGGGATATGATCTTTGGCGGAGATCGGGAAATATAACTAGGAGGGGAGAGATGAGTAAATCCTTCGCTAGTGTGTCCTACCTAAGCTTATTTGTTGGTCAGTCATAATATCGGATATTATGTGATATGTTAATTTGTTAAATTAACCCTTGTTTTGAAGCTGTATTCTAGAATGATATCTGAAATACAGGAGATGAGCAATGGAGAAATCATGATGACAGGAAGATGGAATCTGAAATGAAAGCAAGGTATTCTCAACTCTTTGAAATACCAGGTACGTAAATTTCGGGGACGAAATTTCATAAGGAGGGGAGATTGTAAGACCCCGAATTTTATGAAATAAAAGTATTCAATTTTTCTATTCAGTAAATGGTTAAATTGATAAATGTTAAAGTTAAGGGTGATATATAAATTTTTTTCAAAATACACAAGTGGTTATAAAATAATTCATTGTTGTCGGGGAATATTCGTTTGGTCGTGGAATATTCTTTCTGTCGGGGAATATTCGTACGACGGCGCAGCTATTTGTGGGCCCCATAACGAATAACTGTCGGATGAAGAAAACGACAAATTTGAGTTTTTACAAATAACGGCGTAGTTGTTACCGTTAACACTGTTGGAATACCCGGTGGTTAAAATACAGTAATACGCGTTATTGCACAGTAGCACACGGTATTGCACAGTATTTTTGAAATTATTGATTCTTACGTAAGAAGGCACTACTCAATAATTGTTACAGTAATTACTGTTCAATATTTTATTTTATTGATTCAATAATTGCTGCGTTGATATTTTATATTATTGTTGTTTCAATAATTGTTGTTGCACAGTATTTTCTATTATCAGATCAATAATTCATATTATTTGAATAATATTATTAGATAACATTATTGGCAATGTCTAGAAAGTTCTGTCTAAGGAGAGGTTTGGTCATCTAATTGCGCGCCAGTAAGGAGAAATCCTTATTGGAAAGCCCCCTCTTTCCTGGGAACGGCCTGGTTGTCATAAATGTGATTCTGTAATATTATTTGTGAATAATTAATTATTGATTCATATGATAAGAAATATTTATTTTATGTGGATATAAATGAGGGATATATTTTTGTGGTTAAAAATGAAGGAGTTAATGTTGAGATTTTTATCAGTATTTTTGTCGGAATGGAGGTATTAAAAATCAGGGTTTTTGAGATATTTTGCGGGGGTTATAATTTTTAATCCGACCGTTGGATCGTGGTAATTTTTGGATATGTTATACATATATAAGTTGAGTATATGTCCACAAATTTTGAACCGTTAAAAATGAACGTATGATTTGTTATGAATTTTACGAGATGACTGATTCAGAAATCAGGTTATAAATCATTTTTTGGTGAAAAATTCTAGAATTGGTGGGCCCCACTTGTGGTTGGTGAAGAAATGTGCTGAATTATATTTCAAATGTGGTGGGTGGGAATAGTAGCAGGTAAAGCCATCAGGTTGCAGGTCAAACCTACCAAAATTTTCCTATAAATAGAGGGCTAAGTTAGAATTGAAAATCACACCAGAAACATAAGCTTTCTCTCTTTCTCTCTCTATATTATGAAGCATATTTTGTGAGTTTTTAGATACTTGGTGAGTTGCTATTCATCAGTGCAAGTTTCCTTCAGCATCATATCCGATATCCAGTCAGAAGTACTGCTCTTTTGAGGTAAGGGATAGTAAGGGATAGTAATGGATTTTAAGGGTTGTTATGATTTTCAGTTTCGTAATTTTTCTGATCTTCAAAAATTCTGGAAAAAATTCAAATGATATTTTGATGAGTTTTCTTGATTGTGTCCAAAAATGGTTTTTTGGATGTATAGATTGAGAGTTATGAATTTTATGAGAAAAGACTATTTTAAAAGTAACCGCTTATAATTCCTTGTGGTTAACTCCAAAATTGATGAAATTTTTATTGGGAGTACATGTATATGATAGAAGTATACTCTGTAAATTTCAGAATTTTTGGACAAAAGTACAATTTTTGATAAATGTCTAAATATTCGGCTAGTTTTGGCCATATGAAAAATAGTAAATGACTTTTAAAAATTCTGAGAAAAATATATGTTCAATATGGGACTATATTATGCTAAATCCCAGAAAAGAAATATTTTTGGAACTGATTTGGTATTTTTCATGAAAATGGACTAGTTATGAGTAAATGAATTAAATATGTTATGTGAAGTAAGAAAATTGGAAAATAGGATTTTATGGCTTGAGAATCCTATATGAGGTATATGCAGATTTTTGATGAGGGTTTTGGTTATTGATGATGAAATCTTAAGAGTTGGCATTTTATGATGATTAAATACATTAATTAGTAAAGTGTAAACAATTAAAATAAATTGTTTATAAATTTAAGAAATGTTATTCTTTCAATATCATTATACCGAAATATTGGTATGTATTTTATTGTAGAATTTCTACCTTTTTGTGTCGGGGTTACTATTCATGAGTTACTATTCACGAGTTACTATTCATGAGTTACTATTCACGAGTTACTATTCACGATAAAATTGGTTTCTTTTTCTAACCAAATTATAATTGATTTATGAATATTACTCTTGAGATTAAAACTAGATGTTGATCATATTATTTTTATTATCATATATAACATTTTTATAACCCTAATGATGAAATTCTCTTTGACTTGAGTGTAAAGATGGGTAGATTTTTGGTATGATCATGACTATGGGTTCTCTTTGGCCTGTAGTGCAAAGTTGAATTGTTGACTGGTATGATCATGACCATTGAATTTATAATTGAATATCTTTAGCTTAAGTGCAAATGTGAATTGATCAACATGGTTATAATTATTGTTTATATAAATTCTGAAATGATTATATATTTCTTTGAGATATTAATATCTTTGGCCTGTAGTGCAAAGATGAATTGTTGATGAATATCTTTGGCCCGTAGTGCAAAGATGAATTGTTGATGAATATCTTTGGCCCGTAGTGCAAAGATGATATGTTGTTGAATATCTTTGGCCAGTAGTGCAAAGATGAACAGATGTTGAGATAAACATGACCAACTGGTGATACAAATGAATATCTTTGGCCGTAGTGCAAAGATGAAGTTATTAGTATGATTATGAACAGGAAATGTGATTTGGTGTAACCATGATCTTTGATGTTTCAGGTAAAGATAGGTGATGAAAATTATCTTCGTCCTAGATGAGAAGAGGAATTTAGAACTACAGTTATGATTATGAGTTATTTATATGATTGTGGACCAGAACTGTTGATTGATGTTACAGGGATAAAACATTGTTGGTGGATTTTTAACATGGAGAAGATAATAGACTTTATAGTCTATTTGACTCTTCTAATGGATTGCTCGTTCCGCTGCAACTATGGTTGAAATTTTTATCATTTACCATATGTTCTAAATCTCTGATTTATTGTTGATGAAGGCTATTGATAATTGAATTATCTTTAGTCATGATATTCTTTACTGAGCTAGTTGTGCTCACCCTTTTGCTTCACAATTCCTTTCAGGTAATAAGAGTGTAGCTGGGTCGAGCGGGGGTAACAAGGGAATAGAACGGTGGTCATCATTTAGTAGTTATATTTGGTGAAGAAAATAGGGTGAGGCGAACCCAACGTTGGAAGGGTGTTTTGTCACTATCATACAAGATGTCTAATGACATACAACCTCGTGTCATCATAAGACAGGGTTGTGCTCATCCACTTGCTGAGTATATCTATGGGCACTACCTATATAATCTTGGTGTTTGTTTGAAGTATAATTCTCAATTAGAGACAGTGGAGATAATGATAAGTCAAGAGAAGACTCACCATTGGGAAGAATATGATAGTAATCTTCTCGTTTTTCTTTGGGGTCTATTGGGTCAACCAAGGATAATTCTGTGGCCATATGATATCTATCATAACCTAGACGCGTGGCCTCCCATGTACGAAGGTTTCCTTGAGCACTTCCCAAATATTCTAATTTCTAAAACAGTTTTTGACTATACCTTTATGTAAGGTGTTATTGTGAGGTGATGTCCACGGTTGGAACATGAGTCACATTTGGTATATATTTATATCCAAACTCACAGCATATGTGTTGTTGTATTTTGCACGATAATTGTTGTAATAAAGTTGTAGTTGTTTTCTGTACCATGTATTTGGCGACTCAGAATAAGTTGGATGGAATGGACCTATTTTGGGGTCGTTACATTTATTGGCAATGTCTAGAAAGTTCTGTTTAAGGAGAGATTTGGTCACCTAATTACGCGCCAATAAGGATAAATCCTTATTGGAAAGTCCCCTCTTTCCTGGGAACGGTCTGGTTGTCATAAATGTGATTCTGTAATATTATCTGTGAATAATTAATTATTGATTCATATGATAAGGAAATATTTATTTTATGTGGATATAAATGAGAGATATATTTTTGTGGTTAAAAATGAAGGAGTTAATGTTGAGGTGTTTTATCTGTATTTTTGTCGGAACGGATGTATTAAAAATTAAATTAGGGTTTTTGAGATATTTTGCGAGGGTTATAATTTTTAATCCGACCGTTGGATCGTGGTAATATTTGGATATGTTATACATATATAAGTTGAGTATATGTCCATAAATTTGAAACCGTTAAAAATGAACGTATAATTTGTTATGAATTTTACGAGATGACTGGTTCAGAAATTGTTGAATTTTTGGAGTTAATCATTTTGATGGAAAATTCTAGAATTGGTGGGCCCCACTCTTGGTTGGTGAAGAAATGTGCTGAGATTTTTATTCAAATGTGGTAGGTGGGAATAGTAGCAGGTAAAGCCATCAGGTTGCAGGTTAAGTCTGCTTCATCGTGCTAATATTTTCCTATAAATAGAGGGCTAAGTTAGAATTGAAAATCACACCAGAATTCATAAGTTTTCTCTCTTTCTCTCTCTAGATTATTGAATGTATTTTGTGAGTATTTAGATACTTTGTGAGTTTTTATTCATCAGTGCAAGTTTTCTTCAGCCTTATACCGGTCAGAAGTGCTGCTATTTTGAGGTAAGAGATAGTAAGAGATTTTAAGGGTTGTTATGTTTTTCAGTTTCGTAATTTTTCTGACCATCAAAAATTCCAAAAAAATTTGAAATGATATTTTGATGAGTTTTCTTGATTGTGTCCAAAAATGGTGATTTTTGGATGTATAGATTAAGAGTTATGAATTTTATAAGAAAAGACTATTTTAAAAGTAACCGCTTATAACTTCTTGTGGTTAACTCCAAAATTGATAAAAATTTTATTGGGAGTACATGTATATGATAGGAGTATACTCTGTGAATTTCAGAATTTTTAGATAAAAATACAATTTATGATAAATGTCTAAATATTCAGCTGTTTTGGCCATATAAAAAATAGTAAATGACTTTTAAAAATTCTGAGAAAAATATATGTTCACTATGGGACTATATTATGCTAAATCTCAGAAAACAAATATTTTTGGAACTGATTTGGTATTTTTCATGAAAATAGACTAGTTATGAGAAAATAAATTAAATATGTTATGTGAAGTAAGAAAATTGGAAAATAGGATTTTATGGCTTGAGAATCCTATATGAGGTATATGCAAATTTTTGATGAGGGTTTTTGGTTATTGGTGATGAAATCTTATGAGTTTGACATTTTAGGATGATTAAATGCATTATTTAGTAAAGTATAAATAATTAAAATAAATTGTTTATAAGCTTAAGAAATATTATTCTTTCAATATCATTATACCAAAATATTGGTATGTATTTTATTGTGGAATTTCTACTTTTTTGTGTCGAGTTTATTATTCATGAGTTACTATTCACGAGTTACTATTCATGAGTTAATATTCACGGGTACTATTCACGATAAAAATTGGTTTCTTTTTTTGACCAAATTATCGTTGATTTATGATTGTTGCTCTCGAAAATATATGCAGTTGTTGATTATATTGATTTTATTATCATATATAACATTTTTATAACCCTAATGATGATATTTCTCTTTGACTTGAGTGTAAAGATGGGTAAATTTTTGGTATGATCATGACTATGGGTTCTCTTTGGCCAGTAGTGCAAAGTTAAATTGTTGACTGGTATGATCATGACCATTGAATTTATAAGTGAATATCTTTAGCTTAAGTGCAAAGGTGAATTGATCAACATGGTTATACTTATTGTTTATATAAATTCTGAAATGATTATATATTTCTTTGAGATATTAATATATTTGGCCTGTAGTGCAAATATGAACTGTTGATGAATATATTTGGCCGTAGTGCAAATATGAACTGTTGAGGAATATCTTTGGCCTGTAGTGCAAAGATGAATTGTTGATGAATATCTTTGGCCCGTAGTGCAAAGATGACATGTTGTTGAATATCTTTGGCCACTAGTGCAAAGATGAACAGATGTTGAGATGAACATGACCAACTGGTGATACAAATGAATATCTTTGGCCGTAGTGCAAAGATGAAGTTATTAGTATGATTATGAACAGGAAATGTGATTTGGTGTAACCATGATCTTTGATGTTTCAGGTAAAGATAGGTGATGAAAATTATCTTCGTCCTGGATGAGAAGAAGAATTTAGAACTACAGTTATGATTATGAGTTATTCATATGATTGTGGACCAGAATTGTTGATTGGTGTTACAGGGATAAAATATTGTTGGTGGATTTTTAACATGGAGAAGATAATAGACTTTATAGTCTATTTGACTCTTCTAATGGATTGCTCGTTCCGCTGCAACTATGGTTGAAATTTTTATCATCTACCATATGTTCTAAATCTCCAATTTATTACTGATGAAGACTATTGATAATTTATTTATCTTTAGTCATGATATTCTTTACTGGGCTAGCTTTCAGTTAATAAGAGTGTAGCTGGGTCGAGCGGGGGTAACAAGGGAATAGAACGGTGGTCATCATTTAGTAGTTATATTTGGTGAAAAAAATAGGGTGAGGTGAACCCAATGTTGGAAGGGTGTTTCGTCACTATCATACAAGATGTCTAATGACATACAACCTCGTGTCATCATAAGACAGGGTTGTGCTCATCCACTTGCTGAGTATATCTACGAGCACTACCTATATAATCTTGGTGTTTGTTTGAAGTATAATTCTCAATTAGAGACAGTGGAGATAATGATAAGTCAAGAGAAGACTCACCATTGGGAAGAATATGATAGTAATCTTCTCGTTTTTCTTTGGGGTCTATTGGGTCAACCAAGGATAATTCTGTGGCCATATGATATCTATCATAACCTAGAAGCATGACCTCCCATGTACGAAGGTTTCCTCAAGTACTTCCCAAAGATTCTAGTTTCTAAAACAGTTTTTGACTGTACCTTTATGTAAGGTATCTTTGTGAGGTGCTGATACATGATGGTGTCCAATGTCACATTTGGTATATATTTGTATCTAAACTCACAGCATATGTGTTGTTGTATTTTGCACGACATTTGTTGTAATAAAGTTGTAGTTATTTTCTGTACCATGTATTTGGCAACTCAGAATGGGTTGGATGGAATGGACCTATTTTTGGGGTTGTCAATAATAATAATAATAATAATAATAATAATAATAATAATAATAATAAAATGAGTTAATTAACTAGTTAAAGATAGAAGAATTTTTTTTTTTGCGAATGTACTTATTTTATTATCATGTTGTTTAATTAGTTCGAACGAAAGGAGTTTAACGAATAATTTTTGGAATATAATTCTGTGTATTACATTGCTTAATTCAGGTACGGATTTTGTACTCATTCAGCGATACTCTTCAATTTTAGTTTGTTCGTTTTGCTTCTCATTTTGATTTTGAATATTGTCTCGATACCTTGATCTTAGTGAAGTTCATATGATAGTTTATTTTGATCTTTAGAATATCATAACTTGTACTCTTTGAACTCGTTTATTATGTTTATTATTTATTTCTATTTTCGTAGTGATGTGCATGTTAGTATATTTTTGGAGACTTGTGCTGATGATTTGTTCAATTTAACATGTACACGTTAGAACCCCTTTGTGTTGATATTGTGTCGCATGTGTTGTGACATGGTATTTTTGTTAGAATATACCGCATGGTATACCTGAGCGATAACCACTTGTGGGGGTACCACATGCATGTTCTCTTGGCACCAAGGCACGACACCTTTCGTGGCGGTGTGATCAGTCCACGGCGTCTCCGTTTTGTATTCTGATGGGAGTTTGGCCATTTGGTGTTTTGTTGTGGGAGGTATATGGGTCGACCCTAGTTTTCTGTTCTGTTCTGTTATGCAGATTGGTGATGTTTGTGCCAAACACACCTTCCAATTTTACATACATTTGGATTCGCGGTCCAATATGTGTGACTTGCTTGTGTAACATTATTTGATTTACCTGTGTGACATTATTTGACTTGCCTGTGTGGCAAGGTATATTTCTGTTTTGTTTTGAACTCGATATGAAATAACACCCAGCCTTTTGATTCTGCCTATCATTTTGTTGTGTTAGTTTTATTCGTTAAAGTTCAGTTCATTTAATTGTGTTAGTTACTTCGTTTCATTATTCTTGTATTCTATATCCGTACTGGGCATTTGGCTCATGCTGTATTTTTCTTCCAGCAGGTAATCAGGGGAATCAAGGGCAAGTGTGACAAGAGTTTCCTTTTATCCATATGGTTTAGATATTTTATTTAGGTTGTCATCCAATAATTTATGTGGAGTTGTACTAAATACTTTAGATTATGGTTTTAGCCAGTTTAATATTTATTATGGTTTGACTTTTGGTATTTATCAGATATTAAGACTATTCTTTTGTGGTTTTGGCCTTGCTATTGAATTCTTCAATTTTGTTGTGTTTTGAGTAACCTTTCTTTCTATTTCAGAAAGGGGGTGTTACAGAGTTGGTATTAGAGCTTAGGTTCTTTCTTGTAGATAACCTATTTAGGTTTGACCTGTGAGTTATGGGTAAACTTCTGTGTTAGGTTTTTGTTCTGTTTGATTTTTTTGTTCAGCTATCATGTCAACTATATTCGAACCTGTTTCTAATCTGCTTTGTTATCTATTCGTGATCTCTTTCTTAGATGACTCGTAGATCCGCTAGAGTTATTGGGAGGAGAGGTAACAATAGGGGAAGAGGTGAGGGTCAGACCAATGAGCAACCTAATGATCAGATTAACACTCAATTGGCTACCTTGGTGAAATAGGCGGTGAATCAGACTTTACCTTAGTTGGTGGCACAAGTTGTACATGCAATGCAACAGCCGCCACCAGAAATTCCTAAGCAAGGGAATCCGGGAAGTAATGGTTAGCATATAAATATTGAGGAAGCGAATGCGGATGGTCATGATCAACATGTATTTCCAATGTATGTATGGTTGGAAAGGTTTCAGAAGCAGAAACCACAGTCATTTAGTTCAGCTCCGACTCTAATTGAGGCAGATAATTGGATTGCTCACCTAGAGAAGATTTTTGATATGTTGGGGTGCTAGGATAATCACAGAGTGTTACTTGTAGCTTACAAGTTAGAAGGGGATGCACAGAGGTGGTGGAAGACAGTGAAAGTAAGAAAGGGTGATGGTTATGTTGAGACACTTAATTAGGCGGAGTTTTGTGAGGTCTTTTATTAGCAGTATTTCCCAACTAATGATAAAGAGGCCTATGCTAGAGAATATCTATCAATTTGGCAGAAAGATGATGATTCCATCATGGATTTTATGACGAGGTTCACCAGGTTGACAGGTTTTGCGGGAACCTCAGCAGGGACTGCAGCAGAACATGCAGAGAAGTTTAAGTGGCGGATTCATTATAGGTATCGCCAGCATCTTATTAACACTAAGTTTTCAGATGTGTCAGCAGTGGCCAATGCGGCCAAGAATATTGAGATGGAGCGATAGGACTTTCGGTCTTCTAAATCGGAGGGGAGTCAAAAGAGGGACAGAGATGACCAGTAGGGTTAAGCATCGGGTCAACATGGGAAAAATTAGGGTGGTCAGTGGAACAGGAACCGTGGTGGCCAGTAGGGGCAGTGGCGTGGTCAGAATCAAAGTAAGGGTTATCAGCATATGCCTCAGGAAGGGCAGAATCGTTAGCTTCAGCTACCTTGGCATGGTCAGAATCGTCAACCGTGGAAGAATCGTCAGCAGGGGCAAAATCAGGGTCATTATCTGGGACCAGCTGGTGGGGGTTAACCCAAATCTTGTTCCGATAGCTCTTTGTGCTACTTGTGGGACTAATCATCCGAGGAGGCAGTACCACAGACTCACCGGTGCATGTTTCTTGTGTGGACAGATGGGTCATATTGCTAGGAATTGCACCGGTCCACGCGATAATAGTGGAGGTGGTGAAAATAGTGGCAATGGAGGTCAGCATCAGGGTGGTCGAGTTTTTGCTTTGAAGCATAACCAGGCGGCAGGTGCACCAGGTACTATTTCTAGTACTCTTTTAGTTGGCAATCGTGAGGAATCTATTTTGTTTGATATGGGTTCTACTCTTTCGGTTGTTGCTCAGTCTTTTGTTCGGCACCTGGGTGTGCCATCTCAGTCTTTAAATTCTGTTATGTCTATTGCTACCCCGATGGGGACTTCTGTTGTTATTTCTGATTTGTATCGAGGGTGTGCGATTAGTTTTGGGGATAAGATTCGTCTTGCTAATCTTCTTCCAATGAGTATGTACGATTTTGATGTCATTCTTGGGATGGACTAGTTGGATAAGCACCAGACCACTATTGACTGTCAGGCGAAGAAGGTTATATTTGGAGATATGAAGTCTCCAGAATTCGTGTTTCAGGGTTCACAACCAAGTAGAGTGGTGAAGTTAATTTCAGCTTTGAAGGTTGGGAATGTAAGACCCCAACTTTTATAAATAAAGATGAATTTTCTATAAATATTATTTTTGAATATTATGGAATGAATTTGATATAATAGTTGTGGGTAATATTTATAATTTTTGCAAAGTATGCAAGTTGTTATATAATATTCGATTGGTCGGGGAATATTCGTTTTAACAGGGAATATTCGTACAACGGCACAATCATTGGTGGACCCCACAATAGAATTATTATCGGATTGAGAAAACGATAAAAATACTTTATAAAAATAATGGCGGAAGTTTTACCGTTAACTGTTGAAACACCCGGTGTTAAAAGTACAGTAATACGCGTAGTTGCGTAATAGCACACAGTATTGATTATTAAGGCTTACGTGAGAAGTCATCTCAACTTTATTCTATTACTATATATATATATATATATATATATATATATATATATATATATATATATATATATATATATATATATATATATATATGTAAGTTGTCAAGTTGTCAAGCTGTCAAGTGAGTAGGGAAAAAATTTGATAATTAGTCAAGGGATGGGAGATTTTTATCAAGTGGGTGGGATTGGGAAATTGTTATTCACATGGGGGAGTACAATTATATATATATATATATATATATATATATATATAATATATATGTATATGTATAACTTTGTTGACAAAGTGGGGGGGGGGAAATTTTGCTAGATTACATAATGGTGCATTATTGCATTATTAAATATATGCAAGATTGAAAAACTTGGCTGATGAAATCAATTGAAGTGATGGGCCTTGATATTGTCTACACATGTTATATTTTATATATATATATATATATATATATATATATATATATATTATATATATATATATATATATATATATATTATTTAAAAGATTTTGCTTTAAGTATGGACCGTCCGATTAAAAGTAAATCAATCTGGACCGTTCATGAATTAGTTACTATGCCATCTATTCTTCTATAAATAGAAACTCATTCCTTCATTATTTTCTTACGAATTCACTGAAACTCTAGAGAGAGAAAATTATAGAGAGAAAGAAGAAGAGAAGTCTGCTACCTTTCTTTTCCTATATCCAGTTTTTTTTACGGTAAGGGGTATTATTTCTTTTGTATTCATGAAGACAACTTCAATTATTCCATTCCTTATTATTCTGTTAGAATAACTTGTATACGCGGGTTACCCTATACTTGGTGAAATTCTTTTGTTATTCCATTCTTCATTATTCTGTTGGAATATCCTGTCTGTGTGTTTTACGCCGGACCTGGTTCTGTCTTTATTATTCTATTAGAATATCCTGTCTGTGCGTTTTACGCCGGACCTAGTTCCGTCTTTATTATTCTGTTAGGAATATCCTGTCTGTGCGTTTTACGCCGGACCTGGTTTCATTATTTATTATTCTGTTGGAATAACCTGCCTGTGCGGTCTATCGCATGCCTGGTGATTTTTTTGTTATTCCATTCTTTATTATACTCAGTTGGTTAAAGTTTTGACTTCTATACTCCATGAAATTAGTGGAATATCCTTGATATTTGCGCTTCATCCAGTATCTTTTCATGAAAATATTCTTCTGAGCATTCTTGAATTTTACTACACAAAGCAATATCATGTTGACAATTTGGACGTTATTGGTTCCTGGATTAATTAATTCTTGAACTTGTTTTTATTGAATTCTTATATCATTGTCATCATCCTCATGTTTATATTTTGTTGAAAGTCATCTGTGGCATGTAGTGCATAGATGGACTTGTAATGATTATAACCAGGGATTATTCGGTGTAATCATGATCGTAATGTTACAAATGATGTGGTAAAAGTCCTCGTTGGCCCGTAGTACATTGATGGACAGTTGTTGGCATGATCATGACCATTGATGAATACACAAATATCCTTGGCCAGTAGTGCATGGATAATTTGTGGTTGTGATACTAATGAATATCCTTGGCCGAAGTGCAAGGATGATGTGGATTATTTATTAAGCTGAGTCCCAGCGATAAAAGTGATGAAAAACCTTTTAAATCATAAAAGATAGTAGATTTTATTCTCTACTTGACTCTTTTAATGGATTACTTGTTCCGCTGCAGTTAAACTTAATGTTTGTTATATTTTATCAGTTTAGCACTGTTGAAGGCTAATGATAATTTATTCTACATTATCTTAGTCATAATATTTCTTACTGGGCTAGTTGAGCTCACCCCTTTCTTTCATTGTTTTCTTCAAAAAATGAGAACGTAGCGGGGACTAGTCAGGGAACGGAGTGACGGTTCAGATGATAGCATTAGTAGTCCTCACTATTCTATAAAATAGTGTAAAAATAAATGTATTGAGGACTTATTTTGAGTTTGAATATTGTTTAGAAGACAATGTTGTATTAAAACTCACAGCTTATGTTTTATCGTATTTTACACGACAGTTGTATAATTAAGTTTTTATTTGTATTTTGTACCATGTATTTGACGACTCAGAATAGGTGATGTATACCTATTTTGGGGGCGTCACAGGGAAGTTGGTGGCAAAAGGTTGTGAGGGGTATTTGGCATTTGTGAAGGATACCTCTAAGGGTGAGTCTCATATTGAGGATGTTCCAGTTGTTCGTGACTTTCCCGATGTGTTTCCCGAGGAGTTATCAGGGTTACCACCGTAGCGGGAGTTGGAGTTTACTATTGAGCTTGTTCCTGGTGCAGAGCCTATCTCTAAGGCGCCGTATAGGATGGCACCGTTAGAGTTGTAGGAGTTGAAGGAGCAGTTGCAGGAGCTGTTAGATCGTGGTGTGATTCGGCCGAGTGTTTCACTGTGGGGTGCTCCAGTTTTGTTTATGAAGAAGAAGGATGGGTTTATGAGGCTATGCATAGACTACAGGGAGTTGAACAACATTACCATCAAGAATTGGTATCCATTGCCGAGGATTTATGACTTGTTTGACCAACTTCAGGGGGTAAAGTATTTTTTAAAGATAGACTTGAGGTCAGGCAATCATCAGTTGAGGGTAAGGGGCGAGGATATCCCTAAGACGTCTTTGCGTACTCGCTATGGGCATTACGAGTTTCTAGTGATGCCATTCGAGTTGACTAACGCTCGGGCGGTGTTTATGGATTTGATGAATTGGGTGTTTAGGGAGTCCTTGGACCAATTTATTATTGTCTTTATTGATAACATTTTGGTTTACTCCAATTCTAAGGAAGAGCATGAGGAGCATCTTCGTATTGTGTTGGGGATTTTGCAAAAAGAGCTAAATTCTCTAAATGCGAGTTTTGGTTGGAACATATGGCATTTTTGGGCCACATTGTTTCTGCTGAAGGCATTAAGGTGGATCCTGCGAAGGTTGAGGCTATCACTAAATGGCCGAGACCTACTACGGTGACAGAGATTAGGAGTTTCTGGGTTTGGCAGGGTATTATAGGCAATTTTTTAGAAGGGTTTTCCTTGCTTGTCTTACCATTGACTCAGTTGATGAGAAAGGGCACGGAGTTTGTGTGGAATGAGGAGGATGAAAAGAGTTTCGAGGAGTTAAAGAAATGACTTATGTCAGCTCCTATACTTGTATTTCCGTCGGGGACAGGAGGTTACCAGATTTATAGCTATGCTTCTAAGAAGGGTTTGGGGTGTGTTTTAATGCAACACAGTAAGGTGATTGCTTATGCTTCTAGACAGCTTAAACCTTACGAGGTGAACTACCCCACTCATGATTTGGAGTTGGAAGCAGTGATCTTTGCCTTAAAGATTTGGAGGCATTATTTGTGACGCCCCCAAAATAGGTATACAACATCCATTCTGAGTCGCCAAATACATGGTACAGAAAGCAAACTACAACTTCAATAATACAATTGTCGTACAAAATACGACAACACATACTGTGAGTTTAAATACAAATATTGTCTTCTAGAAAATATCCACACTCAAATAAGTCCTCATTACAATTATTCAAATACTATTTTAAAGAAATAGTGAGGACTGCAAAAACATCTTTCTAGAACCATCACTCCATACCCCGACTAGATCCTGCTATGTTCTCACCTCCTGAGAAGAAAAATGGAACAAAAAGGAAAAGGGTGAGCTCAACTAGCCCAGTAAAGAATATTATGACTAAGATAATATACAACAAATTATCGTTAGTCTTAAACAAGGAAAAATCTGATAGAATATAATCGACAACAAGTTTTAGATCAACAACTGTAGCGGAAACAGCAAACCATTAGAAGAGTCAAGTAGAGAAAGAATTCTACTATCTTCTAAGATTTAAAAGTCCATCATCAATATTTTATCCCTGTAACATCAATTAATAATCATCTTTATCCAAATATTCATCTTTTCACTACAGGCCAAAGATATTCATTTGTATCACCTGTCAGTCATGTTCATCTCAACACCTGTTCATCTTTGCACTACAGGCCAAAGATATTTATCAAGCAATCATACATCTTTGCACTACAGGCCAAAGATATTCAGTAATATCATCATTTAGGACTGAGGATGATGAAAAATATCTTAAAGAGAACGAATCCAGTGAGACAGAAGGACAAATATTAGGGATTCGTATAACAGTTTATCCAAGATCAATAATACTTCATAATAATTAATTGTGAAGCAGAATTCAAAAATAAAGATCAAAACATGGATACAATCAAAGATAGTAACCATAATAGACATCTTGGACAAAAAGGAAAAATTTTATTTTTTGGTGAATAGTGCCGTATTTGTGAATAGTAACCCCGACACAAAAAGTTTCAAATTTGATAAAAACTCATATCAATATTTCAGCATAATGATATTGAAGAAAATAATATCATTAAGAAGAAAATAATATCCCTTACCTCAAAATATCAGTACTTCTGGTCGGAATACCGTATAAGGCTGAAAGAAACTTGCTCTGATGAATAGAAACTCTCAAAGTATCTAAATACTCGTAAAATACACTCAATAATCTAGAGAGAGAAAGAGAGAAAACTTGTTTCTGGTGTGATTTTCAATTCTAACTTAGCCCTCTATTTATAGAAAAATGTTAGCACGCCGAAGCAGACTTAACCTGCAACCTGATGGCTTTACCTGCTACTATTCCACCCACCACATTTGAATAAAAATCTCAGCACATTTCTTCACCAACCAAGAGTGGGGCCCACCAATTTTAGAATTTTCCATCAAAATAATAAACTCCGAAAATTCAACAATTTCTGAACCAGTCATCTCGTAAAATTCATAATAAATCATACGTTCATTTTTAACGGTTCAAAATTTGTGGACATATACTCAACTTATATATGTATAATATATCCAAAAATTACCACAATCTAACGGTCGGATTAAAAATTATAACCCCCACAAAATATCTCAAAAACCCTGATTTTTAATACCTCCATTCCGACAAAAATACTGATAAAAACCTCAACATTAACTCCTTCATTTTTTAACCACAAAAATATATCCCTCATTTATATCCACATAAAATAAATATTTCCTTATCATATGAATTAATAATTAATTATTCACAAATAATATTACAGAATCACATTTATGACAACCAGGCCGTTCCCAGGAAAGAGGGGGCTTTCCAATAAGAATTTCTCCTTACTGGCGCGCAATTAGATGACCAAATCTCTCCTTAGACAGAACTTTCTAGACATTGCCAATAATGTTATCTAATAATATTATTTAAATAATATGAATTATTGATCTGATAATGGAAAATACTGTGCAGCAACAATTATTGAAACAACAATAATATAAAATATCAACGCAACAATTATTGAATCAATAAAATAAAATATTGAACAATAACTACTGTAACAATTATTGGGTAGTGCCTTCCTTCGTAAGAATCAATAATTAGTGTAATACCGTGTGCTACTGTATTTTAACCACCGGATATTCCAACAGTATTAACGGTAACAACTACGCCGTTATTTATAAACAACTTATACTTGTCGTTTTCCTCATCCAATCGCTTTCCGTTATGGGGCCCACACAAGGCTGCGCCGTCGTACGAATATTCCCCGACAGCAAGAATATTCCACGACCAAACGAATATTTCCCGACAAAATGAATATTTTATAACCACTTGCTTATTTTGCAAAATTTGCACATTTCACTCATAACCAAAGTATTATATCAAATTAAACCCTTATTATTCACAATAATATTTAGAGAAAATTTGATTTTATTCATTAATAAGTTGGGGTCTTTCAACCTCCCTCCTTATGAAATTTCGTCCTCGAAATTGACGTACGTACCTGATATTTCGAAAAGGTGAGGATACCTCGCTTTCATTTTGATTCCAACTCCCAGGTCATTTCTTCAATAGCATGGTTTCTCCACAAAACCTTAACTTGTGGTATAACCTTCGTGCGTAGGACATGCTCCTTCCTATCCAAGATCTTAACAGGTACCTCCTCGTACGTTAAATCTTCAGCTATCGCGTCTGGTTCTAACTCAATAATGTGGTTCGGGTCTTTAACATATTTACGAAGCATAGATATGTGAAAAATATTATGAACACGAGACATACTTGGAGGTAATGCGAGTCTATATGCCACATTTCCTATTCGCTCAAGAATCTCAAATGGACCAACAAATCTTGGATTGAGCTTTCCTCTCTTCCCAAATCTTGTAACTCCCTTCCATGGTGCAACACGTAACAATACATGATCCCCAATATTAAATTCCACGTCCTTCCTGATGAAGATCCGCATAACTCTTTTGTCGATCCTGTGCCGTTTGTATACGTTGTCGAATCGTTTGGATCTTCTCTATAGTAATGCGTACCAACTCTGGTCCCAACAATGTTGCTTCACCCACCTCGTCCCAGCATACTGGAGAACGATATTTTTTTTCCATATAACGCCTCGAATGGAGCCACACCTATGCTCGCCTGATAACTGTTGTTGTAGGAGAATTCCACCAATGGTAGGTACTTATCCCAACTCCCTTTGAGATCTAGGACACAAAGTCTTAAAAGATCTTCAAGAGTTTGAATAGTCCTCTCTGATTGTCCGTCCATTTGAGGATTGTATGCCGAACTGAATCGTAAATTTGTGCCCATAGCTTTCTGCAAGCTAACCCAAAATCGCGAAGTGAATCTTGGGTCACGATCCGAAACTATGGATACTGGCATGCCATGCAATCTCACAATCTCGTTCACGTACATAATAGCAAGACGTTCAAGGGAATAAGTCTCACGTATCGGCAAGAAATGAGCGGACTTGGTTAATCTATCAACAATAACCCAAATCGCATCTATGCCTTGAGAAACCTTGGGAAGACCCGTAACAAAATCCATAGTAATGTGTTCCCACTTCCATTTCGGAATCTCAAGTGGTTGCAATGGACCCTTTGGTACTTGATGCTCCGCTTTTACACGTTGACAAGTTAAACATCTCGAGATAAACTCCGCGATCTCTCTTTTCATATTGCTCCACCAAAATGTATGTCGAAGATCGTGATACATTTTTGGTACTCCCAGGATGGATTGCAAACGGTGTGTTATGTGCCTCCATCATTATTCTATGCTTCAAGTCAAAATCGTTAGGAACACAAAGTCTGGAGTTGACTCGAAGTATTCCTTCTTCATCGATTCTTGCTTCTGGAATAGCACATTCTTGCACTTTCTTTCTTATATTCATCAGCTCCAAGTATGTAGCTTGAGTGCTTTAACTTTATCGATTAAAGTCGATTTTACTCGTATATCATCACGTGAGTCCCTAGATCATTAACTCTATCTCTATCATTTATAAATTAACTAAAATAGGTCTTTGTGTTCAACAAATCACACTCGTACTCGCGTACAATCTTCTACTCAACGCGTCAGCTACCACGTTCGCTTTTCCAGGATGGTATGGTCAGAACAGGTTCCGAATGAGTCGCCTCTTGAGCTATTGGAAAATCTTCTCGCATTCCTTTGCTCCATACGAATTTATATCTTTCTGAGTCAGCTAAGTTAACGAGTAGCGATTCGAGAAATCCTTCCACGAATCTCCGATAGCAACCAGCTAATACCCCAGAAAGCTACGTACTTTGGTCACCAACTTCGGTTGCTCTCAATTGTGATTCATATCCCAATCTTGGATTGCACGTCACAATGGCACCTATTTTTTTACCACCACACAAATATTTGATCCCTTACAGAGAGTCTAGCTTTGTGCATTGCATTTCACAAAGAAAGTCACCAGATAGAGGCTCGGGTACCAACTTCTATAGTTGGGTTTTTAACTGTCCTGAAGTTCAATAGGAGCAATTCAATATAAAATTTTAGTAATGAGTTTTGTATCGGGTTGAAGATCAATACAAAATTCAATATCACCGCTCTGGGTTAGGCCAGGAAATTCTTCAGGAAATACGTCAGGAAATTCACTAACAGAAATATCATTCAAATCTGACGTATTTTTGTTCAAGTCCATGACATGGCTAAGAAAGCTTGACATCCGTTTTTCAATAAATGAATGGCTTTCTGCTTATATAACAGCGATTGATTTTAATGGTTTGGTTGCTTGAATTCGCATAACAGGTTGGTTAGGAATATGAAAACTAACAACCTTACGAAAACAATCAATTTTGGCATGATGAGTAGTTAACCAATCAATTCCTAAAATCACATCAAAAGCAAGTATCTTTAAAGAGATAAGATCAACAGGTAATGTGATAGTGCCAACTTGGATCATGCAAGATTTATAAACTGTAGATGTAACGAAGGTTTCACCCAACGGAGTTTCAACAGATAAGTTAAAGTCCAATTTCTTCGGAGTCAAGTTTAAACGTTGAGCCACAAGCAGGAGAGATAAAAGAATGGTAGAACCGTATCTAGTAAAGTATAAACTTCGCAAGAATTCAAGATAGCTTACCCGTGATCACCTCGTTCGGTTTCTTTCTCGCGTTTTGGCCAGTCACGACAAACGCCCTTCCAGAACCGCGCTGATTTCGACTTATAACGGGACAACTTTTGGAGTCACCATCCCCCCTGAACTTGGTTTTGCTACAAACACTCTCAAGCTATATGACCCTCCTTTCCACAGTATAACATACCTTGGATTGTTGTGGCATTTGGGCTGATATGTCCCTCTTTCCCACATTTGTAACATACGACCGGTGGTCATTCTCCTCCCCTAGAAACAGTTGATTTTTATGCTGACGTCTTCACGCTATCATTGTTGTACCTTCTCTTCTTGAAATCTCCTCCCGACTCGCTCCTTCTATTATCACGACCACGATTACCACCAGATAGGTTACCGCTTTTGTCCGAATGTTTTCCTCCCTGCTGTTTTCATTGCTTCGATGACTGCCGCCACCC